>VDFB02109042.1:70592879-70647964 GCA_007258455.2 Sequoia sempervirens | reverse complement strand
TAGTTAATCATTATATAAAATTTAAAAAATTGAGCAACAATCTTATAGTCTATGATTTATTTATGTTGAGGAAACGAAAGTGTAAAACCCACAAACTTAAATAATTGCAACACAAGTTAGATGAAAAGAAATACAGTAGATAATATAATGGAATAACAAAATAATAAATAAGACACAAATTTACGTGATAAAACCTTGACAATATGTCAAGTAAACATCCACAGGGCAAAGTATTAGTATTTTGATTGCTTAGAGAAATTGATTTCAACTTTCAGCTATTGCTCTTCAATTACAATTCATTACAAATTAATTTAACCTTCAAGACAGCAAGACATGTATATAATATCTTCAACCTGTGTCAAACTTAGAAAAACCCAGTTTTGTTTTTATTGCTTTGTTTTTATCCTTTTTTCTTGTTTTATCTTTTATTTTAAATCTTTATCTTTTCCAAAGATAATATTTTGCTTTAGTTCTTTTATCTTTTCTAAAGATAAATTATGATTTCTTTCTAATTTATTGTTGTCATATCCAACAATCTCTACCTTGACAATAATTTACCTGATACTTGCCCATGCCCATTCATCACCTTTTCTGCAAGCCAAGAGAAGTCAAACACCACTTCAACTTTTCTAACTGTACTGGTTTTGTAAACATGTCTGCACAATTTTCTAGTGTATGAACTTTCTCAAGAGCTACTCCACCTCCATCAATAACTTGTCTTACAAAATGGTATTTAATTGCAATATGCTTAGTCCTACTGTGATAACCTAGATTTCTAGTTAGATTTATAGCACTTTGACTATTACAAAATACAATCACCTTGTCCTACACTTTTTCAAACTCGCCCAAAAGACCCTTCAACCAAATTGCCTCTTTACAAGCATGTGAGATAGCCATATACTCTGCATCAGTAGTGGATAAAGCAATTGATTCTTGAAGCTTTGACATCCAACAAATAGGTCCTCCTGCAAGAGAAGACATAACCTGATGTAGATCTCCTTTGTCCAAATCACCTACAAAACCTGAATCGACATAACTACAAATTGAACCACAACCATCAAAGGTGATACAATAACCACTTGTGCTTCTAAGATATCGAAGCACCCATTTTACTGTTACCCAATGCTCTTTACCTAGATTTGTCATGTATCTACTGACAACACCAACTGCATGTGAAATATCTAGTCTTATACATACCATCACATACATTAAACTTCCTACTGCATTAACATATGGTACATGAGACATATAATCATTTTCTTCTTTATTACTAGGACATAAATTTGAAGAAAGCTTAAAATGAGAAGCTAAAGGGATATTTATTGGTTTCACATTCTTCATACCAAATCTTATGAGGATCTTCTCCACATACTTTTGCTGCAATAACCAAAGCTTGCCATGTTCCTTGTCTCTATGTATTTTCATTCCCAAAATTTATTTTGTTGCTCCTAGATCCTTCATATCAAAAGTCCTAGCCATATGAGCCTTTAACCCATTGATCTCAACTATGTTTTTGCTTGCTACAAGCATATTGTCAGCATATAATACCAAGATAATGAATAAACCATTTTTCAAAATTTTAAAGTAAACACAATGGTCATACTCACTCCTTGTATAATTTTGGCTCACCATGAAGGAATCAAACTTCTTGTACCATTGTCTAGGAGACTGCTACAAGCCATGCAATGACTTTTTGAGTTTGCAAATAAATTTCTTGTTGTGATCTTGAACAAACCCTTCTGGTTGTTCTATATATCTCCTCATCCAAATTTCCATGTAAAAATTATGTTTTAACATCTAACTCCTGTAGATTTTCAACTTTTATTATGTTTGATTTTATGAGAGGAGATGCATCAAATACATCTTTGTTGATGATGACTTTGTGGCTAGTAGGATCCCACAATTTGTATCCCTTAATTCCATCACCATAACCAACAAAGATATATTTTTAAAATTTGGTGTCCAATTTAAAATACCCAAAACCATCTAAATGAATATAATCTAGAATACCCTTACTTGTATGACTCACTACTTTAAACTTTTGTCTAGATCACTTCTCATAAACATAATGCTTGTGGAAATTCAAATTCAAAGATTTTAGATTTGGAAGTAACTTACGGCTCAACAGTACCTTCAATCCTTTCTGACTCATATGACCTAGTCACTGATGCCATAAACGAGTAGATTCATTTTCTTCCTCAAATACCACTACCGCTTCATTTATTATAGTACTCCCTTCTAGCTTGTAAACATTTCTAATATTTGTATCCTTCGTGACCACCAAAATTCCTTTGGACACTTTCATTGATCCACCTTGACTCGTAAATTTATAAACTCCAGAATCTAAAACTCCTAAGGAAATTAAATTCTTTTTGAGTGTTGGCACATGTCTTACCTTTATTAATGTCCTCACAATACCATCAAACATTTTAATCTTAATACTCTCAATCCCAACAGTCTTACAAGACATTATTTCCCATAAGAACACTGTCATCAATAGCTTGGTAAGAAGAAAACCAATTCTTATGTGGACACATGTGATTAAAAACACCAGAATCTAATAACCATTCCTCGTGATACTATAAGGAATTACAAATAGATAAAACTTCATCAACCATACCTAAACTTTCTCGATCGAATTTGCTTCCTTTTTGGAGTCATCATTATCTTCTTTCCTCTCCCAACAATCTTTCTTAAGATGCCCTAATTTATTGCAGTACCAACATTTTCCCTTACCCTTTTTTCCTTTTGACTTAGATCTAGATGTACCTCTCGAATCTTCCCCTTTTCTGTGGATCGACCCCTAACCACCATTGCTTTTGATGTGGAGGTTTTTATGTTAGATATCCTCACACCTCTTCAGATGACAAAACTCCCACAACAGAATCAAATTCAATGGTGTCAGTTGTGCTAAAGCTAATAGAAGTGACTAAGTGATTCCAGGATTCAGGCAATGAACACGATAACATAATTGCCTTGTCTTCATCTTTGACTTTTACACCCATACTAGCTAATTGACATATAAGAGTATTAAAAATATTTAAATTATCAACAATTTTTATACCTTCTTTCATTTACAAACTATACAACTGCCTCTTCAAGTAGATCCGATTTGTCAAGGACTTTGTCATATAATGACTCTCCATTTTACTCTAGAATCACATGTTGTCATTTCCTCTTCAACAATAAAAAAGAACATCATCTACTAAACACAACTGAATTGTGCTAAGAGCTCTTGTATCAAGATCCTCCCAATCCTCATCAGTCATATTTGCAGATTTCTTTGACTTTCCAACCAACACTTTGTGTAATCCTTGTTGCACTAATAAATCACGCATCTTGAGCTTCCATAGCTCAAAATTATTCTTCCCATTGAATTTATATACCTTGAACCTTGCATTTGAAACCTTTTCCATTTGAAACATTTACCATTTGATGCTATAAAACAAACACCAAATCCTAACACAAATGCTGCAAAATAATTGCTCTGATACCACTTGTTGTGGAAACAAAAGTGTAAAACCAACAAACTTAAATAATTGCAACACAATTTAAATGCAAAGAAATACAGAAGATAATAAAATGGAATAATAGAATAATAAACAAGACACAAATTTACGTGGTAAACCTTGACAATATATCAAGGAAACATCCACAGGGCAAATTATCGATATTCTTATTGCTCAGAGAAATTGATTGCAACTTTCACATAGTTGTTACTCTTCAATTATAATTCATTATAAATTAATTTATCCTTTAAGACAACAAGACATATAATATCTTCAACTTGTGTCAAACTTAGATAAAACCAGCTTTGTTTTTATCCTTTTTTTTGTTTTATCTTTTATTTTAAATTTTTATCTTTTCCAAAGATAATATTTTGCTTTAATTCCTTTATCTTTTGCAAAGATAAATTTTGATTTCTTTCTAATTTATTGTTGTCATATCCAACAATTTAATAATTTAATCATTTTTAAAATATTATTTATCCACCATTCTATTGGTTTATGTTGGAAATAATCAGTGTATAAATATATATTTTTTTAAATGATTACATGTTCAATGCTGATAAAATTTCAACTATATCAATAATGTAAGTCTTATTCAAACATTAGATCAAAGTTGAAATTTTAACTACATGTTCAATACATTAATTTCTTCCAATAAAATTTCAACTATTTTTTAGCACAAACATTCTTTTCTCATTTGTAACATGATTGTGTCAACTCCCTTCCTCCATTTGATTTCGGCTCTCATGTTGATTGTGGTTGTGTTTTGTTTACTAATTGAGCTCCTATCCCTTTTTTAACCCTGTTGCTTCCCTCTTCATCCTCTCGTAGCATTCTTGCTCAGTCGTCGGATGTCACAAATACCTCAGACTCCTATGCCAACTATGGATCAAGCCATGCACTTAAAATTTTGTCGGTCTTATCTAACATCAACTCGCCTGTGTGTATGAACACTAGATATCCTATAATATAATGCCTAAATTTTTTTACTGCATATACCACTGCCAACATTTATTTCTTTGTCACTGTATAATTAAGTTTCACCCCTTATAGATTTTTATTGATATAATATATGGCATACTCTTTGTTGTCTTCCTTCTACCCAAGTACACCTCCTATAACAAAATCAGAAGTATTTGTATGGATATGGAAAGGTAAGGTCCAATTTGGTCCTCTCAAAATAGGGGTTTTAGTCAATGTTGCCTTGAGTGCTTCAAAAGAGTGTTTACAAGTAGTTATCCATTCAAATTCTACATCTTTGGACAATAAAACAAATAGTGGAGTTGTAAGTTTACTAAAATCTTGGATGAATCTCCTATAATACCCAGCATGTCCTAGGAAACTTCTAACATATTTTTGTCTAAGGCACAACCCAAGTGTTGAGATTACTTCAATTTTTTTGGGGTCCACTTGAATTCCTTCATTTGACACAAAATGTCCCAATACAATCCCGTTATCATCATGAAATATTTTTCATGACTCGGGGATAAGTTGTGTTCATGACACCTTTTTAGCACCTTCTCTAGATTGCCAAGTACTTCATCATATGTATTCCCATATGTTGTGAAATCATCCATGTAAACCTCAATGGAATCATGTGCAAAGTCTGAGAATATACTTAGTATTTCCCTCTAGAAAGTGGTTGGTGCCTTAGATAGGCCAAAGGGTTGGACAAAATAAGCATATGTGCCCCAAGGGCATGTGAATGTTTGTCCTGGCCTTTAGGGAAATCTTAATTTTATTATAGCCACTAAAACCATCCAGAAAGGAGAAGTACTTTTTGCCTGCTAATGAATCAAGCACTTGGTCAATGAATGTACCATGCCCGTTGTTCTACATAGTAATTTTCCTATGTTTTAACCTCAAGTAAATAGATTAAGCATCTAACCATTATGAGCAATAAAATTTTTCTTTTCAAATATAAAGATAGCATGCACATTTGAAATAAATATATTTCCAAACTTTCCCATTGCATTATATCAAAGTATTACAACTTTCCAAAGTATTGATTTCATAATACATAATAACATGATAACATTTTTCTTTTACAATCTTTCCATAGAAATGGATACAAAATACACATATAAGGCTCCATTGAGCTTTCTGGAAAAAGATGTACAAATGGTCTAGCTATCCTCCATCAAATCTTGGTCGTCAACTAAAGAGGAGAAGCATCACTCAAGCGCTTTCCTACCAACCATGGACTAATTGTGATCCCCCGCACATCCACCAAACTTGGTAGATGGCCCTACCTTTCGATGAAGAGATTAGTTTGGTAACCTTATAATTAAATTGACCTTTCTTGAGCTTGGTGTTGTGTCCTACATATCTAAATCTATCACACAGTGGCTACAACCTACACATATGGCATTCCTTTCCTAGTATGTAAACTTGGATCACAATGATTGATAGTGTAAATAGCAGAAACTTACACTACTTTGGCCAAATTATTCATCACCCAGTACTTTGAGTGGTCATCATATAATTCACTCACCTTCCTAGCTTGATTTTTATTGACCATTTATAACCTATGCATAGGTTATCCCCTTACGCCATGGAGTAACCTTAACCCCATGAATAACCCATATCCTCTATGTTAACTAAGACACTTCTACTACGCAAATCAAAGTACTCTAAGTCTCAACTTAAGCTAAGCATAAGCTATATAAGCTCTATGCATAATATAGTATTTAAACCCTCTAAAAATAGCACCCATTCCTTAATATGGAATAAATACATACACTCAAACAATAAAGATTCCTAGACTATCAAGAGTTTTTTACTTTCACAAAAATAAGAGAATAACCTTTCTTTAAAAGCAACTAAACAAATTTCCCAAACATAGCAATCAACGTCACGCAATCTTTCAAATACAAGAAAAGTATAAAAGAGTAGAAATCAACATGCTTGTTAATGCAATGCTCCAATTGATCAAATCGGATTCCTAGCTCAATCTTCTCCCAAAATCATCTTGCAACTTAGCAACTATCACTTCTTCCATTTAAAACTTTCTCTCAAGACCTCTCACAAAATCTCTCTCAAACTCTCTCTCTCAACTCAAAAAATCAGAAAATAGCAACTTAAAAAATAATAGCAAGAATGTAGATATGCATCCAAATGAGGTAGAAAGCACCTCTATTTATACACTAAAGTGAGCATCTACAAGCTAGAAACAAGCTATCAAAGATGACACTTCTCAAACAAAAAGGTTCAAATCAACAAGAAAAAGAAAAGGTGGCAGTTTAAATCATTGCACAATAAACACATACACAACCAGATCTTACCATGAGTAATGTGTCGTTTATTCAATTGGACAACAAGAATGCTAATAAAAAATGCAAGGTAATTGTCTTCTACAGGTCGACTCTATTTGGCTAGCTTATCTTTTGACCACTTCACTTATTTTGATTTGTTTCATGTGCAGGAATTCATAATGTAGTTTAGACTTTGAATTTGGTTCATACTACTCACAGGTTGGTGCTGCATTATGCTTTTCGTACCCTATTCTTTTGGTCATTGTTGCTTATGACCAAGTCAAAGTTTCATATGCTTGAGTATTCATTTGACTTTGTATTTGCAAATTATATCACACATTGGTTAAGCATTGATACTGTGCTATACACAATGCTATCAATATTTCACTTAACTCGGCATTAAATACTTTAAGCATTGCTTGTGTTAATGTGTTGCTTCATGTTTAAGTGTTATTCCTTTAATACTGCGCAGTATATACTTTTAAGTATGTGATGCACATTTCATGTGGTTTATGCTATGTTTAATATGCTATGCGCTTTGATAAATAATTCAGTGCTATTGAAATCATTAACACATATATTTAATATATATATACCATAAAATATGTATATATGTATATATGTATGTATATATATATATACATCCACTTATAATTTTATAAAATACTTTACTCGATATTCAAATATACATTACATACTCTCATATTTCGTATATTGATGCATGTTTGTATATATATATCATGCCTTGATATTTAAACACATATATTCATAGTCATATCAATCATCATATATACATGAAGTGTATACATATATGTCACCTTGTCCAATCGATATTCCATGCATATGGGTAATTCGTCCATGAGCATGTGTAGATACATTTATCTACGTATACTTATGTATGTATTTACTCATGTGTATGAGTTTATCATTGACACATA
Organism: Sequoia sempervirens; assembly: GCA_007258455.2. Classification (NCBI taxonomy): domain Eukaryota; kingdom Viridiplantae; phylum Streptophyta; class Pinopsida; order Cupressales; family Cupressaceae; genus Sequoia; species Sequoia sempervirens. Next base: position 70,640,263 of record VDFB02109042.1, on the reverse strand, counting down.
CATATATACACATATATACATTTTATGTATATATCTCATTGATTAAATATAAGCACATAAAGAAGAACTCACTCAATACAAAGAGACTCAATACTTCAACCTCCAAAACAAGAACGTTCACAAATAAAACCCTAACCACTTCAATCATACTCAAACAAGACTAGAGGTAACTTACTATTTCCCAAGCTATTATCCTAAGTTGACCAAATTAGAAGTGTGTGTGTGAAAGCTCAGTTTAGGTCTTATCAAAAGGTTACCATACCAAGTTCTTCTCCTGAGTGATACTTCCCCTCTCTTTCAGAGGCTTGATTCTATTCCTACATCCAACTTAACACTTTACAACAGTAGTTAGCCAAAAATAATACATTCATTTGCATCATATATATCATGCAATCATAATCCTTTCATAACATCAAATTAAATCAAACATTGATTCTTCATATTTTCAAATCGTATAAAGCATAAATACATTTATTTTAAGCATTTTCACCAAACCAGGTAAAAGTAAATAAGTAGTAACACAACGAGGTGTAACAATGAAGGGGAGTGGAAAGTGGTCGTTCCTAGTTGCAACATTTAATTCTCGATAGTCTACACATACTCTCCACTTTCCTCCTTTGTTTAGAAAAATTACTAAAGGTGACACCCATTGACTATCAGAGATAAGATATATAAAGCTCACGTCAAGTAATTTTTGCAATTTTGTTTTAACTATGTCTCTGACTGCACGGTTCATTCTCCTTTTTGTTTGTCTTATGGGTTTAAAACCATCATTGATGTAAATCCTATGCATGCACAATTGTGGGTCTATCCCCTTCATGTCATGATAATCCCATGCAAAGGTTGTTGTGTGTGCTTGCAACATAGTTATCAGTGATGTCTATTGTATATCAGTCAATTGATTGTTAACCTTCAATTTTTTATTTGACACGATCTCTAAAGTCTTGGATGTTGTTTGCACTGATGAGATGTCAAGTCCCGCTATGTTTGGAATACATTGGTGTGGTAACAAATTGTGAAATATTTGGGAAATTGACTCAAATGAATTGGCATGGACAATATTTTACAAAGGATCTTGCAAACATGTCAAGTAGTCTTGATGTTGCGGGTCCCTACCATAATGATTTTGCATGATGTTTACTATCAAGTCATATGCATCTTGGTGTTCTAATAGTGGATTGTGTTCAATATTCATCAAGGCTTGCAAGGAGTATTTTTCCTCCTCATCTAGGGAAGGCCAAATGGTTTGTTCTAGGTCTACATGTGGCTAGACTATAAAGGACTAACTTCTTAGTCATATTCCCATTAGAGATAATCATATTCCCAGATCTGCAACCTATAAAGGCATTTGTTGTTGCCAACCATGGTCTTCCTAATATGAGGGGGTAGCCTACAAGATTAGCCTTTGGTTGCAACACCATAAAATCTACAGGGTACTCCCATGAATCCAATGTTATCACCAAGTCCTCAATGATACCCTCAAGATTGACTATGGACATATCTGCCAATTATAGAACAATGGGTGTAGGTCTGAGTTCTATCAACTATAACAACTTCATGGTTTCTTTGGTCATTACATTGATAACTACTCCCAAGTAAATTAGGGTGTTTTTAATGAGAGAGTCATTTATCTTTACATCCACCACATGACTCCCAAGGTCTACATACTTGGGAATAGCTATGTTTCCAAGCCTGATGTTTGCAATTTGACCTAGGACTTCTAAGGATCTTTCATCTTCCTGGATGGATTTTTAAGGAAAATTTCTCTCATTGTTTTGGTGTAGATAGGAACCTCCTTAATGGCTTGGATAAGAGGTATTTTGATGCAAACATCTTTAAGTTGCCCAACAAGTCTATTTCAGCTTGTGTTTGATTTCTTTGAACTATTAATATTTTAGGGAATGGAGGCTTTGGACTTGGATTGGTTAGGTTAACCTAATTTGACTCGGGCTCCTTAGGTTGAGTGTCCAAGGTCTTTACTAGGGGTTCTTCATCAGTCAATTCAATGATTTGAGGGGATGAAGGTCCAACCAAAGTTTTCCTTGATCTGAGGTGGAAATCACTCACCTCTACCCCATAAGTGGGGTATTGAGAATTTTTGTTAGTGTAAGCCTATTGAATAGGCTTGTTATTGGGATTAGCTGCAGGTTGGGATGACAATTGAGGTGCTCTAGGTGGTTGTGGTGCTGGGTTTTTTAGTTTTGGCATAATAGCTTGTTGTTGTGGCTACAAGGGCTATTGTGGCTGCTGGTAATTCATGTTTTGGTTTTGCCATTGCTAGTGTCTTTGCCACTAGGGTTGTCATTGGTTTTTTTTGGGTGTCCATTGGGAATTATAGTTAGGTCCTTAGTAATTTTGTGATGGCCACATATTTTTCTATTGTTGGTTCCAATTGGTTTGAGTAATTTTCCATTACTAGTTTTGCATATTGGCCCAAGATTGAGGATTCCAATTAGGAAGATTTGAATTGTTACTAGGAAATGACATGTTATCCCTATTTGGATTGGTTGGGGTTAGTTGGTTTGATGATTGATTTGGTGAGTTCAAAATGTTCTAATTTGGTTGTTTGGGTTGGTAGGGTTCCCACAAGAGCTTAGGAAATGAAGGTCAATGTCTTGTGTTAGAGTTTGGCATCTTTTTCTAAGATTTGGATTTAGATGACAAGAGGAACATTTGTGGTTTCTTCTTTATTTTAATCAAGATCGTTGTTGGTATGATCATGATTTTTGGTGTGGACATTAATTTTCTCAAAATCATAGTTGGGTGATTCAATATGTATTATATTGTTGAGGTTTTCAAGATTGTATTTGGATGGTAACTTGGGCCCTAATTTGATTAGATGCTTGGTATACTTCTTGTTCCTCTCTATGAACCTAGTTAGCAAGGTCCATCCCTTTTTAGAACCAAAAAGGTCATAAAAATCATGAGAGTATTCACCTTAATTGGGGGAATCACTATCACTATCATGAGGACATAAGGGTTCTCTAGCATATGGGTTTTGGGCTAATGGTTGTCTGGAGAGGAAGAGTTTGATCCATATAATTTCATGTTTAGCTTGCATTAGTGCCTAGTGATGGGTAAAATATAAATAGATCCTGAAGTTGTTGGTTTTGGATTGGGTTGTAGGATTTGTATTTGAAATTTAAAGTGTGGCTTTAGAATGTTGGATCCTAAGATATTGGTTACAAGATGTTGATTCAATTTGAAATTTTGATACTAAGGTGTTTCTTTAGGATTTTAATCTTTGAGGTGCTCATAATGTTTCAATATGTTGATTGGATTTGGGATTTTTAAGTTAAGGTATTTATTGTAATTTTTTTGGGTTTATTGTGGGTTCCACACAAACAAAAGGGAAAAGAAAACACAAGAACAACATAGTGTATAGGAGTGAATTTGCACCCCTCATGTAAATTCCCCTTTTGCATCCCTTGCTTTAGAAAAACAAACCTGACTAGATATTTCCACATCACTCACCTACCTTCCATCCAGTTGGTGTTTGTCCTGTGTGTTAGTGGGGGAATTTTTGTCAGGGATGCAAGTGTGGCGTGTTTCCATTCTTGACATATTCCTATCCTTGGATTCTGTAGGGATGTTATGTTCTCCATTGGGCATGAAGTGTAACGCCTTTGTGTCAATCAGCTGACCCGAAAATGGTTCTTTCCCTCCTAATCTCCCTTCAAATGCATAATTTTCACTATCACCTCGTCTCTTTAACAATCCATTCCATCTTCTTCACAATTCTAAGCATTCACTTGAGTTCTTTTGCATCCATTGCGTATTACACAACAGATTTTTGCTCCATCAACTTCACTTAGAACGTGTTGTGCTACCCTAGAAGCTGTGAGTTTGGAGTCTTGCGAGACCTCCTTTGTGGCTGCTGTGACGGTGTTGACTTTTCCAAGCTCGTAGTCTTGCATTCTCCCTTAATTGGCCTTGAGTTCCTTTGGGTGGAGGTGGTATTACTTCACTATCCTTCTTTTGTTGTGGTTTGATGGAGTAGCATTGTATCTTTTGTAGTGTTCAATACTCTTCTTTTCATTTCCTTAATTGCATTTTCTACTCAATGGCTTTTCTGGCTGTCCATGGAGGTGGAAACACTAAAGTGGGGGTTTGATTGAGGAAAAACCCTATACAGACCCAACATTTTTCCTCTCTTGGTTGTGTGTAGGTACGTGTATTCGTGGAGCTTGCTGGCGAACCAAACTCTTAGTGAGTTGGTCTTCTTCACCCTTGTTTTTGTCTACCTTCTTTATCATTTATGTAGTCATTTCTTGTACTTTTTGATTATGTTTAGTTCATTAAAACTCACCAGCTAGACAGTTAGTAGGTTCTTGGATTTTTGTACTATACTTCAACATTCTCTAACTGTATGGACACCAGTGCACCAGAGAGATGCCAACACACCGTGTTGTTGTCCTCAAGCAGAGGGTTGTATGAGGCATAGTCTGGGTTTCAAAAACCAACTCATATAGCCCCATCAAAACATTCAGATTAGTAGAGTGGTAGAAGCACTTGAGAGTGCTCTTCATTCTCTATCCTCAACCTAAACACCCACCTAGCTTGAGGTAAGATAGGGCAGCCTTTCACTCTTAGCTCTCCATGACCTAGAGCCCTGGTGTGGATGGTCCTCTTACCTTACATTTTGGTGACCCGACATGAACCATTTTGGTTCCATTTAATGGTGCTGAAATTTCCTTTCCTCATATCCTAGGAGTGTTGTGGGTGTGAGTGTTGTGAGGCGCCTAGCCTTGCAACCCAACCTACAACCCCTAGTGGCATAGTTGGAAGGTTTTGTAAGCATTGTAGAATGAAATCTTAGTTGTGTCACTATCTAATTGTGAAACCTTTGGGAGCTATGTGAAGGTTCCATCTAGTATACGCGATGGCCTCCTTTTTGCACTTACCCATCCCATTTGCACATCCTGCAAGTAGTTCTCCTGGCATAACTTTCACCTCATAGGACCTGTCGATGGGTTATAATAGAGAACCATCTCCTCTATACATCCCCGCATGAATCAATAGGAACACTGTGGATGGTGCTCTTGTTCATCCCGCATGTCAGGTGAATGTCATAACTGAGGAGATTATGTTGATTAATTTCTTGCATAAGGATGGGTATGATGCATCTGAGAGTACCATCCATACACACAACGGACTTTCCATACCTCCCCTCGGTTGCATCACCTTGTCGGTCCTTGTTAGACCTAAATCAATGAACTTTCTTTTTGACATAATCTCAAGATCTGAACTCTTCAGGGTGAAACTGGGTATCCCCTGGTTGATCGCTATGAATGCAGTTCCATCGATAGTGCACAAATTTCTAAAATTTATCCATGAGGGTATGGTGCATGTAATCCATGACACCGACTATAAATCGCCAGTTGCGCGTGGTAGCTATTCACTGGATCACTTTTGGCCTGCACTCGTTGGTTCACTTCCTCCTAGGAAAAACCTCTTGTACCGAACCTATGCAAAGTACAAGAGTGGGTGCTTAACGCCTAAAGTGAGATACCCTCCATCTCCCTATGCCATCATGCATAGGGCTTTCCTGAAGGCTAACAACAATGTTTCCTTGGCTTAGAAAAGAGAAAAGGAGAAGCTTGCTCAACACTCTTCTTCTTCTATTGTCATTGTCCCTTTTGTCACTTCCTCTCACCCTACTGCGGTGTCATCGGATTCCACTCCTAAGCAATTGATAGAGAATCTGATGGTGCCCGCTTGGCAAAAGCCCAGGCGTTTAACATTTGAACTCCCTATTTTACCCATGGTGCCTAGGCCTGTTTGGTGTGGTAAGGGGAAGGCTTCCCATGGGGAGTCCTCTATGTCTCAGCCTCTATGACTCCTACCGCTCCTAGCCCCAAGGCGGTGAATGGGAAGAGGCCCACTGTCGAGGCATTAGAGTCAACTCCCCCTACTGTTGCTCCAATCTTTTCTCTGTCTCTCCCTCCTACTCTAGTCCAAGAGTCTCTCCCTCCTCTAGAAATGACTGTGATGGACACTCTAATGGCTAAGAAGGAGTTTTCTATTCCATCCCAGCTTCCGGCCTCTAGCTCCCGAAGTCGCAGGAACCGCCTTGCATGTGAGTGCAAGCATCGACGAAAGGCTTTGGTCATTGAGTAGGCCAATTTGTAGAGGAAGGAAGTGGAGTTGACCACCCTTGTTTTAGGGCCTTTATTATTTCCTCCTCTCTTGTCCCCTCTACTTCAATTCAATCAGCCTCGGTGTTGCTTCTGACTCCTGTTGCGAGAGTAAATGCCCCTAACCCTAAAAAGGTGTAGGTTTTTATTGCTCCTTCGGTCGAGACGCCTCTTTTGATGTCCCTCCCAGACATCCTGCCATTCTCAAAGCCCGTGGATATGTCGAACACCTCGGTGGTGTCTGTCGCTGTTTTCTACTCCTCTACGTCTTCTACCTTGTTTATGGGGGTCTCGCACCCTCTAACAAAGTGAAAGATGGAGGATGGCCTCGCTAGAAATGGAGGTCAAAAGAGGATCCCACCCACTTCAAAGGCTGGTTTTGCATTAGCATGCGTCATCCTTGTGATAGAAGAAGTTCTGGCATCCCTAGAGTTTTTCACTGCTCCCAAGTCACTCGGTGAGCGTAGCGGTGAATCTCAAGCACCGCTTCCCTCATATGATGAGGTAACACATGGCACTCCTGTGAAGTGCATGTTCAATTATTTGGACAAGGTCCCAACCCTTTTAGCAATCTTTGCAAATTCGTTGACCTTCGCCCCACAGGAACTGAGCAGAGGAGACCTCAAAGAGTTTCCTTCCTTGGCTCTTGTTGTGGAGGGTTGAAGGGTTGCCCCCTTGACATTGTTCCCTTGTAGGCTCGTCCACCTTCCCCGTATAATGATCTAGATTGGGAGGTCGATGACCTCTTGCTTAATGAGTGTTAGGGGGTGCCTCTTCTTTATCTGTAGTGTAGATTGTATGTGGGTGTGTTGTGTTCCCCCGTGCTTGCGTTATGTGTTCTTGGATGACCCTTGTCACCCTTGTAGGTGCTTGGATACAAGAGTGTTTATGTGTCGACTTTTCCAAGCTCGTAGTCTTATATTTTCCATCCATTGGCCTTGAGTGCCTTTGGGTGGAGGTGGTATTACTTCACTATCCTTCTTTTGTTGTGGTTTGATAGAGTAGCATTGTATCTTTTGTAGTGTTTAATAGTCTTCTTTCTATTTCCTTTATCACATTTTCTGCTTCTTGGCTTTTCTTGTTGTCCGTGGAGGTGGAAACACCAAAGTGGGGGTTTGACTAAGGAAAAACCCTATACAAACCCAACATTTTTCCTCTCTTGGCTATGTGTAGGTACTTGTATGCACAAAGCTTTCTAGCAAACTAGACTCTTAGTGAGTTGGTCTTCATCACCCTTGTTTTTGTCTACCTTCTTTATCATTTATGTAGTCATTTCTTGTACTTCGTCATTCTGTTTAGTTCATTAAAACTCACCAGCTAGACAGTTAATAGGTTCTTGGCTTTTCATACTATACTTCAGGGTGATCCCATAATAGTGGTTTACAATTTTTGGCCAAACTGGACACTGAAATTATTATTTTTAACTAAATCTTCACATTCGAGCACCTATAGCGGCTAAACTGTGAGGAATTTGAAGATGGTGCAAACTAGAGTCTCATCAAATTTTTTCTGATTCTAAAAATGTTTTTTTCAAAATTTTGGAATCAAATTGCACTTCTTTTTCCATCTCCCATGAAAACTGATTTTTTCATAAAACAACATTTTTAAAAAGTGAGATAATGCATACATTTTTTTCCATGAAGGATAAAATTCTAATTCTTTCAAATTTAGATTTGTAACTCCATCTAGAGATAGTTTTTATTGAATATTTTTTCATTAATCAAGTTTCAAAGTCAAACAAATTACAATTGGCAACTTTTTGTATATGTAAATTTAATTTAATTTTTTGTTGGATCAAGGACTCAATATCTGGTGCATCATTTTTTCAATTTTTTTTGATAATCTTCTATTTTTCCACATGTGAAGAACAAAGAAATTCATTTTCGATGAAAACCTATGTTTAATAAAACTTTAAAACAAATACATAACAAAACAAAACATATTAAAATTATATTAATTGGATAGCTTGTTCTGAGGAGTACCATAATCATTTGAAATAAATTTTAAATGAATTCATTTGATAAAAGAAATCAAAAGTGGTTTTTTAGCATTTTGATAGGTGTAAAGGAGACGCATTTATAGGTATGGTTTAAAACTAGCGAGGTTCTATCCAAGGGGGTTTGATCTAAGGTGATTTGATCAAACCATCTTCAATTGGAATCTTAAAATGGAAATTTTAAGGCTTAAATCATTATATTTTCTAAAAATATGTTATTTCAGCTCAAATATGTTCCTCTGAATTGTAAACCACTATTATGACAACACCCTTCAACATTCTTTGACTAGACACCAGCGTTGAGAGACGCTAGTGTCGATCCTCGGGCAGAGGGTTGTCTAAGGCATAGTCTTTTTGAAAACCAGCTCTCTAGCCCCATCAAAACATTTGGATCAGTAGAGTGGTAGAAGCACTTGAGAGTGCTCTTCATTCTCTATCCTTGACCTAAACACTTTCCTAGCTTGAGGTAAGATAGGGTAGCCTTCCACTCTTGGCTCTCTGTGACCTAGAGACTTGGTGTGGCTGGTCCCCCTACCTTACACCTAGTTAGTCAAATGGAGTATTTGGCTTGTGAGATCAAAAATATACCTACTTTTGGTTGTAAATAGTATTGGATCAATATCTTAGAACATTAGCCACTTTTGATCATAAAATATTGCCTTAAGGCACAAGAGGAAAGCATATGTGACCTACTATTCTATTTTCAAAAGTACAATGTGAGTAACTTCCTACGTCTAACCTCTTATTGGTCCATTATAAGTATCAAATGACTAAAAGGTTCTCTATGCTAGGTTGATAAAAAGGATCAACTAGGAATTCCATGATATACCTCAAGATATATGAATTTGAAGTTCATGAAACTAGGTATTCTATCTAAGATGTGTAATATGGGTTAAGTCCCTCCTCGATTCACTTCATTCTCTTGAATGAGATCTATACTAGGAATGCTAATTCTTCCCCTGGTTATTTTCCAAGGCTTGGTTTTGGTGGATGAAGCCACCTCACTTCATGAAATTCTTAAAACACAAAATATTGAGCCAAAAATAATTTATTCCTCCCTCAAATTTATATACCCTGCTGACACACAAGGTTTTGTATTTAGAGCTTGGTGATGAAATCCAAGTAAATAAAGACCTCCTATGAAAATATAAGATAAAGAAGAAATAGATGTTTTTGAATCCTAGGATTGTAAAAATGTGCAAGGGAAGAGCATACACATCCAACCTTTGGGTGATGCAAGTGAAGAGAATAATGTTGATCACTTTAAGCCATGATAAGAGAGCATACATGGTCCAATCATGAAAATACACCACACACTTAAAGGAAACAAGCAAAGTCACTTTTGATCCTCAAGATCACCTAAGGGTGAAAGAAGAGAGCATACACAAATTTATAGAACCAACAAGATGTAGCATAGTAAATTGACACCTATGACAATCTCACATTATATTTTTCTCCCTCCTATGTGCTTGGACCTTATCATGTTCCTAATTTCCTAAATTATGCATTCCACGACCCATTTAACCATTTATCAAGGAATCAAATGTACAAAACCAAAGTAGACATTTAATATTTTGCCCTTGATACTTAACATTCCAAAAATAGGGCTTGGAAAAGGGCGCACTAGATGACCTTGTCCTTTTAATATGTCAAGGTTGGCAATTTGTTATTTTAATTTCAAATTCTAAATGTCAACTATCGAGATTTAGTTTTTAGGAAATTATATTAATTACATATAAATACCTAGTCATTGCATCATTTAAAAACTAAATGGAAATAATTGAGAATATTTTGGAAGAAAGAGCACTATCAAGCAACTATTATCAATTCAAGAGCATTCAAGAGCAAGACTATTGCAACATTTCATTGTCAAAGCATCATGTCAAGTTTTATGTGAGTTTGTTCATGTTTATGCATACATTTTATTTGTGAGGACTAAGACTTATAGGTCATCAAGCTAAATTGCAATCAAGCCTTGAGGAGATGTGTATGACTTTAGTCCTTCAAGGAAATCAGATTTGAGTGGTCAGTTGCATCCAATTGTTGATTTGTCATTCATTTATCATTTAGCCTCTATCCCTTAAAAGGATAAGCTCTCTTTCATCAATTTTTCCATTGTGGAGGTATAAATGCCAACATGGGGTTTGACTAAGGTAAGCCCCTATATGGTACAACCCTTCCTCTCCCTTTGAATGTGTAGGTTACAGATTTGAAGAAGTTTGGAGGAATGTTGAAGTCCATTTTCCCATTGTTGTATTCAAACCCTACAACTTGACAAGATACAAAAACTCAATTATCTTAGCAATGGACAAGGATCCGATGACAAGATCTAAAAGGAATGAGCCTCTAATCGAGTACCCAATGACTGTAAAGATAAATTATAGTTTTAGTCATCTAGAAAAGGGTGCCCAGGGTGACCTTGTCTAGCCAAATCAATTCAAAGTTCAAATCGCAGGTGCACACAAGCCTGCTCAGTCTGTTTCTCATCATAAAATTTGTCTGCCAATTTCTATATTATCTATTTTCATATTAGAATAGTATGTTTTCATTGTTAGCTAGTTGCATCATTGCATTTCATACAAAAATCTATTCCAATTTAACCTCCCAATTCAAATCCCAAGGGTTCATTGACTCACCTTCTAGGTTGTAAGTTAATCTTATGTCCTTGGCCAATCTAAACCCCCAATGACCATGCTTAAAAAACTATGAAATCCTAAGCAAAATCCTAGGGTTTTAGTTTTCCAACATATCACAAGATAAATAAGACATAAAAGAAAAGATTAATTTAGGGAAATTAAGCTTCAATAAATGATCCTATAATATCACATGCTAGAAGTTTTTGGGGTTTAGGGCTTTGATAAATGATCTTACTAGAAACATGATCAGATTAATAGAAATATTCCAACACAATAGGAAGAACAAATATTAGTGGGTGAGATTAGAAAAAATCTAAAAATATATAATGATAAATTAGAAGCAATAGTTGGTATGAGTTTTCCATAGTCCATGAAGTTAGAATGCTTAGCTTTTGGATTCAACTGTGTGTATTTTTGTGTCGACGTTTCGGATCACACTCAATGATCCATCATCAGGAAGAGGAGAAAGTAAGATGGGAATGCAGAACAAGCCTTATAAAGGGTGAGGAAGATGAGAGGAGAAAAAAAAATTAATTAAAAAATAAAAAATGTAGTAAAACATGAAAAAAAACTAAAAAAAGGTAACCAAAAATCAAGATGCATTAAAAAGATATACTAAGAAACTATAGATCAATACTAAGTAATAAATACAAAAAAAGATAAGAAATTAAAGAAATAAGGCTTAATAAGAAAATGATTATTAAACTAGAAATTAAACAAAGAAAACTAAATAAAAAGATTGCAAGAAATAATGAAGAAACTAATTAGAAAAATATAAGGAAAAAGAAGTAATAAACAACACAAGTTATAAAATCACAAACCTACAAATAACCTATAGAACAATGCTAAGAATAAATACCAAAAAAGATAAGAAAATAAAGAAAATAGACTTAATTTAAATGACAATTAAACTAGAAAATAAACAAAGAATTTTTTTTTAAAGGATTGTCAAAAATAAACGAAAACACCAATTAAAATTCACAATCCTACAAGGAATCTATTGATCAATACTAAGAAACAAATACAAAAAAGATACAAAATTAAAGAAATTAGACTAATAACAAAGGGCTAGTAAGCTAGAAAATAAACCAAGAAAACTAAATTAAAAATATTGTAAGAAATAAGAAGATACCAATTAGAAAAAACAAGGATAATGTTGTAATAATATAACATAAGTTATAAATTACCACAACAAAGAAAATGTTTCTAATAATGAGCAAAAGGAAAAAATGATTGCTAAGCAAAAATTAACAATAAAACACAATAAAAAGAAACAACCTAGTCAATTATAAAAGAAAATAGTAATAATTAAAGATTCTCAAACAAACTTGAAGAGGTAATATAAAGCAAAAATATTAAAAATTCAAACAATTAGAAGCATTGAAACATAGAGAAAAATGATAAAAAAACATAAATACCTTTATACAAAATAGAAGTTCCAATATGCAAAACTTAGGGCTAGACAAATAAAAACACTAAAATATAAAATGGAAACACTTAAATTAATAGATAAGCACTAAAAAATATAGTAGAAATACAAAAACACATGTAATAAATAGATGAAACATAAATGTTATCAAATAACTCAAGATTATTGAAATAATGACAAAAATGTTGAGATGCAAAGAAAAATGCCAAAATGATCTATATGATCAAAATTAGGAAGAAAACCCCTACAAAATTTGAATGATAGATTGTTAGTGGGAACGAAATATGCAACATATTAGCTAGTGAAGAAACTATTGAAGAGCCATGGTTAGAAGACAAAGGAAAATAAAAAATCTAGTTAACAAAAATTCACTTGAAGGGGTCTAAACCATAACATGACTACATAATCTATGGTTAGGGCGTATATTATTGTTAATGATGGTCTAATAATATTTTTTGTAACAAATCAAATTATAAGAACAACAAAGCATAGATGTGGAAATGTTGAAACACAAAGTGTAAACACTAAATAAAAATAATAATTTTAAGGTCAAACAACAAAAATAAGAGGCCTTTCTAAATGAATTTAAATAATATCCTACAAGCCAATAATTTAGTGAAAATGTTTGCAAGATCAAGTGAGTGAAAAAATTGAGGAAGAACTAAGGTTAGAAGGTGAAACCTAGAAACATCAGTTGATAAAGAACTAATGATGCACCAAATGACTAGAAATCCTCTACAACAACACGAGTTAGTACATAAAAAGTAATGGGAAGTCAGTAGCATAGAAGAAATCTACACAAAATTTGAGTAAGTAAACATAGTAATTAGAAAAATTTAAAATACTAATGTTGTTTGTGGAAACATTAAAGATGAACCATAAACACTAAAATGATGTATGGAAATTCCAATTCCTACAAGATACATAGAGAGTTAAGGCCAAGAAGAAAAAATGCTAATTTAGATAATAGAATTGTTGAAGTATTAACAAAGATGTTGAAATATAGAGTAGAGACATCCAAGTTGAAAACACTTCTAGAAGGCATAAAAAACTTATAAAAATATGTTAAAATAGACCTCAAGTCAAAAAATTAGAATGAGAGTCATTAAGCCCATTGGGCATACTTGAAATGTGAAAGTTATTTGGACCACAAACATGAAGAAATACATTCAAAATATAAATAATCCAATCCAAACTAAATTATGTATTTGATAGAGCAAATGAAGGCATAAACAATGAGAATATGTAGCACTAAACACTAACATTTTACCTCTGTGATCTTGGGATATGATCTTAGATGAAAGATTAGAGTAATAAATTGATATAGTGGTTGCTCTTGCTTTATAAATCCCTTTATTTGGTAGCTTGTATTTACTTTCAATTATGGTTAATTTTCCCTCGGATATAGATTTTCTAGCCATAGACATGGAAGGTTAAGATTTGACAAATATGATGTGAACAAGTTGATGGAGGGTTGAGATCATATTTTCTTGGACGGAGTTGTAGGATGCACACATATGGGTGCTTGGAGTGGAGACAAGTGGAGGAGAGAGCTTGGATTGAGATGGATGACCAACAAAATTCCTAAATTTGAATGGAAGGTGGAGATGAAAAAATGATTAAAAAAAGAATAGTGATGAGGTGGAAATGATTTTCTTTTTTTTTTTAAATGAGGGGAATTATGAAGAATGTGTATTAGCCCAATTAATCAAATAAGTACGTCTTACTTAATTGATTAGTTAGAAGAAGGTTAGACTAATTAATAAAATTATTGGTTCAATTAATTAGTGCATGGGAGAGGCTAGGCTAATTAATTTTTATTTATTTAACTATTAGTAGAATTTTTTTGTCTAATTAATTAAATAACATATTTTATTTAAATAATTGATTACAAAAAAATAGACTAATTAATTATATTATTCAATTTATTTAATTAATTAGTGACAAGATGATGTTGGAAAATCATAAGTGGATTTAGAGAGTCTACATTAATTATATTATTACTATGTTTCATCTTATCAACACAACATGGTGCAACTGCTAATTTATTTCTAGTTTTATATAAAACTCAAACCCTAAAATAACTTGTGGGACACCATCTTACCCTAAAACCTCCAACTAAAAGATTGATGGAAAAAAATCATTTTAAATATTTGAAGGTCTTATGTAAAGAGAATTTTTAAGGCTTATTATAATGTGTTATAATTAATATAATAGGTTTCCAAAGTCTTATAAATATTTGAAATATATACTTTTGCAATAATGAAAATGGATTTTTGATGTATTTTTGTGTTTAGTTTGAGATATTGTTTTAATGTATTTGGTATTCTGTTTATGTATAAAAAGATATTTATTACATTCATTTTAATCATGACATCATTTCAAGATTAATATGATCCTAATATGATATATTCCTAAGTATATATATATATTATATATTCCTAAAGATAAGCACTTGCGGCATGCTTAATCCTAACATAAATATTAGTTAATACACTAATACCCCTTAATTAGGATGAAGGGGTATGTCCCTACACAGTTTAGCCTATAAATAAGGAAGAAAACTCTCTCTCATATCATAATATCACCATTTATTCAATTCATATCATATTTCCTAATTATTCGAGGTAACCCCCTCGAAGTGGTATGCTACAATTATGATTTTTATAAATATTTTCAAGAAATATCATAACAAAAAGACAATCTCTCGTCAAAGAACAATCATTCACATTTGTTGTATTTGACCATAGTCATTCTAATGTATGTGAGTAGTCATTCTAGAATTTATGTGCACATTTAAAGCTTAATGTCTATTTTAAGTACATATCATTATCGATATTATTATTTGATGGTCTATTTTTTTAGAGGTCATAAGGTAAAATTCAAAGATTATCAAAGATCGAGTTTATGAGCACATAGCAAATTTGTAACTGCAAGCTAAATCCAAAACAATGAAGTTGACCTAACACAAAACAAAAAGGAATATTCATGTCTAAAATATCCCCAATTTATCATAAATTCTTCAATCACAGAACTAACCAATCTCAATTATTTTGTATAATATAGTTATTCTTCTTATCTAATATTTGGTAATAAAATCCTCTTCACTTTCAATAGAACTAACCAATCTCAATTATTATGTATAATATAGTTATTCTTCTTATCTAATATTTGGTAATAAAATCCTCTTCACTTTCAATTCTATTGAATTGTTGATTTTGTACATGCCTTTTATCCCAAGGGGACCGGTGATAACTATAAGCCTCGTTAATTTTGTGGCACGCCCTATGAATAAAGATATACAGCTGTCACTATTATGATTTTGCTTTTGGGAATATTCACAACATTTTTTATTTTTAAATTCTATGTAGAAAACAACGAATGTTGGACTGGTCGTTTTGACTTCACAAATGCGTATTAATTATTATTTCAAAAAGGTTGAAATTTTTGTTCTTTTGTTGACACATTGTTATCATTAATTTATCTAGTCGGCCCTTTTATAATGCTAAGATAAGTTGACTTTTTAGATGCATTGTATGGAAGAAAATAATTTACATAAAGGTTCAATAGGAGTAAAATAAGTGATTTGATTTTTAGATATTTTAAGAGTTTACTAACGACAATACAATGATAATATGATTGATGTGAGTTAATGTAGAATATAAATAAATATGTGTGGAGATTGAAATAAAAGGATTTGGCTTATGTATTTAAGATGAATTTTATTTGATGATATATAGTGATTTGAGAGTTTAAATTTAAAACTTGAGATTGTATTCTAGATTAGAGAGTGGAGACAATTGAATCTTGAAAGTTTGAAGTTTAATACAAAATTAAATATTAATTATGATGAGTAAATTTTTAATTTTATCTGATAAGTTTGTGATCTTATTTTTTACTAAATTGGGTCTTAATATTTGTAAGACGTGTTTGTTTGGTACTATCTAATACAAAGAAAACAAGGGTGGTGCTAAAGAGTACAAAGGAGCTTTCTATGCAAGGATTAAAGTTAAAGACTTCCTCGTGCCTTAATCAAGTCTTGAGACTAAATTAACAATAAAAGTAAAAGAGATAATTAGGTGGCAATTATTGTTGATGTGTGTATAGTAGTGAATATTGACGAGTCAATGATTTTGTGTATGCAAGATAATGAATGCTTTGTATCAAAGAGTGAACAAATGTAAACTTTGATAGTGAATATCACTTGATTTCTTGTAGAGAGATCTTGAGTGTTCTATCAATGTAGGACAAAGGATGATATACATACCTGCGAAGGAGACGTGGATTGTATGTTTTGTGGATGCTCTCTAGTGATCCAATGATGTGCTATCCTTCTATAAACGTTCAAAGATGACATCTTTAAATACACGAACCCTAGACACATAAAATTAAAAATTTGATAATAATAAAATCCTAGAAATGTCAACCATGGAATGCAAGAATTTGAATTTGGAAATCTAGGGACAAGATTGTTGGTGCAATCTTGTTTAGAGGATAAGATTATAAATGTGATTATGTCTAGGATGGTGAACAAATAAGAATTGAGTCAAATATGTTTTGAATAGAGTAATATGGCATGTTTAAGTGGTAGACCTTGTCTTGGGTTAGTGAGTGCAATAAAATAATCAAATCATGTGTTAGAATCATGCTTCCTAGGCATCAACCCAAATTGGCATAAAACAAGAGTGGAAAAGTATTAGGGTATGTATTTTTTTGCTCTACAATTTGAAAGGAAATAAAAACCATCTAAAAATATTTTTAGTGTTGATGAAATCCCTAGGTGGACCTCCTGAAAAAAGAAAACAAGATCACTTATTTCTAATCATCATCACACTATGGTGCAAGACATGAGCATACATAAGTGAGTCATGGGGATCAAAAGACACTTGTTTATTTTAAATCCCAAATCCAAATTTGAAGGGTAAATTTTAAGCCCAATTTCAAATGTGAGAAAAACACACCAAACAAAATATTCTAAAGCAAAAACTAATTGTACCAATGAGTTCCTTATGATTTTTTAATAGATTTTTAAAAAAATTGCTAAAAAATGATTTTGCATGAAGTTATGAGCATTTGAAGATTGAAAAGAAGGGTTGACTTTGATTTAGTGCACTTGATTTTTGAAGAAGAATTTGGTAAATCTACTTACATCACATAAAAATATTTGAACCAAGTTTCCAATGCCTTTTGACTTTCAAAAATCTAATTTGTGAGGCAAAAGTTATGCCCATTTTCATAAAACTACTCCTTTAGGGTTTGCATAGGAATATAGGCACCATTTTATGAAACACAAGCATGGTTTTGAGCAACACAAATGCCCTTTTGTGAAATACAGGTGTGGTTTTATGAAATGAAATCATGGATTTATGAAACAAAGGCACGTTTCTATAGAGACATTTTAAAAAGCCTTTATGTTAAAGCATAGGCACTAGTCGTAGTTTGTTACAACAAAAGTGTTGAAAGTTGGCACGAAAGCCCAACTTTATCCAACGTAAGTGCCTAAAGTCATAATAGAAGTGCAGGTTTGTTGAACATAAGTGTCGAATCATAGAACCAAGTGCCAAGCATGATTTCTCAAAACAGAGGCATCAAAAGTCATGATGAAAGCACAATTTTTTTGAACAAAAGCGTCGAATATATAGAAGCAAGTGCTAGGCATGATTTCTCAAAAAAAGGCACCAAAAGTTTCCACATAAGCATAATTTTGTTGAATGAAAGTGCTAAATCATAGAACTGAGTGCCAAGCATGATTTCTCAAAACAGAGGTGCTAAAAGTTGTGAGGGATGCACAATTTTGTCGAACGTAGGTGTCGAATCACAAAGCCAAGTGCGAAACCAAAACCTAGAACTCAAACATCACCAAAGACTCATAAAGAAAAGAATAATATGCAAGGATTCACGTTGGGTTCACCAAAATGTATTGCGTGTAATGGCATAATTGAAATATACATAAAATCTAGCCTAGATTCAAACAAAATACATACAAACCTCATAAAGATCAATTCTAGTATGTTGATAGATTGATAACTTGGATGTGGTTGCTCATGATTCCAATAGCATGATTGTACGATCAAGATGATTCAATAGAAATTTGGACAACATAACAGTAGCATAAGAGTTGATTCATACAAATGGGATGGAAGGCCTCTCATTTATAGAAATTCCATGAGAGAAATCAAGGGCCAAGATGGATTGATTAATGGTTACCTAGGATTGATTGAGGATTAGGGTTGGGATCAAAGTTTTAGTTATGTGACAAGTGTCACATGAGGGATAAGGGCTAGGTTTAGGATTAGGATTAGGCCAACATCCTTATGTGGATGGATATGATTAAGAGGTTTAAATGAGATGAATGGATAAGATGGAAAGTTAGTTTGAATTTTGGAAAGTATCTAGGTTCAATGAATCTAGACAAGGAGTTAGTTAGACATGTGAAGGGGATACTTGTCACATGATAATGATTATAGATTGTGATCCATGTGAACAATTTTAATGGCTAGGTTTAAATGGACAAGGATTGAGAGATAAAGTGGAATTAAATAATGGAGGAAAAGGTGGTGTGGATTAATTAGCCTTAATTAATTAAGTGATTAAGAATTAACTAATTAATTTAGTTAGAGGATTTTGGGATAAGGAATAAATTAATTAAACAAATAATGAATATTTATTTAATTAATTGGCTAGGAGAATATGGGATAAAGGTGATGGGATAAATTAAATAAATAAATAAATATTATTTAATTAATTAATGACTTAGGATAGGCTAAAATTAGGTGTCGTTAGGTTAGGTCATATTTTAGATGTCTACATGTTGTCCATCTTTGAGATAATGTTACAACCAAGAGAAGTAACATCATTTCAAAGAAGAATAAAACATAGTGGGTAGGCAAGGGATAAGGACTAGAAGCATGATGTCCTAGTCACTAGAAGGATGGGAGTTAGGTATGCCCCCTCTAGAGGACATGCACATCCAAAGAACACAGGTGTGCTCTTGAAATTGATGAGAGGACTAGAGGATGAAGGGTAAAAGGACATGGAAGAAAATAAATATATGGATAGAGGAGGATGAATGATCATCATGTTGCAATGGTATAAGAAACCTAGATTTGATATTGTACTTTATTTTATGCACTAAGGTATAAGGAACCAGGATGAAAATGTGTCAAGTACATGATCAAAAGGTCAAGTGCAAACATATGCCTTATAACACCATGATCTGGAAGACTATGATGCCCTTATGGAAATAGAGTGCAAATACCATGATAGATGTAAATAATGATAACACACACAAGCAAGAAGCAAGCATGGAGAAAAAATAAAAAGCAAACAAGGACTGTGCTCCAAGTCAAGTTGAAAACTAATTGATTGATTGATGATAAAGATAGAAAAGTTGACGATAAGAACAATGCATACCCCAATGATTGTGTTGTTAATGATAAGAACAACATGTGGATTGGGAAGGATACATTCCTATGATGATAATTTAATAATGGATCAATTTATTTCAGATTATTTGGATTAAGATCATGGATTGCTTATGGATGATGTGCTAGATTGCAAGATAGATTACATGGATTATGACTAATTGCATTGGATGAATTGGAATAGAAGGATAGATGAAGGATAAATGTATGGAATAGGATAGGATAGGATTGGATGGATGGATGGATAGAGGATAAATTTATGGGATCCAATGACAAAGAAGAATCAAGGATTGGTAAAATATGGATGAATAGATGGATTTCTTCGATAGAAGAGAGAGGGATAGAGATCTAAGGACTATGTTGTAAAGAAACAAAATCCCCATACTAGAGAGAGTGGAAATAAGGATAAAAAATGATGGGAAAAGATGCATGAGATGGAAGGATAGTGCATAAGGGATATGAATAGAAATGAGAGTAAGGCTTGCATTATACAAAGCATGCATGAATATTTTTTCCTAGCTCTTTATCAAGATCAGGGGTAAAAAGAGAGGATGAGTTGGATAGTATTAAGGGAAGGAGATAGGATGGAAGATATGGGATAGAGGATAATAAAGGATATGGATAAGCTATGGATGGAAGGATAACATGGAGGTTCCTTATCAAGGTTAAATATGGGAAGGGATGATGGAGTTTTGATAGGATATGAGGAAGGATATGGAAGATGTTGATATAATGCTTAGGAGGATCCTTAACCTTGTCAAGATCAAAGGTGGAAATGGAGGATGGACTTAGATAGGATGATGGATAGGGGATGAGGGATAGTAGAATATGCGGAATATGTGGATAGGATGCAATAGGTAAGTATAGCATGGATGAAGCTTTCCCCAAGTGTAGGGTACAAGAGGATGCAGGAGATTACAAATGACATTTTTTTACTAGGTTTTCATCATGGTACTTGCCCAAGGTGCCATAAGAAGTGGTTTTCAACATTAGACAAATGATTTCTCTTTACTTTTTTCACTTTTAAATTATTTTTTTTCTCTTTTTGGATATTTGGAATGGCATGGATGAAGAAGGATGAGGATAAATATGTGGATAGGTTGATTTGGAAGATAGTGGATGCATGATAGGGAGATAGAGGAAGGACTCAAGCATCTAGTGCCAAGATGGTATCCCTTGATGATATGATATAATTGACCATGGTCATTAGAGGTATGTTTAGACACCCCAATTATGAAATTATACCCTTAATTAATTAAAATTCTAAATTTTAATTAATTATCTTGTTTTCTTCCTAATTAATTAAATATTGTATTATTTAATTAATTATCTCACTTTCTTCCTATAATTAATTAAATATCATATTATTTAATTAATTATTCCACCTTACATTATAATTAATTAAATGACATATTTAATTAATTATCCTAAAGTTCTCTCTAATTAATTAAATATTTTATTTGTATTAGATATAGTTTGAGCACCAAAAAATTACAAGTTATTTTATCCTATAGTACTACTGCATATATCTATACATTTTACATATACTTTTAGAACCCCCTATATGTTCATATATAGTGTATAGTTGTTCCCCTTTACATTGCATATATACAGATACAGATCATATCAGTAAGAGTTACATACTGTCAAAAGTATTGATTACATTGCTTTATATAAACATTAAATGCCTGCTAACAAAAATACAAAACAACTGAGCAATATATCATGGGATGGTAGCCTCTATGTTATCCTGCACCAAGTTCTTCAAGCCCAAGAGTGTTTTTGAGCTGCAACAATTTCTTCATTGGTAAAATCTTCAACACTGAGTAAACCTGGAGCTTCTACATTGGGATCATTTTTGGAAACTTTCCCATTGAATTCATTATGAAATGATTCCAAAGCTTTGAGAAAGATCTATGTACTAGGCTTCCACACCTGCCAGGTGTGCCCACAATTGACTTCATGAAGATTGATACTTAAGGTGCCTTCCTCCAACAATTTGAGAAACTTTAATTGTCAATGAAAGTTACAATGCAATGTTGTAAAGTGTAAGTCTCTTAACGGACTCAGTAAGTTCCCTCCTTGTTCCATTAAACCTCTCATCATTCCTTACTCTCCAAATGGCCCAAAGAATTTTAGTGGAAAACACAACCAAAACAAAGAAATTTCTTTTCCCAATTTATTGTCCTTTATTAATAGAATTCTGTTAGGTCTAGACTTGCAATTGACATCCTAAATAGACTATTTTTGGCAAAAAAAATTCCACAATTCTCTTGCATAAAGACACTCAAAGAGGATATGATTTATTATTTTTGGCACCCTGCATAGGCAATATATTTCAATGTCCTCAATTTATTTTGAAGGCAGCTTCTGAAAGATTAGAAGCCATCTGAATCAAGCCTTCTTTGGCTCAATTGTGTGTGAACAATTATTTTTAAAGACCTTGGACCAATCATTCTTACTCAATTCAATACACCATGCTCTATGTAAATGGTCTACTGCTTATTGGCAAGAGTGTTGTAGATTATTTTAGCATTTATTTTAGTGAGTTTAATTCCATCATTCTATAGAAATTCTTTGTACTATTCTATATTAATATTTTATTCAACTAGGAAGTCCATTCCCTTACAAGCTTCCTTTGTTATTGTGTAGGTTCTCCAATTAGTAGCAGGAAAATTGTATTCATTACTTAGCTCATTCCAATCTTTTAGGTGTCTTTAAAGAGTTGTATGCCTTTATAAGACCAACCTTTGGCAGAGCACCCTTGAAGTAGTGCTAGTGGTTTACCATAGTGCTCAAGGTTCCACAAAATTGATCTATGGGTGGAAATTGTGTTGTTCTTGAAGTACTAATAGTTTGTAATATATTTCTTGTTATGCTCCCATGCTTTCCAAATGCTCTTAAAGACTATTGAGCCTTAAGGAGATATGGAGTGATAATTTCTAAGGAGGTCACTAAGGGGGAGATCCTTCCAAGCCTTTGCATGCTTGTGGGTTGCACTTTTGATGTTGTTCCTAACCAAAATATTCCAGGGTTCATTTCCTTCTAAGGCTTTGAAGCCAAGGCTATGCCTTGGAGTTTTAAGTCTTTTAGCCCAAGCCCCCCATCTGCTTTGCTCAAACAACACCAATTCCATTTAACTGCATGTTTTTGATACAAAGATATGAACACCAACTCAACAAGTAAGACACCAGTCCTACCAGATTACAAAGATAAAGATTACAAAAACTCAATGTTGATTACATAGCTTACACAAGATCTGATCTTGTCTCAGACACTCTCCTACACACCTTATGATATTTTGATTATGACACACAATGATTGAGATGCAAATCCCATTGAATTACACTTGCTCACATAATTTCTCTCACATACATACACACTACTCGCACACCCTCAAGTGTGATCTAAAACTATGATGATTGTTATGAGACTTTTTTTCCGTGGAAGAAAAAAAAAGTAAAGAAAAGAGAATAAAAGTAAAATGAGAACTAATGTAATAGTTCAAGGAATAAAATTTAATAAAACTATAATTAGAGTTTTCATGGGATGTTGTAATTATTTATAAAAGGGTGTGTCGGTTGGAACTACCCTTTATGTTATATAAAAATATGTGAAACTAAATTATTTGGGGGATAGAAAAAAAAGGAAAATCAAGTAGAGCACATTGTGGGAATAGGGTTCCAGGATAGTAGGTTATGAGTAGGACAGAGAAGGGGTACTCCTACAGTTGGTGTCCAACATGGGGTACAAGTGTGTGCACTCAGGACAGTCCTAGCCAGGGCATGGTTTTGTGGCACGAGTGTTGAGCATTGTTCTGGTGGAACCGACACTTGTGTAGAGCGGAAAAGTCCGCTTTCCTCCCAGACTGCTCACAGATGAAAGATGTTGAACCAAGGACCATTCCAATAATAGTTGGGGATTTCTTCTTCACAATTCCAAAGATAAGTATTAAAGTTTAATAAATTGTCTAAGCAATAAAGTGTTTTAAATATTTGAGTTTATTGAATTAATAATTTATTTTCAACATGATTGAATGTATTTGAGTGAAATTGTTGATCAATATATTATATGCATTTAATTTCAAATTCTTTACTTGAGCTTTAAATATTATATTAAAATTTGTGCATAAAAGTTTTAGAATTAATCTATGGAAACAATTTAAATCATTTCATTTTAAATTTGGGAATTAGTTTCATTTTAGATTATATACATATCATTACATTAACATCACTTCATGTCACCTAGGAGTCTCTTAACACCATCCACTATTAGCCAAGTTGACTAAGGTGGACCCAAATTCAAATTTACATGAAACGTGTAGTGGGTAGGTCCTAGATCAAATTTGTTGCTACCAAAAGAACAAGATTCTATGTGCTTCCTTCACAAACCTTAAATAGGACCTATTTCACCATCCCACTCTATCTTCGGAGGTCACACACTACAATCCATTATCACATAGTTATGGAACGTCAATTAGTTAATTAACCAACATAGTGACCCTTCTATCACTTCAATCTTTTTTCCTACTAAACATAAATTTTTAAAAGTCTAGAATAAAATAGAATATGTGTAGACATACTCTCCATTCAAATTGCAGACTAAAACTCATATCTAGGAAGAATTATAGATCATGAACATGTTGCCAAAAAAATCTCTCTACCTAGGTAACTGACCTCAAACATTCCAGATCAGACTTATGGATTGCCTTTATCAACATGAATAGGTGTAGTATAATACTACAAAAGTTCTACATCAATCTTCTTCATTTTTCTCAAACACACTGATATGGCATGACATAAATACACTCTAATTTCAACAAGTATGATTACATTTAATTCTGACTGAACTATTGAAATTACTCCTTTGACATAAGTGAGCATTTTGACATCAATGACAATACCCCTTTGACATCAATGACAACATATGTTCAACAAAATTCAACGTGAAATTAAACCCTTGCTTGAAATATTGAAAAATGAGAATTCTTGGGATGAGGTCAAAAAAGTAATGGAGGTAATTGTTGTTGAGAAAGGTATTTCTTTTGAATAATTTTTAGCAGAAATAATGGCATTGTACCAATAAAGAGAAGCAAAGAAGCAAATTATCAGGAGGTATGACAATTTTTATGAAAAAGGCGATCGACCATCTACTTTAGTGAAAATACCATATTCTCTAAGAAGGGCTTTTAGAGAAGAAATTGGACACAATAAAAAAATATTGTCTTTTGGTCTATGAGGAAGGATCTAGGTGAACCAAAAACTAGTGTAGTGTTTCAAGAGATAAAAGAAGATTACGAGTTTAGTAATTTGTGGAATAATGAGCATCCCTCTGAAGTTCAAGAAACTAATGATGAATTTGAAGATGATAGGGAAGAAAAAAGTGTGAAATATGCAATCAAAGTCAAACATGGTTTAAGTGAAACCACAAAAAAAACATATACTTCAGGAGCAACCATAGCTGAAAATATGGGTTGTGAAGGTATTGGAGTTGATAGAAAATCTCAAGGGCATACAAGGTGGTAGAGCTCTACCTAATTTTTTTGAAAATTTTGTCAGTTGGCATCACCTTATCATGTTTCTGAGCCTCTATGCCCATGGGTAGGGTTTAGGGTTTAGAATGAAAACCTCTTTTTCAAAATCTTGTAGTCATATGCCTTGAAGGTTCTATTTTTGCATTGAACTGTCATAACCGGTTGCCTGTCTTTTAAGTTGTAACTTGAGCCATTCAAGATGTTTTCTTTACCGACCCCTTTGTTTGGGTTTATTGGTCATCATGCTCATGTCTATCGTTTAAAAATGCCTAAGTCGGACCAAAATGTTTCATGTTAAAATATTTAAGTCCTAAATCTTTAATTCTGAGGGTCGAGTCTCGTTGGCCTAGTAATGGCCCCATTTTAAAGACTAATGTTATTTGCATGTACAGAATTGACCATCGTCCGATCACAAGATCTAATCTTGATCATTCCCCACCAGCCCCGCACAATTAAAATAATGGCTTAATAAAAGTCACGGGGTCAATGGGTTATTGACGCGTGTACTACCCTACCTGTGGGTCTCGGTCTTTAGTATGGGGCCCGAAGTTCTTAAGCTTTGAGATCAACACATGGGATACAATGGTGAGATTAAATCTCAGCTACTCCCCGCTCACCTCGTGGGATTAAAATAAGGCTTTAATAAAAGTCGTAGGGTCAACGAGCTGCTGCCACGTGGATTCCACGATTGTTTGGAACGAGAAAAGGTGGGACCCAAGGAGTGGATGATTTAGTATCTAGTTGGAAAACTTGTGTTGGTTGATGGATTGGTGCACGATGATGACGTGAATTCAAACTTGGTTGACTTGATCTCAATCGTTTGAAAGGCCATATCACTTGGAGATCGACGGTGGATATTCAAAATTGAAAGTACGGCCATGGTAGTCGTTCTCACTTCGCACGAGTGAACAATAACGACAGAAACGACCTCCAAAGCTACCCACCTTCACTCGAGCTAGACATAAATGATTAATTCTTGAATAATTGAGAGTTGCAAATAAATTTGGAGCACACTGGAGATTGAAAGGAGTATCTGCATAGTTCAAAGTGATCAATATTAGGGTTTTCCTGCAATTAAAAGTCATAAGTTAATCAAACACAACTTTATCTGTTTTATTCAAACTACCTAGAATTAGGGTTAAAATTCATTGTGCTTTCAGCTGAATTGGCTTTATGCTTTGTTTTAATTGCTTTTCTGAGGTTTGAATTTTCTTTAAAAAATCACAATTATGTCAAACCTTCGAATTCTGCACCTTCGAGCCGAGCCCTAGGTTTGAATTGAGAAGTTAAGTATTGAACTCATCTCTTCCAAAACCCTAAGTTTATCTGAACTAATTTTATTATAAATGGCACCCAAAGCACAAACCACTAGCCCTGCAACCTCAACTAGACCGCTATCCTAGGATATAGTCGACCAATTAAAACCCTCCACAAACAAGAAGGCTGAAGGAAAAGTTATATTCTATGGTCATAGAATTACAGATAAGTTAATGGATAAGCAATGCTTCATTAAGGATGCAGAAGTGCCCTATACGGGATGACAATTGTTCCAACACTAGTTTGGGAACAAAAATCTTGGGGTTCTTGTCTGCAATCCTTGGAGACTAGACATGGGAAAGTTGGTAGTTCCCAATGTGTACATGGATGTAGATTTGTTCAAGGACATTGCTACAAGATATGACCCAGTTACCAGGATGGTCAGAACATTTGATGGCAAAGAGATGTTGAGGATAATGAGAGAAGAAATTGCAGAAATTTTCCAATGACATGAGTGGAGCAAAGATATGATTCCCCTTGACATGGATGTTTTCAGAAAGGAGTATGAGAATACTAAGGTGCTACTCAGAATGTCAATGTTGCCTATGCACACTACTTGCACTGGAACGGGGTAGAATAGAGAGCAAATAAAGATTGGTAGGGATGAACTTGAACCCTTCCCCATGAAATTTTTTGATAATTATTTCAAGGAGAATGTGCATTCTTTGTGCCAAATCATTGGTTTCACTCCACCTGACACCCTACCGAAGGAATATTGTTACATGGCATGCCATCTGCAACACCCAACCTTCAATGTAGTTTATGACTATGCCACATATTTGTCAGAACACATTCACAAGGGTTTGGTTGAGCTAAAAAGTGGAAAGAATTGGGTACATTTTTGGTGGTACTCTTTATTTGATGCATATGTTCTTGCATAAGGGTGAGAAGAATTTTGAGAAGGGTATGAAATTGAGGAAAAGGGAAGCTGGTATTGATCTGCCTGTCCAGTACTATACCTAAATTTTGGATAAGAATGATCATAAATTTGACTGTGGTTTTCCATAATTCCTTTGCCTTAAAATTGAGAAGATTCTTGGTGTATGATCCACTCTGTATCCCCAAGGAAATCCATGATTTCCTAAGGCCCATGGAAATGAGAACAAATTTGAACTTGAGTCACAATTGGGGAGATATAATCCCATATCCCCACATGACAATCTTTAGAGTCTATGGCACAAATGTCATTCCATTTGTATTACCAAGGGATGTGCCACTGAGTATTGGATTCTTGGAAATCATGAGACAATTGGGAGGATCTCAAATGGCACATTTTCCTGAGACATTGAAGAAGGGTTCATTCTTCCAAAAGTACACAACATTTGCATATTTTGTGATGACAAAGGGAGGATGGAAAAATTTATTGAAACTTCTTGCACCTTACAACTTGAACACGATACGCCCAAGGAACCATGATCCTGAGGGTTTTATTGCAACACTAAAGGTAAAGAATAGAAGTGGTACTTTCGTGTATAATTTTTACTATCTTGAGGATGTAATGTTTTTAACTTCCAAGAATAGGATGAGAGAAAAGAAAAATATTTGGCTTTCAATAAGATGGTGGATAAGGTTGAGAAATCTAATCCTGACTATGACCCTATGCCAAATATAAGTGGTGAATTCAACAAGATTATGCATGTTATGAATAATTTTGAGAGCATTGTGGGAGTCTTAAGGGAAGAGCGTGTGGTTATGGATAGAGGGAAATCATTGGCAGTTGAGGAGGATCCCAACAAAGTGTTGGAGGAGAGACCTACCTACCAACCATCAAAGAAGATAAGGATTTACTCCAAGAAGAAGGAAACAGTGAAGAAGCAACAAAAATTTCCAACCCATGCCACATTAGAGGGGTCAAGCATAAGTTCTCTTGTGAGGTCAATTCCATCACTTCCAAGAGGTGCCTCTCCTCCTTTTATTGATATAGATTCACCCCCAAGAGGTCCCCCTCCATTAGACCAACCACCTATAAGAAGAAAAAGGTTGAGGTGGAGAAGGTAGTTGACTATCTGGACACAAAGGAGGATGATATTCTCATTACTCTTAAAGAAATGCAACAAGGAAGGCCTTCTCCCATTAGGGATGTTCCCTCAAGTTTAGGAGGAGATGGTATTAGACTTGGAAAGGTTGATCTTAGAGGCTTGAATAGTGCAGATGATTTGAGACAAGAAGCATGTAAAGCATTCATGGAAGATGATTCTTTCATTGAAACAAGGGCATTTAGAGATTTTGTGTGGAGAGCAAAGGCTTCAGAGTATGCAGAGAGGGTTGCTAATGAGAGAAGCTTACATCTCAAACTACCTGAAAGCACTATCCAAGCTAATGTGAGGAAGGAAATGAAGAAATAATTTTGAAATATGACATCCAAAGAGGGTAGAGCCCTTGTACATAAAAGTGGTTTGCTATTTCTGCCTGAGTGGGACATTGTTGATGCAGTGGTATTAGATACCATTAGGAGGTCTGAAAGGCCCTTATTTCAAACTAAGGAGGAGGCTAAATTGGCTCTTCAAGGATCAACATTTAGTGAAGAATGGGATGCCTTGGTTTTTTGGTCATTGTCCTTGGGATCTAGGAAGCCAATGGTTGTAGAACTGAGTGATTTTAGCAGGCAACTAGTTATAAAGAGAGTGGCAGACACCCTAGCATTGGAGGTAGCTGACATGGAAATAAATGTTGCCAAGTTCACAAAAGCAACCACATAGAACCTCACCATTAAAAGGGACATGTATAGAAGAAAATATAATGAACTTGTGGACGAATATAATAAGAGTCAACAAAGAGTTGTTGAACTGGAAACGAAAGTAGCATTGTGGAAGCAACAAGTGGAAACATTGAGAAATCAGGGTCCTGCTAGTTCAAGTCATACCACACCCACCCCTCCTCCACCAGAGCAATCTCTAGCAATAGTTCCATATAATATGGGTCAAGAGCCACTCACAGTTGAAGAGCCAAGTACATCAGGTGTAGCTCCATCTAATGAGCCTACAAGGGGGTAATTATTTCAGCAAATTGATGTATACAAGAAATTGCTCGAACAAGTGCATGACATAATGTATAAGAATAATTCCAAGATTATTCATACTGTTCTGAAGCATCTAAATAAAAATATTCAAGGTAAATTGAATAGTGTTCATGCAAACTATTCTTTGATGCTGCGAGCGATAAGGTTATCTTAGAGGGATAAGGAATTGGATACCCCAATCCTAGACAAATGGATTCCTAGGGCTGAGAATTTGAGATTCATGGAAAAAGGGGCTAGGAAATAGGAGGATAGATATCCAAAGGTGGTCCCAAATTATAAATTTTTTAGTGAGGTTAAGGAAAAAAAGTTTCAAGGTTATGCTACCCCATTAGAACAAAGAATAAAAGAATTGAAGGCCAAGTATGATGAAGCATATTTGACATTGTTTCCTAATATTCAGCATACCCATGATGAGGTAAAACCCCTGAAAATGTGGAAAGACTAAGTGGACATTACAATTGTCTCTCAAGCAACTCTTATTTCTAAGAAGGTTGACATTGATATACTGAAAGATTCTGTGGAGAAATTGTCTTTTATCATCAGCTTTCTTGAGGATTTTGATAAGGAATCCAATTCAGTAATGAAAAGTATTCTCCATATAGGAAGAAGATGGATGAAATCATTGATTTCAATTAGCCATCTGATGTTGAGTATGAGCAGTGGAAGAGAATATTTATTGATGAATTGGATTTGTGAATGCAGGGATGGAAAATACATATACTTGGGTCAAGTATAGTACAGGTCTGGCCTCATAAATTACAATGCATAAACATATGTTTCTCCTAATTCATGATATAATAATTGAGTGCTAATTAGTGATGACTTGGATTGATGTTGATGTTGATTTAGACGTTGGTTCACCTTTGCCACCTTTACACATTTTTGTCATTTTGCTTGATGGGATGAATATGCTGCAATGGTTAGAAGATTATTCCTTTCCAACATGTGCCTTTTGGAAGATGGTTCTATTTTCTTTAGCGAATGAATAATCTTTGTCTCATGTGTGTTCCCTCCAATTGAAAATTTAAATATAACTGAAAAAGGGAATGTGCATTGTAGTGGTCGAATTAAAATGTGACATGTGTAATTTTGGCCAAAAGCTTGTTTTGCTCCCTTGTTCTCATAAAAGGGAATTCATGGCCATTAGTACATGTCTCTTGTTGAATTCTAGATCCAAATTATGCAAACTGTAAACATAGAGAGAACATGCTTGAAGTATGTATCTTAAGTTGGAGTCTGGCGAGTGAATTTTGTTAATTGTATGGTTCCTAAACATATCTGAGCAATAATGCAAATCCTTAGAGTTTATCATCTCTCTAGCTATACATTGTATCTGAATTATTAATGAAAAATGATCAAGGATCATTTCATTAATCTTCATTGTTATTATGCTTTGATGTATGTTTTTATTTTAGGCTCCGATTCAATGGATCAATTAAAATGCTTTGAGTAAATCATGAATTCGTATACTTGTGTAGTGGATTTGATAAGTAGTGGTAAAATCTGAGCATTAGTTTGTGAATTGCAAGGAAATATCATGTAGATCATGGATGTTTAGGATTAAATTCATTGTATAGTTTAGTTTGCTTTGTTTCAACTCCTAGCCCAGAGATATGACACTGATCTTAAGTCTTGTATGCATTTTTCATGGTTTTGGTTATCCAATTTGAGAACAATATTCATAAATAATTTGTAATTGATCTACCTTTTGTTGTGGTTGGTGTTGTATGATATTCTCAGCTTTAGATGTTAAATTCTCCTAAGGAATTTCTGATTTCTGGAAGGATTTCATCTATTTAGCCTCTGATGGGAATATATCTACTTTGTTATACAATGTGTGAGATAATTGTCTAGGAAAGTCGCATAATATACATTGTGGGATTACCCTCCTGGGTCTTGCAGAGCCCGAAGTGCAAGAGAGGAAGCATTATTGCTTCATCTCGTTCGTTGGCCAACTGTCTCTCAAATATTCAAGAATTGAGTCTGGGAAACTCATAGATATTTGGTGAGATTTGATTGGTTCTTTAAAAACAACCAACACAAGGACATGTAAAATAATTCATTTTGCTACAGCTTCAAATCCTCATGGTTAGATACAATCACAATCAGGACATTGTGGAGAATCTGGTGCAACTAGCACTCCCACTAGTGGTGATGCTATGGGTAGTAGTACTAGTACTGATCAACATGCACTACAACAAAAAATTACACAACATACCATCAATACAAGATACTACATAGAAACCCAATGATCAA
This sequence comes from Sequoia sempervirens, assembly GCA_007258455.2. Classification (NCBI taxonomy): domain Eukaryota; kingdom Viridiplantae; phylum Streptophyta; class Pinopsida; order Cupressales; family Cupressaceae; genus Sequoia; species Sequoia sempervirens. The sequence goes on along the minus strand of VDFB02109042.1, from coordinate 70,608,516 downwards.
GGCATTCTGAGGAAGCAAAGGATTATGATAGGTCCAAGTCCAACTACCAGTACCACTACCTTAATTTCCACCCTAAAGGAGTTATTTCCAAAAACTCCTCTGGTTGTTAGTGTGACTACAACAACAATGTATAATCCTCAACCTCAATCTCAAATAATTAGAGATGTTTCCATCTCTACAAGTACTCCACCATTCAAGCATTGCATTATGTTTGCAGCTCCAGGTTTTCATTACAATAATGAGTTTAAAAAGAAATCAGAAATGTATAAAAACAAAGGAAGCAAATGAGAGAAGTACATATACTATAAATTTAGAGCCTACAACAACCAAGGTATGACCCATATTTGAGAAAAATACAAAAACCATGGAGTACATGTTTGTTGTTCCCAAATTTCAAAATAAACTCGAGAATTAGATGGATCACTCTAAATTTTAGGTGAGTAGTTTCCAATTGGATTTTTCTAGATACAAAAATTCTAACAAGATTAATGTATCAAAAAAGAACAACAAATTGGTGCACATCACTATTAAAGCGAGAGAGAAATAGGTTGCAGATTCAAATAGAAAAGTTATAGCTAGACCTAGCAAATGAGAAATCAAAGAGGAAATCAATAAATAACAATAGTAATGAATTAGAAAAAAGAATAAAAAAAATCCGCATCTACATCTACAAGAAAAGAGGATGAATAAATAGAGGTGGAATTGAAATTGAATTAACTAAAGAAAAGGTTAGATGAGAGCAAAAAGAAATATGATGATGAAAAATCCACTTCAAAAAATTAAAACAAAACTTGGAGAAAGCTAGTGAATCAACAAATAAATTAAAATTCAATCTGGAAGAACAAAAACACAATGCAAAACTTTGGGAATGAAAATTGGAGGAACAAAGAAAAACCAATGAAACATTAATGACACGATTGAGGGAAGCACAAAATGAAATAAAGTATTGTCAAAATAAGTTAACTGCATTTTGTAGAGAAACAATGAGGGATATGAAACAAAGTATCTAGGAGGAAATAATGCAGAGGATTGATCATTTGTGTGAATTATTTCAATTGATTGATTCTCTAATAGTATGTAATAGGAAGCTCAAAATATGTAGTTGACAACAAAAATTTGATTTCAAGAGAGAAAATTACAAATCAAATTTTGCAAATAGTCTACAAAGCCAGTGACAATGAATTAAAATCCAAAGGAATTCACGATTGAATTGATGCCTCAATAAAGGCATCATCTATCATTCAAAAGTGTTTGGGAATGTGTGAAATAAAGGAATTTATGGATCACGCTACAAAAAAGATGAAGAAGCTAGATAAAAAAGGTAGATAACTTGACAGATCTTGGTTTTCCCTTGGCTTTTGACAAAATAGAGTGATTCATTGGAAAGGATGCTTTCATAAAGAAGATGGAGGATACAAGGAAGATTGATTTGGACCAGTTTCCTTAGAACCCAAATGAGGCAAACTATTTGGATTCTATTAAACCATTGATAACCTTGAATGAAACTTTAATTGAAACATTCAAGTCAAGTTCCAATTTCAATTATTAATTGTTAACAAATTTTCAAGTCAGACACTATTAGTTGGAACAAATTACACTTCCATCAAATTAGTAGTGGAGCATGGTACAAAAGCTAATAGAATGATTTGATAATATAAGTTTCCTAAAATGCTATGTTCTCAATGTGGATGGAAAAGCTTAACATAATCATCATTTGCTTTCTTCATGCTACCTTATCATTGCAATATCAGAGAATATTTCCTTCAATGGCCTCTACAACTATTTTGTCTTTTAGTGAAAGTTCTTTTTGTCTTTTACAAAGCAGTTAAATTCATTTTTGACTCATCCTAATGAATTGTCAAATAAAAATGTGACATCTGTCCATGGATCTAAGCTTGTTGCTCCTTTCTTCTAAAGGAAATTCTAAGTCCTTTGCAAAGCATTTTGGAATTTGTAAGCAAAGAGTTTGTGCTCCAGGTTTGTTCTAGTTTGGTCTAGGTCTTACAAGGAAAATACAGATGTAATTGTCATTTTGTATAGCAATACAAATTCAGAATACATGAAAATATTATGACAATTTCACTATCAATTGTCTCCTAAATTGAATTCATCTCTTTTATAAATAAAAATTGATCAAGGGTCATTTCTATTCATAGTTTCCATTTTATACAATTGAATATTTCTCATATAGCTTCTATTCAAGTAGTAGATTAAATTTTTTTATTAAAGATCTTGATGATTTTGAATGCATAAAGGGATTGTTAAGAAGAATTGGTTGTAAATTTTGAAGGATATCATTGCACGATAGTGCAGTTTTCAAATTATGTGGCTCTCTGCCTTTGCCTTTGTCCAAAAGTTGCAAAAATGTTGTCATTCTTGCTAGGGTTTTGTAAAAACTTTCCTTTCTTAAGTGTTTAAGTCTAAAAAACCCTACTCGCTTTGTTCTGCCTTGCACTTTATTTATAATTGGTTGTTGACTTGCTTATCCAATACCTAGTTCCCTAAGTTATCTTATGAAGCCCTTTATAATGTAAGGTTACCAATTCCTTTACCTTTTTCTAGTGTTCACTTAAAAAAATAATGCATGTGCCTATTAAATTTTTTAAGTGAACCCATGCCTAATTTTGATTAATTATCCTGTTGCTTGCCATCTATCATGTTCTTATTTGTTTCTGCTAGTTTGTGACCAGTATTTAATTTAGGAAAAGAAAGGCCATAGAATCATGGAAAGGGGTAACACTGTTAGAACTAAAAATTGATATTTTCACATGTTGATTTTACTCATAATCTTCCAAGTGAGTCCTACCTTGAATGCATTTCCCTCTCTTCGTGCATATTTTCTCCATGTTTTCCCATGTTGCCCCATTGAATCCATTGAGTCACGCATCTTTTGCATTCTGTCCCTATCGGCATGAGTTCATTAGGCTCTTCCTGATCCATGTTGTGTCATCTGCTAGCAAAACGTCTGTATTGCCTATCGAAGATGTTTTAATGTCATGGCGACTGGATTTCTTTCACTGGTAGTTATCAGCATAACAATTTCATCATTTTGGTGATAGGAAGTATTCATATCACCATGAGTCTGGGTCATCGGTGTAATGCTTCACCGAACACATCATGTTTCACCGACCCATGTTTGGAAGGGCATATCGGCAAAGGAAATCTGTTTCGGTGAATGGTCATAACGAATCTTTCTTGTCTCACCGAACGATACAAATGAGGTTTCACATTGGCAGGAGTTTAATGCTTCGGCGAGGGGTCATAGCAAAATGGTTTATGTTTCACCGACTATATACATGTGGAGGGCTTATCGATATGACTAATTGCTATCGATGTAATGTCTGGGCAAAGTGTTGGATGTCTCCTCGACCGGCAACTAAAGGAGCATATCGGTATGAGTTTGAGCTATCGGGATGAGATCTCGGTGAGAGACCTTTGGTCTTGCTGACTTTATGCATGGAGGTTTCTACCAAAGGGCTCATCGGGGAGAGATGTTTGCTTTAGAGTTAGTCCTAGGCGATGCAGTTGGGTCTCACCGATAATATACAGGGGGTGACTTTGTCAGTATATGATGGGTGTTGTCTTGGAGAACATAAATGATCTCGGGGTGACTTTTTGGTAAAACAAAGAGCTCTCTACAAGATGTCTCACCGACGGTGATGTGTCACAGCAACTCGATATGAATGAAGATCTTCGGTGTAACATTGAGCAATCTGTATAGAGTCTTCCTGATTGAGTATGGTCTTGGTGAAAGCGAATGAAGACTATGTCTCAGTGAGAGTGTTGGCGACTTGAAAATGATAAATGTCTTTTAGCTTGACATAATGATATTGATATATTATCTCCCCGATGGTTGAATGTCACAGAAACATACAAAAGGAAAAAAGGGGCCTTCGAGGAAAGGTAATGAAATCTGTAAGAGGTCTCTCCAAGAGTGATAAGCTATAGTGACATATGTGGGACAATAGGGTACTTCTTGACTTCGACATGGCGAACAGTTGGTCACGGAAAACGTGAGCATAGTGAACACGAGATGATTAGCGAATGAATTTCCTTTGGCAGGGTGATGATCTATGTCTCGCCGACTGTCTCACTAGTGATAACAGAATTTTAAATATCAAGGCTGACATGTTTATACTTGAATGACCGTTACTTGCCAGCTTGATTGGAGCCTGAATTTTGTGCTGAGCCAACATGATATTTCAAATGTTTTATTTTCTTAATGATGGGTATAAACCTGGATTGTAATTGATATCATCAGATTTTAGATCAGACTTTAGAAATATAGTAGATTAGGAGTGGCTACAATAGAATAAAGTTCTCATTTTGGAGACCATCGTGCATGTTTTTAAATGGTGATTTCAATGAAAATCAGCTGGTGTGACAGGTTATTTCTAGTATCAATTGTCTGTTGAGCTTATTGAAAAGTATTGCTGAAGCTGTCTCCAATTTGATTTTTTTTGGTTGTTTAAATAGGAATAACAAGTATATTCTTAGTTTATCTGTGCACATTTGCTGCATTTGTGTGGTTAATTAACTAGTTCTCTCAAGTAGAGATTAAATCCTTTTCTTTGATCATAGTAATCAAGAAGATTCATCTGGATTATTAAAGAAGAGATCAGTAGTCATAATTTTGCATTGTTTATACGAGTTATGAACAGATCATATGCCGAAAAATTTGATTTTCTTCCAGAATAAGTTACCCACTTCTATTTCATTTGACTCTGCATGCCCAACAATGCACTGGTCTCTGCAATTTCATTATTTGAATTCGTTCAACTTCTTTACATCTGTTTATTGATCATTTTAGGAGTTAGATTAGAAAACTACTTTTAAGATTGGTATCGACTTTGATTTTATTTTGTTCACTGTCATCTGCCATTGTGGACAAAGCATTTTAGAAGGCTAATCATAAGATAAGTCTACTTAATTTAGTTAGGTACACCCACCAAGGTTTAGCAACATCTAAAGAGTAGAAGGTTGAATTATTTTGACTTTGTCTATTACCCTAAAGTGTATCAAGAGATTGGCAGCCTCTTGACGCATTCGACCTACATTTTTGAGAGCTAACAAATTAGTGACACCGCTGGGGAATAACTTGAGAAAATCTAGTGGCAAACAGCCTTGCCTTATAGAGTCATACAAATTTTTAAATTAGGTCTTCAAATAGAGATTCATAATTGTGTAGTTTGTAGCTCCCCATCCGAGTCACACAACTAACAAATTGGCGACTCCACTGGGGATTACATCAAAAAATTTAGTTGAAGACCATCATATAGAGTTAGTGAAGAAAATATTTGAGAAGTTTCATAAAAGGTGATTCCGCTGGGAAAAGATTAGAAATAATGATTTTCCTACTTTTGGAAAAGTAGGTGGCGACTTTGAAAAAATTATTGCAGCTGTTCAAACATGAATGGAGGAGGATCTTAGTTCTGGGGAGGTCATGTTGGAGCTCCTCATGGTTAGTATTATATGCCATATCATCATACACAACACTATGGTCTGATGTACCAACATCAATACCCACCTAGTGCCCCCCCTCATCAACATACAACAATGATCAAACAGTTTGATTTGGCAGGGATTCCATTATCCCCTTATCCAACAGATGGCAGTTGGAGGGGTATTGTTCCAAAGTTTATAGGGTGTGATGCAATCACTGCTGAAGATCATTTAAGAAGTTTCAATGCTTTCATCCAAGATTTGGATGTGCCATACGAAGATTTACGCATGAAGCTATTCATGATATCACTTGTTGAAGATGCTAGGGATTGGTTCAACAGCCTACCAACTATCTCAATTGATTCTCTTCAAGGATTTCAAGATCAATTCCTCAAGCAGTTCGGGAATCTAAGTGTACCAGATTATGCTCTTCGTGAATTAATACACATTCAGAAAGATCAAAGTGATACAATTTATGATTTCAATCAGAGATTCAATAAGTTATAGAATAAGATACCTCTTGGATCAAAGTTACCAGATTATGTAGCATTGAGTATTTATTTGAATGCTTTTGATCCAAAGACAGGGTATGAGTTGAGAAATAAATTCCCAAGAAGTTTGGCTAAGGTACAAAAGATGGCGCAAACAATTGAAAACAATAGGAAGGCTGCTGGGATAATCAGTAAAAGAGACATTCCTAGGGTTTCTTAGCAAAGCAACACATACAGGGACGAAAGGCTGAGGTTGCATGATATACCTTACAATGCATACTGGAAAGACAACAAACCTATAACAGCTAGGCTTGGAAACAAGGAAGCTTCTAATCCATTGACAAAGGGAACCGATATGGTAAGTAACAATTACTTCTGTGAATTTTGTGATATGCCACATTCCCTAGATTATTGTGTTGTAGCCCAAGGAATGCAAGAAGAGGGAATGCAAATGGAAAACAATGAAGAATATCACACAGTATATCTGGCTTCAAATACTTTTCACCAAGTTGAGGAAGATGAAGGTGCAGGGCATCTCTCTTGCACAGCAGATTGTCACAGGGAAAGAAATGCATGTTGTGAGGAATCCAGTGAATATTCTAATGCTGATGATGAACCTGAGAATTTTGATCTGCAGTCAAGGGATTCTTCTACCTCTTATGAAGATCAAGATGAAGAGGCAATGGGAGATGTTGATTCATCAGATAGTAAGTATACAATAGCCTTGGCTGCAGTTGAAAGTTATGAAGATACATTTGATCATGATGAGGTTTGTACATTTGAAAGTGATTTCCAAATTTTTTCAAACTCGTTGTATGATGAAGAGTTAAATAAAGATCAGATGATTTTTTGCCAAGGTGTGTCAATAAGTAAGTTTCAGATATTTTCAAATCCATTCTATGAAAAGGAGGAAATAATTTCAGACAAGCAAAATGATGGAATAAATAACTGCACTGATGATGTTTTCAATTTCCTATTCTCTAATGGTATTGGATTTTTGTTTGATGATGACAAAAGTGAGGAGTATAATTGTAGTGATGAAAATGTTCATACTTGTTCACTTGTCAGTGAACAGATTTCAGATTTGTTTACTTTTGAATACCAGGGATGTGCACATAAAGATGATCTTGAAGTTTTGTCTCCAACTTAATTTTGTTTTCATAGTGAAGAATCTTTGTGTAAAAATTCTTATGACTCCCTGTGTATTTCTTGGAATGGTGATGATACTTTTGGTATTGATCAAAAGTCTGCTTCCATTCAGGATGAGGTATGTGATTTTGAAATTTGTAATTCATGTGAAGAAGACATTTCTTTGCATACCAAGGATGATAGAAGTCCAAATTTTATTGGTTCACATATATATGATAAGGAGGATATGATTCATGATCCAATGTTGTCTATGAATAATGATACTAAAGAGGTGCAAAATGTTTCAGATAGTGTTGATATAATAGAACATTTTGTTTCTCATGAGAAGCACTTTGATTGTGAAATTTTTATACAGCTGGGAGAGTGTTTCATAATACATAATAGTGAGAGAGATAATACAAAATTTTGCATTAAATATGTTTGCATTTTGTATGCTGGCAGAGATTTTTTAGATGATGAAGAATATAAATTATAGAATGGTGTATGGATTTTGGGCCAAGCTAAGAATAGTGATTCTCTAAAAAAATTTAGTGACAATAAAGATTGCATCTGTGTCTTCAAGAGAAATATGATGAACTCAAAACAAAACCAGGTATTTGACAGGGGAAAGTATGAATTGAGTTTCAAATTGTAACAACTCAAGACATGAGAAGTTAACACACAGAGGATTGAGGGTTGCCAGTGCATGGACAACTATTACTTGTTCTCTTTAAAATTATTTTCCATGCACAGTAGTTTATGATGGTGGTTCACCTTCATTTTGCATCCATTTCGCCTCCATCTTGCATTCTTTCCATCATGCCCTGTGCCCATTTCCATTCTATTCATTGGCTCATCATTTTGTGTCTAGTCTGCTCACCCAAAGATTCTGGATCCTTGCAATGATCTTACTATCATTCATCCCTAGATAGAGCCACTTTTAGAACTATAAAAATTTGATATTTTCACATGTTAATTTTATTCATAATCTTCCAAGTGAGTCCTACCTTGAATGCATTTCCCTCTCTTCATGCATATTTTCTCCATGTTTTCCCATTTTGCCCCATTGAATCCATTGAGTCATGCATCTTTTGCATTCTGGTCCCTATCGACATGAGTTCATTAGGCTCTTCCCAATCCATGTTGTGTCATCTGCTAGAAAAATGTCTGTGTTGCCTATCGGCAAGACGTTTTAATGTCATGGCGAATGAATTTCATTCACTGGCAATTATCGGCATAACAATTCTCTTTATCGCTTCGCAACAGGAACATTCATAACGGCATTGAGTCCGGGTCATCAAGCACGCTTCACCAAACGAGATCATGTTTCACCTTAATTGCGGTTTAAAGCATATTAGCCAAGGAAATCTATTTTGGTGAATGGTCATAACGAATCTTTCTTGTCTCACTGAATGATACAAATGAGGTTTCACATTGGCAGGAGTTTAATGCTTCGGCGAGGGTTCATAGCGAAATGGTTTATGTTTCACCGACTATATACATGTGGAGGGCTTATCGATATGACTAATTGCTATCGATGTAATGTCTGGGCGAAGTGCTCGATGTCTCCTCGACTGGCAACTAAAGGAGCATATCGGTATGAGTTTGAGCTATCGGGATGAGATCTCGGTGAGAGACCTTCGGTCTTGCTGACTTTACACATGGAGGTTTCTACCAAAGGGCTCGTCGGCGAGGGATGTTTGCTTTGGAGTTAGTCCTAGCAATGCAATTGGGTCTCACCGATAATATACAGGGGGTGACTTTGTCGGTATATGATGGGTGTTGTCTTGGCGAACATAAATTATCTTGTGGTGACTTTTCGGTAAAAGAAAGAGCTCTCTACAAGATGTCTCCCTGACGGTGATGTGTCACAGTGACTCCATATGAATGAAGATCTTCGGTGTAACATTGAGCAATCTTTATAGTGTCTTCCCGATTGAGTATGGTCTTGGCGAAAGTGAATGAAGACTATGTCTTGGCAAGAGTGTTGGCGACTTGAAAATGATAAATGTCTTTCAGCTTGACATAATGATTTCGATATATTATCTCCCTGATGGTTAAATGTCATAGCGACATACAAAAGGCAAAAAGGGGCATTCAGGGAAAGGTAATGAAATCTACAAGAGGTCTCTCCGAGAGCGATAAGCTACAGCAACATATGTGGGACAATAGGGTACTTCTTGACTTCGACATGGCGAACAGTTGGTCACGGCGAACGCGAGCACAATGAACACGGGATGATTAGCAAATGAATTGCCTTCGACATGACAATGATCTATGTCTCACTGACTGTCTCACTAGTGATAACAAAATTTCAAATATCAGGGCCGACATGTTTCTGCTTGGATGACCGTTTCTTGCCAGCTCGATTGGAGCCCGAATTTTGTGCTGGGCCGACATGATATTTCAAATGTTTTATTTTCTTAATGATAGGTATAAATATGCCCCTGGATTGTAATTGATAACATCATATTTTAGATCAGACTTTAGAAATACAGTAGATTAGGAATGGCTACAATAGAATAAATTTCTCATTCTAGAGACCATGGTGCATGTTTTTAAATGGTGATTTCAATGAAAATCAGCTGGTGTGGCAGGTTATTTCTGGTATCACTTGTCTGTTGAGCTTATTGAAAAGTATTGTTGAAGCTGTCTCCAATTTGATTTTTTCTGGTTGTTTAAATTGGAATAACAAGTTTATTCTCAGTTTATCTATGCACATTTGCTGCATTTGTGTGGTTAATTAATTGGTTCTCTCAAGTAGAGATTAAATCCTTTTCATTGATCACATTAATCAGGAAGATTCATCTAGATTATTAAAGAAGAGCTCAGTAGTCATAATTTTGCATTGTTTATACAAGTTATGAACAGATCATATGCCTGCAAATTTGATTTTCTGCCAAAATAAGTTGCCCACTTCTATTTCATTTGACTCTGAATACCCAACAAGGCACTGGTCTCTGCAATTTCATTATTTGAATTCATTCAGCTTCTTTACATCTGTTTATTGATCATTTTAGGAGTTAGATTAGAAAATTGCTTTTAAGATTCATATCAAGTTTGATTTCATTTTGTTCACTGCCATCTGCCATTGTGGACAAAGCATTTTAAGGCCAATCATAAGATAAGTTTTCTTAATTCAGCTTAGGTACACTCCGCCAATAAGTTTAGGAGCACCTAAAGTGAAGTAGAAGGTTGGCCTTTTTACCTTGTTCATAATTCCTAAAGCATATCAAGAGATTGGTAGCCTCTTTGAGGCATTCCACTTTAATGCTTTTGAGAGCTAACACTGCCTTTCCTCAGAGATTGCAAATTACTACATCCAAGTCTATGGAAAGAGCCTACCTTTGATATTTTGGATTAGCTAAAGAATGTACACATTCAAATTCCCCTTTTTCAAGCCATTAAAGATGTCCCAATTTATGGAAAAGCCATTAAGGAGGCATGTTTAAAGAAACCAAGAAGAAAGAAAAATGATCCCTAAACTATCCATATTCTAGGATAGTTGGCAGATATTATGTTAGGGAAGGTAGTCAGCCCGTGAAATATACCCGGGATCCCCGAGTCTCTGTAGGCACAAATATTACGATAGTAAAAATGTTTTACCAACCTTAGTGTAGCCATTAATGTAATGACCAAGCACACTATGGAGTATTTGAATATCCCAGCTATCTCGGTCTACACCTACCGGGCCTCCAGAATCCTGTTGATAGTTCTACAAGAAACCCCATGGAGGGTAGAAAACGTTATTGTCATCCTTGAGTCTTAGGAATACCCAACATATTTCACCATATTGTCTACTAAGGAAACTTTGGGAGGATATCCTATCAACCTAGGTAGACCATGGTTAGCCACTACTGATGCTTTTATAGGATGTCGCTCAAGAGACATGACAATTTCTGATGGTTAGTCAAGAAAGAAATTGGCTTTATACCCACCTGCTCAGCCTTAGCCAAACTTGTCTCAACCAATTTGGCTAGATTTAGGAGAGGAAACTGAAGAAGTCAATTCATTGGCTCAGCTAATGATGCTACAAACTAATCCATTTTCCCAACTTCAAAGTGAGGATGGCCTACTTTTACACATTTTGCAGTCCAACTCTGATTTGAGTAGCCCATATGTTCTAGATAGTTGTCTTCAGCAGTGTTTCCTATAGCAACTGAATCCTGAGAGCCTACCACCTAAATTTCCTACAGTTTATCACAATTTTCTTCCACATGAAATACAGACACCACCTTTATCAGCAACCTCCATCAATGATCTTACCAAGCAAGTAGAAGTGTCTCCTGTGCTGTCGCTTGAACATCATAATAAGTTACCTCTAATCTCAACAAGTTTCCTAGTCACAATGTTGCAAGAACAACACGTAGCTTTGCATTGGACTATGGGGATATGAAGGGAATAGATTCTCAACTTTGTACTCATAGGATCTATATTAAGGAAGATTGTTCACCTGTCAGACAACCTCAAAGAAGGATAAATCTAGCACTTAGGGAAATAGTTAAAATAGAGCTTCAAAAATTGCTTGATGTTGGTTTTATCTACCCCATTTCCAGAAGTCAATGGCATCTCCATTGGTGATTGTTCCTAAAAAAAGGTGGAAAATAGAGAGTTTGTATAGACTACAGGGAGTTGAACACAACAACTAAAAATGATCACTTTCCATTGCAATTTGTTGACCAAGTGCTAGACTCATTGTCTAGTAAAAAGTATTTCTCCTTTTTGGATAGATATAGTGGGTATAATCAAATTAGAATTACCCCTAAGGATCAAGACAAAACAACTTTTACCAGTCCATGGGGCACTTTTTCCTACTCTGTCTTACCTTTTGGACTGTGTAATGCACCTGCAGCATTTCAAAGGGTAGTGATCAGTATTTTTGCTGACATTTCTCATAATTCTATGGAAATCTATATGGATGACTTCACTACTCTATGGAGTTATGAAGAAGCATTAGAAAAATTTGGAGAAAGTGTTGAAAAGATGTAAGGAGTGTAAATTTTCTTGGAATAGTGAGAAGTGCTTTTATGATGATGCAAGAAAGAGCTGTTTTAGGCCATCAAGCATTCTCAAGGGAATTCAGCCGATCTTGGTAAAAATAGAAGTTATTCTTTAACCTTCTGCAGCCACCTAAGTGAAACAACAAAAAGGATGTTAAAACCCCTCCTGTGACATTGATATTATAGAAGATTTATCAAATACCATGAAAATAGCCAGCCCATTATATGCCTCATTGACTAAGGATTCTAACTCAACTGATCGAGGCCCTCGCGGACAAATCTTTCTTGTAGCTTAAGAATTTACTCAATCAGGCACCTGTTCTTCAAGGATCGAAGTGGAGTTTTCCCTTTCATATACACACAGATGCTTTTGATTATGCCATAGGGGCAGTCTTAGGACAGAAAGAGAATTCCATTGAGCATGCCATATATTTCATTAGCAAAAACTTTCAAGGCCCTAAATTAAACTATACTATCCCAGAGAAAGAATTGCTAGCAGTTGTGTATGCCCTGAACAAGTTTCGACATTATGTCACTGGTTACCAAATATTTGTCCATACAGATCATGTAGCAATAAGGTGCCTCATGAATAAGTCTGTCATATCTGGCAGATTAGTAAGATGGCTCCTATTGTTAGAGGAATTTGACATCACATTTATTGATAAGCTAGGTCGGGCTAATGTGGTGGTTGATTTCTTGTCAAGACTTCAAACAACTACACCTGCCATCCGTGAGGTAATTGATGATAGATTTTCCGATGAACATCTATTTTTTATTGCTGCTCAAACTCCATGGTATGAAAATATTGCAAATTATTTAGCAGCTAACAAGATCCCAACCCACTTCTCACCAAAGGAAAGATAATTGTTGGTAGAGAAAAGTTTTAAGTTTTCATTGATTGCAGATTGTTTATTTTACATAGGACCTAACCAAGTCATGAGAAGGTGTGTTAGGGAAGATGAGACCTATGAAATTTTGCATGCCTGTCATGATGAGCCATGTGGTGGGAACTTTGCAGCTAAGAGAACATCTATGAAAGTGCTTCCTACTAGATATTATTGGCCTACACTCCACAAAGATGTTGCAGTCTACACTAGAAAATGTGACAGATATCAATGCATGGGGAGACCAACAAGGTCTGATGAAATGCCCCTATATCCTCAAGTGGTAGTCAGTCCCTTTGACAAGTGGGGCATAAATTTTGTTTGGCCTATTGATCCTCCATCCAATGGAAAATCATACATTTTGGTTTGCACTGATTATGTAACCAAGTGGGTGGAAGTGAAAGCAATGACACATGCCTGTGACAATAAAGTTGTTGAGTTCCTATATGAGTAGAATTTTACTAGGTTTGGAGTCCCAAGGGATCTTGTTACTGATTAAGGAGCTTAGTTTACATCAAACTTAATCACTGCATTGATGAATGATTACAAGTTCAGGCACAAAAATTCTAGCCCCTATCACCCTCAAGCCAATGGTTAGGAAAAAGTTACCAACAGAGAAATTGAGGCAATCTGTACTAAGACAGTACAATTACACAAGAAGGATTGGAGTAGTTGCCTTCTTGAAGTAGTTTGGACCTCTAGGACAACATGGAAAACAACTACAAGGTTCACTCCTTTTGAGTTACTCTATGGCAAAGCTATCATATTGTCAATAGAGTTTGAGCATAAAACCTTAAGGACTACTCTCTAGCTTAACATTGATATTTCAGAAGCCCAAAAGGAGCATCTCCTACAACTGAATGTATTGGATGAGATGAGGAAAGCTGCTTTGTAGCATACTGAAGCTATCCAGTAGCAAAGAAAAAAATGGCATGACAACCATATCAAAACTAAGTAATTCTCTGCCGGTGATTGGGCGTTGTTCTATGATTCTAGGTACAAGGAAAATCAAGGTAAACTCACCACAAGATGGCTTGGTCCTTATGAAATAGAAAATGTGTTTGATAATGGTTCAGTTCAATTAGCTACAATTGATCTTGTCTGATTCAAGCTACTGGTTAATGGACACCGTCTTAGGTTGTATCATAAGCCAACATCCAAAGAAGAATTTATGAAAAAGTTTGTTTCGGATGTGGCCATTGATCTTCCTACAACAAAAGGCTTCGACCTTTCTCCTGTAGCATCTCTTTAAAATTCTATGTTGCATGCCCATAATAAAGGTTTCCTTTTTAAGGAAGCCACCTTCTCCGCTTTTCATCCATCACCACCATTCATTTCCTCTTCTTCCACGTCACCCATCCATGTCATCTACTATGTCATACCGCCCTCATTTATGATTTCAATTCCAGCCATCATTTCATGCTGCACTGTGATCTTTCCCAGCATGTACATGCATTTATTACAAGGTACGCAATATCTTTTGTTGTCACATAGTTTATTTATTTCATTTATTCATTAATTGCTATGTAGATATTAGTCATTATTGCCTAATCTTTTCCTATCATTTTGCACATGTGTGGACACATGTCAAATTTTTAGTAGGGGGCATGATAATCCATTTCAAACATTTTCTTATGCCACTGTCACAACTATTAAGATATTTTTATTTTCTTGTACTTTCCAAATATGACTGTGTGTCTTTATCCTAAACAACAATTAACTGCTTGATTTGAGTAGTTTGTAACAATCGTTTCATGCAATTATCTTTTGAGTCATTCTTGGAAAAGTAGAGAAAAGTGACGGCGGGATAGAAAAGAAGCAGGGCAGAAAAAGTTTTTTATTGAATTTTTAGAAAATTTTTGAGTTTTAGGAATCTCAGCTGGGATAATTTGTGAATATGGGTGGCTAGTTAGTAAGACATGAGCCTGTAGCTCATAAAATCTTGACAAAAAATCCTCAAACGGTTCAGGCATTCAACAATTGTGGTTGGTTGAATTATTTTCTGAGGTTAGATTCCTTTAATGAGGAAGTTGCAGGTGAGTTTGAGAACTCTTTCAGAGAGAGAAGCTACAGTGTGGGGTTTGACAGTAGCCGTTACAGAAGAACGAATTGCAGAAGTAACTGGACTTCCGATGGTAGGATAAATTTTTTCTTCAGATGTTGTCTCTGCTAGGGCCAAATTTACAATACCAACACATGGACCCTTGGAGGTTTCCAAAAAAGGATGCAAACGAGTGTCACTGCCTCCTCCATACCCGGAATATGCTGCCTTCATAATCAGGTACTTGACTTGTGAGGAACATTTTTCCTATTTGCATTCCTATCATTTTAAACTATTGAGTCATATGAGGCATAGTTTAGCTGTCAATGTTCCAAATTTTTTGTTAAACCTTTTGAAACATTGTTCCTATGAAACCCAGAGGGCTAAAGACAACTCTATGGCCCATCATGCCCTCATTAAACTCTTGATTGAGCATTCCCTAAGGGATGTATCACCCCTTTCTTGGCAAGAATTTTTTCCCAAAAGGTTCTGCAAATTCCATAGCCTCCTAGAGCACTCCCTACACAGTGCAAGAAAAAGAAACAGAGAGTAGAATCTACAAGTAGGGAAGCAGAGCAAGAATCATTTGCTCCTACAACACATAGTCCTCCAGCCTCCACACCAGAGCCCTCTACCCATGTACAAACTAGG
>VDFB02109042.1:70188049-70592779 GCA_007258455.2 Sequoia sempervirens | reverse complement strand
GGAAGTGTCATAATTCACCCGTTGAACAGTCGTTTTTACTGCAACAACCCTTTTGAGCACTCCTGTGGCGTCAAAAACTTCATTTAACCCTTCGAGCACTAACCTGACCAACTCAGCCATTTCAAACCTTGACAAATTCTAACTCGAATCCAAACCTTGAACGCAGTGTTCCATGGGGACACGTCCCCCCCAAATTTCAGCCGTCCCCCCAACCCAGACATTTCAGAGACTTGGGGACGGCTGAGAAATGTCCCCCCGCTGTCCCCCCGCCGTCCCCCCACTGCCGCTAGGACTTGGGAAACTCCGAGGAAACGGCGGGGACTCCTAGACGTCCTCGAGACGTCTTGGGGACTTCTAGCCGTCCCTCGAGCGTCTTGGAGACACCCAGGCGTGCCCCGCGGTGGGACATCCAAAAAAGCAATTTTTTAAAAAAATTCTTTTAATTTTCTTGGAATGTGAGCCTTGGGCCGAACCCTAAAGGCTTGTGGGACCCTTCTAAAAGTCATAAGCTAAACAAAACACTCTCATTCTTCATTTTTTTGCTCACATATGCCATTTGATGTTTTGCAACAGCTAGGTGAAGAAGAGGAAAACCAGTGAGAAGAGTGAGTGAAAGAGTAAGTTTGGGGATGATTAGAGGCCTCCCTTCACTACAGTTTTGCATTTTGTACTTATTTTGATATCAATGTATCATGCTACTCACTGTAATCATCTTTATGATATGATATTATGATGTGACATGTCATATTTTTGATATTCATATAATAGAAATCTCAAATTCAACAATTTCATTTGTCAAATTTTAATATTTTATTTACTTAGTCGTTTAGTAATAGTATTCAAGAATTAAAAATGTTAGTATTTGCAATTTTACTAATTTTCCAAAGTTTAATTTGAAATGTTATTCTTAGACATCTTTTTATAACTAGTTATTCAAGTACCATATGTATATCAGCACCGCCCCCCTGCCGCCCCCCTGCTGTTGTCCCCAAACTTAGACCCCTTGTCCCCTCGTCCTTGAGATGCGTCCCCGACAGGGGACGCGTCCTCGTTAGGAAACTCCGTGGAACACTGCTTGAAAGTGCCAACCCATTCCTGCTTTGAAAGAGGCGCAAGGAAATTGAAGCTAATGCCAGAACTAACTCTAATACTAAGACTAAAAAGGAGGGGTCTCCATTTGCGGTGGGGCGATGTGTGATTACGTCACAACATTTGGCGACTCCACGTGAAGAATGTTCATGAACATTCCATAGATAAAGACCCATTTTGAATCCGAAATCTCTGATTAAATCAAACTAACTTACCCATAGGTTAAAAGGTGTACTCAAAAAGGAAAGGAATCCTAAATTGGACTGAGACACGTTACCTTTCAATCACAAGTGTGTGCAAATGCGTTTATTTTCGTCTCATAAGATCATTTGAACTCCTAAAATTGGCCGTAACGGGTTACGTAGTAATCCTTATTTCAAAAGCATCTTGGACATTACCTCGCTGCTAGTCAGGCGTCCATAGCCCCAACGAGGTTATCGCTGTGATTCTTACGAATATTGCTCCATTGCCCACTAGGCGTCCATATCCCCGATGGAGTTATCTGCATGTTCCCATTGGCCAAATGTTTCAATATTTTTCTTTTTCTCTTTTCAATTTTATCTTTTTCTTTCTTTTGGTACTGCTTCTCTTTTCTCGTTTTCTTCAATTGGCTCATAAGCAGTGAAGCTCATTTGGATTTAAGAATCGCAGTAGCACTGAAGCAGGACTTAAGATTTTTCACCAGCCACAGCTTCTCCTAAGAGAACACAATGACTTAGAGCAATTGATTATATATGTGTAAAAATATAATGATTTTCAAGACTAAGTGTCAAGACACAATAGATGATTCCTTTTCTAGCCAAGTGCAAATCCTAACCTAAGGACAAACTAGAAAAATTTAATCTCGGATTCCAAGATCCCTAACAAACGTTTATCAAAGGAATGATCCATACATTGTTTTGTGGAATAAGACCAGTGTGTGCTTGAAACATTATCACCCTTTTGCAAATATGGATCCCTTTATTTCGGACTAAGCCAAGTCAAACTAGGAAAGCAACGCAACTAAACCTAAGCAAACCAAACCAAAGGAAACTAAACTAAGACCGAAACAAACTAAACCAAACCAAACCAAACCAAAAAGAAAGCTAACCTAACTATGTACAAGATGACTCTCTAGGAGCTCAAGATGAGAAATAATGCTTGAGAAACTGCCCATTGACTAGCAATGGGACATCTTCTCTAGTTAATGTCCTCAGTCTAAATGTGTTATCCCCCAAAATTTCTGAAATTTGATAAGGACCCATCCACAGGTTGTCAAACTTGTCATGGTCTCCTCTTCGTTCATGGGCTTTGTCCCAACAAAGGACTAAATCAGAAATTCTGAATGCTTTTACTCTCGCTCGCCGATCGAACCATCTCTTTACAACACCTTGATGTTTGGCAAAATTTTCCAATGCTTGGTCTCTTTTTTCTTCCAAAAGCAAAAGTTGTGATAATCTGGTTTTAACTCTTTCCTCTTGATCCAAACATTCTTGCATGAATTGTAAAGTTGGAATCCTCAATTGTATTGGGAACATAGGGTCTTGTCCGTACACCAAATGATAGGGTGATGTCCCCAAGGAACTTTTCACTCTTACTCTATCCGCCCAAAGAGCGAATCTTAACTGCGTATGCCAGTCCCTTGGATTCTTGTCCAACAGCTTCTTGATAACGTTCAACAAGTTTTTGTTCGTGGATTCTACTAATCCATTACCCTAGGGATAATAATTTGATGAAAATTTTAAAGTGTTACCGTCCTCAAATGCCCAGTTAGAAAATTTTAAAGAAGAAAACGTGGGACCATTATCACATACTAGAGCGTGAGGACAACCAAATCTAGTGATAATGTTTTCTTCTAAAAATTTGATCACAATATCAATTGTGCATAATTTGAAAGCTTGAGCTTCCAACCACCTTGTGCAATAGTCAGTTGCGGTTAGAATATACCTGTGTTGCGCAGAGGAAGGTGGGTTGATCATACCGATAAAGTCAAGTCCCCACTTCGTGAAAGGTCTTACTTCTATGGCAGGTTGAAGTAGCATAGCTGGGTTCTTCTCTCGTATAGCAGTTACTTGGCATGTGTGACAAGTCTTCACATGATCATATGCATCTTTAAACAGTGTAGGCCAATAGTAGCCTGCCATTAGGACTTGATGTGCTGTTGCCAATGCTCCTTCGTGACCTGTCCCAAATCTAGAATGAAAATGCTCCATTATCTGTCTTGCTTCCTCCTTTCCGGTGCATCTCAAGTCAACTCCTTCATGGTTCCTTCTATACAATACTGATCCTTGTAACATGTATCTTTGGCTTTTCATTCTTAAGGCCCTCTTTTGTACCGGATATAGATGACTTGGGCACCTATGGTTGAGCAAAAATTAGGTTATATCATCATACTACTCATCCAGAGATACCTCTTGTAATTCATAGACCTGTTGTACCAGTCCTGGTCCTGCCGCAATGGTTTGTGTTAAGGCTTGGCCACGAACAATCTTCATTGGTTGGATTTCTACGTCATACTCTTGAATAACAGTAACCCACTTGCCTCTTCTTTCTCCTAATCCATTTTGCATCAAGAGGGTTTTAACAGCTACATCCGGGATGATTGCAAAGACTTTACTTCTCAAAATGTAATGTCGGAATTTTTTGATCGCCTTGACAAAAGCATATGCCTGTTTTTCTACGTTCAAGTATTTCAATTCTGCATCCTTAAACGGTGCACTCATAAAAGCTATGGGGTGTTCATTTTTTTCATCTGTCTTTTGAGTGAGCATTGCAACACAAGAATGTTTTGATGCAAAAGAATAGAGGTAAAAGGGCTTCGTGTAGTCAGGGCTGACCAAGATAGGAGCATCAATTATTGCTTGTTTGATTTCTTGAAAGGCCTTCTTTGCTGGTTTTGTCCACTCTATTTTTGCGTCCTTTTTCAACATTTCATTCAAAGGCCTGACTATTTCAGCAAATCTTGTTATGAATTTTCTTACAAAGTTAATCTCTCCAAAGAAAGACCTTAACTCTTTGTGACTTGCTGGCAAACCGATCCTTGATATGGCTTCTACCCGATTAGGGTCGATAAGAATCCCTTTCTCTGTAATCACATGGCCTAGTAGCTTCCCCTCGGTCACTCTGAATATGCACTTCTTCGGGTTCAATGAAATCCCATGCCTTCTGCATCTTTGAAATATTTTCTTTAGGTCTTCAACATGGCTTTCCCTTTTCTTAGAAAATATTGTGAGGTCATTTATGTAGACAATGATGCATTTTCCTACGAGATCTTTGAAGGCAATATCCATAGCCCTTTGAAATGTGGCTCCAACGTTTATCAATCCAAACGACATTCTTTTATATGCAAATGTACCCCACTTCGTTGTGAATGCATTCTTAAGTCTATCCTCGTGTTCTACTAGCACCTGATTGTACCCTGAATATCCATCTAGGAAAGACATCATTTGTGACCCATTTACAATTTGCACTACCTCGTCCAACGAGGGAAAAGGGTAATTATCCTTTTCTGAAGCTTTATTAAGATTTCAAAAATCTACACAGTCGTATCTCTCCATTCTTCTTGCGAACTGGTACCAGGTTGGCGACCGACATCGAATGGTGTACTGGAAAGATAATGCCTCCTGACAGTAATTTATTTACTTCCTGAAAGATAAGGGGCTCCAACAAAGGGTTCATTGGCCTCTGACGCTGCCTGAATGGTTTACTACCTGTCTTGAGGGGAATTGTAAGTGTGATGATGGATGTGTCATAGGTCTTTAAGTCCTCATAAATCCAGGCAATAACATCTAAAAACTCTTTTAGGCTTTTGATTATTCGTTCCTTCTCTTCAAGTGTGCATGTTGGAAATATTGTCATTGATGTCAAAGACACTCAAAGAAGATTGTTGGCAAAGTTGTCATTGATGTCAAAGTGAATAGTCAATATCAAATGAAGGATTGCAATTTGTTTTATAAAGAACATATCTATACAATGTATGCTGACTGACTTCCTCAGTAACACACAGGAAATATATTCCAGATATAACAAATGAATGATTTGCATATCAAGAGCAGTAATCAGATTAAGAAGTAAACCATTATAAACACAGTATTAAGATAAGAGTTTTTGCAGGCTTGAGTGAAGACATAGAAGACAAAATCAGATATACATATATATGAGATTGTCCAAGAATGAAATATTATATAAGGAAGCAAATACACTTATGAAATCAGCAATTATAATTAAGAGAAATAGAAGAGAGCAAAATTCATCTATGAAAAGCAACGAAGGATTTAAGGAAGTGAATAAGAAAAAAAAAAAACAATAAGAATAATATCTTTCTGAATATTAAAACAAAAGTTTATGTGCAGCACATAAGACAAAATACAGAAAAAACAAATTCAGGAGTAATCGTATTTCTTTAGCCATCTGGAAAAATCAGATAAGAAAAAGTTACATAAGACAAAAGAAGAAGGCAGCGATTAATTAGTCAATGAATAAACAACAATTAATATTTCAAAAGTTGGTAAGATACAAAAAGACAAAAAAGAGAATAAAAACAAATTACTGAATAAGACAAAAACATACAAGACAAAGGTGTAACTTTTCAAAATCCACGATTAAGTTTAAAACGCATCAACTTATAAAACAAGCGATTATTATTAGAGTAAAAGCTGCGATTATTGTCTTCTTTATAAAAGACAAAATAGTTACTAAAAGGCACCAATAAAAAGACAAGCGATGACCATTCATGAAAAGAGACGTCTTCTCAAGAAAATCAAAAGGATGCAATCTGTTTTGAAGGGCAGACTCAGAAAGACATATTGCTTCAGCCAAAGTTCACAAATTTTGTCCAATATACATATATGAAATAAGAATCAGATGTGTAAAAAAAAATAGAAGGGGCTGTGTGTGAATAAAGATTATATCATCCAAACACGTGCTATATGTATGAGGACAATGCATATCATCTGAGAAGCAGATTATGAAGAATAATGGTTTTTGAATGAATATCATATGTGATTGGAGTGTGTGGAAAAAGAAAGTAAAATCTAAGTTGGAGAGAGAAAATTGCAGAAAAATATGTATGAATAAATGAAATGCAATATCATGTGAATATATATATATCAGATTTATGGCAGATTGATAGAGATAAGAATTAAAGAATATATCTTTCAGATTCCGGCAGTTCTATGTGAAGAAATGAATATCAAGGAGGCAGATTATTGTAAAGAAGAATGTATGTGTGAGCAGATTTATGCAGATATAAAAGAGATACATTTGTATATGTAATTGAGGAAGAAAATAAAGAGGAGATCATCAAAGGAAGATTTGAAAGAAATATATAAATGCAGATGTTGTAGAGGATTTATGTGAATATCTTTCAAAGAAAGGCAAAAACAAGAAGAAGATTGGTTGTAAAGTCCATCATCCGTTGAGGAAGCAACATTGAAGGTGGAACACTATTCTTGACATTATTATCTCTTGCTAAGTTGGTGCTTGGCAAGTGGGGGTTGGAGCCTCCGGTAGGTTGGTGCCTACGAACATTAGGGGTCGGTGCTCCTTGTAGGTTGGTGCCTACTAAATCAGCATTAGGGGTTGATGCTCCTTGTAATATTTATATCTTTGTATTGATATTATGTTTGTAGTAAATATTATTTATATACTTTTCCTGAGATAACTTCTCTCAGATATCATTCTTCATTCATTGTTGATCATCGATGGTATCATGGATCTCACCAAGATCTTTCCCTTTCTTCTTCGTCAGATGACCTATGTGAGGAAGAAACAGAATTGTTAAGAAATCCTTGTCAAATCGTGATGTTGTCAGGAATGGTGTCGATGTGATTTCAACTGTAAATTTCTTCAAGGCATCCATCGCAAGTGGTTCCAATGAGCTTGCTGATTGTGCCAATGAATTTGCCACTTTATTCTGTGAACGATATATGGATTTGATATTGAAAGCATCAAAACTTTCAATGAGATCCCAAACCCGATTTCTGTATCTTGACAATCTCTTGTTGTAGCAAACATACTTCCTTGTTTTACTACAATTTCCGAATCCCCATAAACATGCAAAATTTTGACTCCTTTTCGAATTGCGTGTAGCAATCTGTGAACCAATGATTCATATTCTGTCACATTGTTGGTGCATGGGAATTGTAACCTTAGTGCTGCTAGGTAAGTCTCACCTGATGGGCTGATCAATTCATAACCAACTCCATTTCCTTTCTTGGACTTTGAACCATCAAACCTCAGAGTCCAAACTTCCTCTCGATCTTGTAGTTGCTCAAGATTGAGTATTTCTTTCTTCTAAACTTTTGAAACTGGGTGATCTACCTGAATTTTGTTCTCTCCCTGAGTCTTTTCTTCTGGTAAAAGCTCTTCATCGGAGTCACTACCTTTGTCCTCTATTGTCAAATTAAAGTACTCATCTCCTGGGACTTGGGAAATTCTTTTGTAAACTTGGTCTAAAGCCATCTTACACATCATGCAAGAGAACTCTGAATGGAAGGCATTATGAATTCGGCACCAATTGGGCAATAATAAATCTTGTACAGAAGCCCAACTTCCCAATTCTTTTTCTTGCCTTGCGCTTTTGAGAACAAATCGAAATTTTCAAACGTGCTTTCATCTTCATTTGGTGATAGCTCATCGTCACTTTCAACAAGAACTTTTGTCGAGTCTGAAACCTCTAGTGAATCTTCGTGGCTGTTTGGGTAGTGCAGCATCAAAATCTCTTGTACCTTTGGTCTATATTGACCCAGATTTGTTCAACAAAACAAAATTTCATTGTTTTCTACATATTCGGTAATCATTAGCTTAAGTCTTGGTGTGCTTTCAATTCTAATCTAATTAGGGATACCCTTCCATGGTAACCACATGTGTGAGAAGTCAATAGTGAAGTAACCATTCAACCTACGGGTCCAGTCTCTTCCCAAAACCATTCCATATCCATCTGGGATATCAACTACAGAAATTTCAATGAATTGCTGAATCCTTGGATCGGATGATAATTGCATATGGATATTGTTTAACTCCCCTACAACTGGGACCTCTGTTTTATCTAGCTATGTTACCTTCTTGTTTGTCTTTGTAGGGGTCAAACCCAATCTGTGACATACTGCTAGGCATTACGTTGTTGGAGGCTTCTGAATCAATCAAACAGTTATGTAGGAGCTTATTGAAAATCTGAAGTGAAAGGAGGAAAGGGGCTGGCTCATCTTTTCCTTGATAAAATATTACAGGGCTTCCTTTCTGTACACCGGCTTCTATCTCCTTTGCTTTTATCTTATTAGTCTTCTCAACTTGTGAAATTTTTGCATCTTTTGTCGAATTTTCCATCTTACTTTCCCTTGAACTTTGGAGTACTTCCTCAGTTTTAATTGTCTTCTGATTTGGCATTTCATTACCCTCTTTTACTTCATAGATGCCTTGAGTCGCTTTAAAATTCCAAGACCCCTGAGCAACATTCACTGACTGTGGTTGTTCTTGAGTAAGTTGTGGCTGCACGTCCTAAACAAAGTTTATATTATGTGTGGGATTTGCAGCATTTTGAACAGTGTTGGCTGGATTTTGCGTTGTATCTCTCAAGCTATCAAGAAATGTATCCCTTATCTCTGGTACTTTTATTAATTCAAACAATGACATGCTCACTTTGATTTTCTTCACCTCTTCTGTCACATATTGACTTAGTCTTTTTAATTCATCTTTAGGAGGAGTAGAACTACTAGCATTACCACCCTGCCTATATTGTGGCGCATCTCTTGGAAAAGGTGGATTATTGCTTGCATTCAGGTGCGGTGGAGTTTGAAAATTGTGCAGAGGAACGGATGAAGTCAAACTGTCAAAGGCTCTTGATTCTTCCTTCGATAAACCTTCGGCTGGTTGTTCCTCGTCTGTTGAAATGCTTGTACCTCTTTTATACCTTCTACCAACACACTGTTGTTTAACGGTGGAAAATAGTAATTTTTCGTATCTTCAATTGGTCCATTAGTAACTACAGGTGGGCACATAAGAGGTGGCGCCTCCACTAGACCTTTAGTCGATGCTGGTGGAAATCTTCCAAATTGGTCAGGTGCCTGATACTGTTCAAATTGTGGCGGGAACGTGAAGTCCTCCAAGACTAGAGCTTGATCATACTTCACTACAGGGACAATAGCAGTGGATGGGTCATCTGGTGCTTCCTTTTGTAACTCTCTTTGGAAAATATCTGCTGCGAGTTGAAACTCCCTACACTGTGTCTCAGAATGTTGATTAGTGTTATGCAATCGACAACACCTTGACAAGGCTGATTCAGTTAGGAGTATATTTTTTGTCGGTCGATTCTCTCGAGTTGTAGGATTGTCCAGTGGTGACAACACATTTCCATTGTTTGGTCCTGTATTCCATGTTCTCTTCTGATATCCTTGATTATTTCCACGATAGCCTTGAGCATTGTTTTGATAAGCTTGATTACTTGGTTGACCTTGGTAATTTTGATAATTTCCTTGGTATCCTTGTGGATTCCTTTGTATGTTTTGAAATTGATTGTTCTGATTTCTCAAATGAGTTACCTCAGTAAACAGCTTCTTTACTTGTTCGATCAATTCTTTCATCTCTTCTTTTTCTTCTTGTCTCCTTGTAGATGTTGCTGTATTTTGCAAATACACTGGCTGTGAAGGTTGCGCTTGAGAAAGGGGACCTCCTGGATGAATTACCAACTGATTATTGGGAGGTAGAATAGGATTCATTACTAGTGTGTGATGTGCCAATGCTTGATTGATCCCTGATATCTGGTTTGGCATAGCAACATACCCTAGGTGGTTGAGTGGTCCAGCAACATTCATACCCAAATCAGAATTAACCTTGATTGCTTCTGCATAAGCTCCCTTGAGATCAGCTGGAGCTGGGTTGGCTCTTCTTACAAACATAGATGTAAGACTATCCAGGGTGGCATAATAAACAAGTAATGCTGCGACATCATTCAAGTTGTATGGATCACGTAACCTTGTATATGCCTTATGAAACCTGTTGTTAAAGGCACTGATTGGTTCATGCTCTTGTCTTTTTACTTCAACAAACTGTCTGTAAAGTTCGGCCGGGGTGGTTGGCAATCTGAACTTTGCCAAGAAAACTTCCTTTAACTGTTGCCAGGTTCGAACTGAATTACCAGTAAGTTCACGTACCAATAATACGCATCTTCCCCCAAAGAGTATGGGAATAATCGACAAGCCACATCTTCATGCTGGATATCCCTATTTTGGAGAATATCTTCAAAATTTTTGATGTGTTCATCGGTTGTCCGATTAACATCACCAAGCTGGAACTTGGAGCAAAAATGCTCTAGATTCTTTGGCATGTCATGATAATCAGCAAATGTAGTAAGAGGTGACGCGTTTTGAGGACGCCACGCCATTGGAACATTTGGTTGGTTTATTTGAATTGGTTGAATTGGTTGTGCAAATATTGGAACTTGTTGATGAGTAGTGTTTGGGATTGGAATCTGCAGTGATGGAGTTTGGAATAAACCAAAAATATCTTCTCCACTTGGTACCTCTTCACTAGGTGAAACTACTTCTTCACTAGGGTCAACTGCACTGGATGTTCCTTCTTGTGACGCTTTTGTCTTCTTCCTCTATCTATTTTTGTAAGTTGATAGCTCTACAAATTCTTTGAAAGAACCTGGAGTAGATCGAGTAACTCTTCGGAATTTATCTGGTGAGAAAGACCAATTCGATCTAGCGTGTCTTCCTTCAACCCTGTCGAGGTTATGCAGGAACTGCTTCAGGAGCTGGTTGATTTGCTTGTTGATTAGCTTGTCGATTCTGCTGTCGTTGAAGGGCTTCAAACCTTTCGATAAGAAAATCTCTTGAGATAGCGTCTTCAATACGTTGGGCTTTTTCTTCTTCTTCAAGGATAAAGTGCATCCAAAACCAGTCAGGAGCGTTTCTTCTTACTTTCCATGCTAGGCTATACAATTCGGTAATGACGTCTTCCTGCTCGTCGTGAAAACCCAAGTTTGGTTGTAGTACTGGATTAGGATCTTGGCCTGGATTAGGAACTTTTCCTGGAAGCACCATTCTTCATTATATTAGCAAAGCTTTGATTTATTGAGGATGGGCTGGTGGTGACTGATTGACAGTTTCGAGAAATTGTTCTATCTCATCAAAAGCTTGTTTTAGACGGTCAATTCTTTGTTTTATCAAATCCCTTTCAATTGCTTGTTCAATCCATCGTCCCTTTTCTTCTTCTCTAGCAATAACACGGCTTGTTTGTGCAAATTGAGTGCGGTCTATTTGTGACTTCCAAGCTAGTGAGTACAATTGATCAATAATCTCTGTTTGTCTTTGTTTTGGTTGTTCAAAGGGTGTGTTAAAAAGGAAACTCGTGTGGTAACACCATACTTCATCATGCTACTACCTCAGCTTGTGAGTGATTCGTTGTTCTTCTATGGGCCCTCCTTCTAGCGCCAATTTATGTTGATGCAGGTTTTGTGACCTCAACCAACATTAAAATAAAATACCCAATAGAATATCTTATTCTCTCTTGAACAAAGACTCCAAGGTGCTAAGCAAAGTGATCACAAAGTAGACTCCAAGGTTCCTGATGCATATAGGATAGTCTCAGTTGGTTTGATGTGTTTTGCTGGTATTTCAAGGGGGACTTACGGTCAACTTTATCACTTTGGACTATGAATGCTGTGGATAATTAATGGTGAAGTTCTATTACTACCGATCTTTAAAAATAAAATAAAAAGAAGGATAAGGGTTTAGAGATTAGACTAATTCCAAACTACTCCTATGAACTCAAGAGACAAGTGTTGAATGGCGAAATTCAGACCTATCTTTGCTTTGCCAAGTACAATGACTACAACAACTAGACAAAGATGGTGCAATCTTCAAAGGGGGTTTGCGAATGATATCCTATTACTCAAGACCATCATCAATTCGAACAATGAATATAAGTAATAGAATTCGAATTTAGTAATTTAAAAGTTCAGACTAACCTTGCTCATCAAATTGAAAATCATTCAATTGAAAAAGGTATGAACTAATTTCACCATCATCAACACTATCAATCTTTCATTCATTTAAAATTGCTGAAAACAAATCTATTTTATTGAAGAAATATGAAACCATGCAAGCTTTTAAACTAACAAATGCTCATCAATGAGTCTAATTATTTTTTTGAATAGCACTCTTAGCAACAATTTCACAAGTCTCCCCGAATAAATGAAATCAATGGGGTTTATATAGGCACCCCAATTACAAAGCAACGACCTAGATCGATCTGAGATCAACGACCAAGATTATGTCCAGAAACCCTAACCCTAAAAAGCATAACTAACTTCTTGGACACATGGCATGGAGAAGATGAGCCACTTGGAGTATGGAGAACGTTGACACCCTACAAGCTAATCAAGTAAGCGAGAATCCAAAATGCAATTCCCCTTTGCTTGCTCTCTAGCTGCAAATGCAAGAAACTTTGTCATAACCAAATCCAGTTCCTCCATTGATATGTTTGGCATAGTATCCAGCTGCACTCCAATTACGTCCAAGGCTTCAATACACTGAGTAAAAGTGTTGTCCCATTTACCTTCTTGCCTCTGAAAGTTGTCCATAAAGCTCAAAAGGGATGACATATCATCCAACTGGTTTTCTTTAATAATCTCCATTTCTTTGAAATAAATATTTGTCACACTTTCTTTTAAACCTTCCAAATCCAAACCACTTGTATCATGAGTCTCCTACCCTGTCAATCCTTCAAGCCATGTGAGGGTCCTAAGTTGTATTTTTCCAAGAGAATTTTGCATAACAGCACACTCTTCTTTCATCTCATCATATCTCCTTTTCTTTGCTAACAAAGAACAGTACCATCTGTTGAAGTCATATGAGGCTCCATTATCAATAACACCTTCTTGGACCAACACTTGCATGGATATTTCCTTTAAAGCCTTCAGGTGAGGTATCACCTTGTCCTCTATGTATTGGAAATCCTCCCAACTCTCTTCCATCTGGTGAATCTCAGTTACAAGCAAAACTGATTTGTCATAAGTTTGAGCACATCTCTCCAGTAATTGCTCCACTTGCTTTGAGATATTGCTGACCCACCTTCGTAGATTACTGAGAAAGGGAAGATGGTGGAATAAAAGCCTCACTCTCTTGTCTTCAATGGGGCTGTTATTTGCTGAATGAATTCTACCAATCTCATATTCTCCACCTCTAATCTTTCTTTCTTCTCCTCTGTTTTGTCAAAATTTTCTTTGATGGCCCTTGAAGTGTCTGCTAGCTCATGAAAGTCCTGTTCTATTGTGGTTGGTCCAATGTCCAGTGTTGTAACTTCATAATCCATAGGGGTAATTTGGTCCCTAGGCTTGTCAACCCTTGGAACTGCTACCTGTAAGATCCTGGATCCTGTACCATCTCTAGTGATTTGAGAATACTTCTTAGGCTTCTTTGGTGTCTTAGCTTTACCAATCCTTTCCAAGAAGTCTTCCACACTTTCAATTGGTTGAATTTCATTCACTGGCTTGGGTTTCTTCATCAGACTTTCAGTCAACCAATCTGGTACAGTAGATAATTCCATCCCACCTTCCAGCTGAATATCATCATTAATCCCCTTCAGGGCATAAATTATCTCATCAGCCAATTCCTCATTGGTTTCTACGATCTCAGTACCTCCCATGTCTTCAATCATAAGTGTATCTTCTCCCTCCAAGCAATCTGTGAAGGTTTGCTCTTGAAGAATCTCCAGCTATTCTATCTCTTGAAATTCTGCTCCTTGTTCATGATCTGATTCACATTCAGCTATAGACGCCTCTTCTATTACCCTGATGGATGGTGTATTTGAAGATGATGGGGTTTCCTTAACCCTCTGCTTCTTAATCTCTGACTCTTCACTTGCTGCCTCCTTTGCCTTTGCTTGAAGATCTTCATTCATTGCTTTCCTTTTACTTGAACCTGGAAGTTCACCAAGACCTTCTTCTCTTATTTCAAATTCAGCTGCTTCTCCCTGACTTTCTTCATTGCTTAGTTTGGCATAGGTAAGGGAGACACCTTTTTTTCTCAATCTACTGATTTGGTGATCTACCCATTCCCTAGAATTAGCTATAATATCCTTCATTAATATATTCAAATCTGTCACCTCATGCTGTTTCCAATTTGGCAATAAGATGGGCTTATTCTTTTCTTGTTCAAATTGAGGATGTACATACTCTCCATTGTCCTTAACTTGGTTAGGAACAGGGAATAAGTCTCACTTCTTCACAACATCTACTAGAATTTTAGACCACATCTTCTTTCTTACTCCATATTCATCCACCAAGTTAGACCAGTAGTCTTCTATTTGAATAACATGAAGTGACTTCTTTCCGTGAACTCTCAAGTACGGATCAAAATCTGACCTTGGTTTATATGTATCCAATTTATAAAATTGCAATTTTGATTTGGCTATCTTGGCTGCTTGCAATGAAGGGCAGACTTCCAATGTTTTGCCAACCACAATAGGAAAATGTACTTGTTTCTTCTTTTTCTCCTGGATGGAATCCAAGTGAACCAATTGTCTTGCAACTTCAAGCATGACCATCTTATCTGTCGGGTACCGTGGGAGTTTATATGGAGCTTCTGCAAATCCGTGGATCCTTAAATATGTAAAGGTTGGAAATTGAATGAACCAGGATATAAATTTTTCAAGCAACGCCATAGCCTCCTTGGACAACCTCTTTTGGATTCCCCCTTGAAGTAACCAAGTGATATACATGAGAAATGCATCATTGGTTATTTTATAATTGTCTTTATAGTGCAACTGTAGCTGTGGGTAACAATCATATGCCTTGAACTGGTTACTCCGAGGCCCTACTTCTCCTTTGCAGATTAATCCTCTATACTTTGTAAACCGGGCTAAGATGTAGACTATGTAGGAACTCATGTAGAAAGTCTTGGTTTTCTCCAGATTTCTCAGCTGGATATCAATATTGTCACTTATTAGTTTAGCCCAATTTA
The DNA here is from genome assembly GCA_007258455.2 of Sequoia sempervirens. Classification (NCBI taxonomy): domain Eukaryota; kingdom Viridiplantae; phylum Streptophyta; class Pinopsida; order Cupressales; family Cupressaceae; genus Sequoia; species Sequoia sempervirens. The sequence goes on along the minus strand of VDFB02109042.1, from coordinate 70,577,747 downwards.
CCATTTCCATTCCCAGCACAATTTCCTCCATGTATGAGAACATCCACACTTCAAAGAATGCCCCCTGAGGAGTACCCATAATTTTGTTCAGCATATGGATCATCACTGTACTCTTCCTTGAAATTTGTGCAAATCAGCCTCTTGGGTAACGTAGAGCGATGCTTCTTCGGTTCCTTGACCCTGTTGGAATTAACTATATCCAGACAAGCCTCTTTCGCTTGATCAAACATTGCTTGTGATTCCTCGAGTTCTACTCAATATTTTCTGACGACGAGGAATGCCAAACACTTCTCTGACTGAGTCTTAAGTGAAATACGCCAAAGTGTTCCCGTTAGATGCTTTGATGGATTGTGCTTGTGGATCATATCTTCTGGCACATTCAACTATCATTTCACTACATTGAACTGCAGGTGGAAAACCAGCTGCTTGGTGAAGTCTGCATTTGATCATGTTGGCTGCAATGGGCGTAGGCATTTCATTTTGGGTGCCAAACATCCTTTTCTTGTGCTGGATTACATTGAATTGTTCGAAGTTAGTGTCTGCAACTTTCTTCCATTTAGATGATAGCTGGGATTTTGGATAAAATTCCTTGAGTACCTCCCTGACTTGATTCTTTCTAACTCCTCCTCCGATGTTCTTTGAGGTAGACATAGCACCTGTATAAAGTTGGAAGTTAGAAAACATTCACAAATTGCAAAGAAGGCGTTATACTTGAGATTTTAAGGTTGGGGAGTATTTTAATTAATTAATGCAAAATTCCAGAACTTGACTAGAAAGGTTGATTAGAAAATAAGTTCAAATAAAAATGAATTCCTATTAGAAACCCTTGTCTTTTCAAAAAAGTTTAGAGAAATTAAATTATTTTACTAGAATTTGTGAGCTGGAAACTGGAGTTTATCTGCAAATTCAAGATTTAAATTATTTTCCTTCTCCAAATTCGCCACTTATGATCCTACAGAAGTATGAGAAATCTGGAATTTTAAGGGAATATTTGACCTCTTGCGCTTGGATTGATCTAATTTGCAGCTCATGCAAAGCTGAAGAAGGATGCCTATTGCTGTGCTGAAGCTTGCTGAGAGAAATGTTAACTTGTAATGAATGAAAAAAAACTCCTCAGGTGCCTCCTTTTATAAGTAAAACCTTTCCTTTTTCACTGATTTCGACCTCCCTTCTAATTGGCTGCTTTATCAAAAAGAAAAAAACATAAAGAAATCTTATCCTCCTTTTGATTTTTCCTTGGGTGCCCCTTTTGCTTGTTTGTGAAGTTTTTAAATAATAAAAAAAGACTTAAGTTATTTTCATTTTACCATGCCTAGGAAAATCGACCTTTAGGTGGAATTTCTCACTTTGGAACTAGATTTTCCCTCCTTCACCAAGGTGACTCCATGCCTTAGTCAATTTTATGAATTTCTCCTTGGGAAGTACGCCCTCCAAATGAAATTTTCATCATTTCAAGCGGATTTCTTACCTAAAGGGGTTATTTTTGATTTGGAAGACTTTAACGTGGAATTCTTGAGGTTTTAACTGGATTTTCATTATTTTCCTTAGCCAATTTTATCCACATCGAGTTGAATTTCCACTTTTAGACATATTCGCCCAACTGGAATTTTGCCTCATCAAACTAGATTTCACTCTTGGAGATGGGCGAACTTCAACTGGATTTCTTGTTATTTTAAGTGGATTTCATTTTCGATGGATTTTATTTCAAATGGATTTTACTTCGCAACTGGATTTCTCAAGGATTCAACTGGATTTTTCACCATGGGCTCACTTTATGTCTTGAAGATGATTTCTTCTTGCTTGGGGAAAACTTTATTGGCTTTCTGCCTTGATACCTTCGAAACCCTAACCCTAGCACTTTCTAAAAATAGAAAAAAAGCAATAAGCAAAATTTCTAAAAATAGTAAATCCCCAATTGGTCTCAAAATGCCATAAATGGAACTTTCGAAAAAGCTAAAAAACAGAATCCCTAAAAAATAGGAAGTGTCATAATCCGCCCATTGAACAATCGTTTTTACTGCAACAGCCCTTCTAAGCACTCCTGTGGCGTCGAAAACTTCATTTAACTCTCCGAGCACTGACCTGGCCAACTCAGCCATCTCAAACCTTGACAAATTCTAACTCGAACCCAAACCTTGAACGTGCCAACCCATTCCTGCCTTGAAAGAGGTGCAAGGAAATTGAAGCTAATGCCAGAACTAACTCTAATACTAAAACTAAAAAGGAGGGGTTCCCATTTGCGGTGGGGCGATGTGTGATTAGGTCACAACACCCCCCTTATATGAACTTCTTACAAGGAGTGTCAGGTACCACTGATAATGCACTCCAATACATCATAATTTATTTTAATAAAAATTCTCCTATATTGATTTTATATAACCAATAAATAATTCTATCCATCCCTTTTTAATACATGTCTACAATTTCACATTAATCTTTAAATAAAATAAAAATGAATCCCTTTTGACAATCTACCAATACCTTGGAAAGTAGGGCCTGATGGTGTGATAGCTGAATCTCCAAGCGACCACGAGGTAAAACAATATCATTAAGTGTACTGCCAACCCAATGCTTCTTATGCAGCAATATGACAATTTTATACTCCAATATCGCAGGTGCCACACCATTCACGTCGCCACCATTGTTGCGAAGAAAGAAAAACAATCAAATGAAACTTCAGTCCATGAAGTCACTTCACTTCAAACACTGGTAAGGCGATCTTACATATTTCCATGCCTGAACATTGTGCAATAAAAAAATAAATAGAGCATCCTACAAATTGATATGCATTTTTATTGTGATCAGCAGATTTCTTCTTTCTTGCAAACTGACAGCTCTCTTTTTTTTATTTATTTTTTAATCTCCTTTCTTTGATTGGCAACAAAATCAAGTCTTATGAAATGCCTAAGCCTTCATCAAGCATTGATCTGATTTTCTTCTGAGAAAACTAAAGTGATTTCCTTCCTTTGAAATGTCATTCTTTTGGCAACTCACGTCAAAAATCACAGCCCTATTTTCTGCTTCAAACTGCTCGCGAACCATTGAGAATTTTTTCAAATAATTTTTGGGTTTTGTTCCCCTCTTTATCAGCTTTCCAAAACACTTTGAAATTTTAAATTTCATCAAAAAATGAATGAGATATCGTCATTTTACTGAGACTGCATTATACTGATATGAAAAAACGTGATTTTAAAAACAAACTAATATACCAGTGCTCTTACCAACTCGCCTATCCATCAATTTGGTTCAAATAATATTCTTCATTCTTGCATTTGCATTCAATCTTCGTTGAAGGAAGCTCCATGAATTTCACAGCACAAAGATCAGTATTGCTCTGATACCATATTAGAAAATATGAACACAGGAAAATAGAAGCTACAATAATAAAATACAAAATAATATGTGCTTCCTTATTTTCCATTCAATACATATTACATATATATAGGAGTTTTGGTTCCTACATTCTAGGATATTAGCTCAACCGAAATATCCTCCAAGCCTATTATAATAATAATACGTTAATCATATTGTTATGCTAACTGTATGCTAATTCTAATATATGAGTAGTTGATAACAACTCATTTACATCCTCACACTAATGTAATATTATAAATATTACATTTACACATAATAATTACTATCACAATGTGAAGCACTAATGATATTTCCTAACACACCAAGTTGTCACTTCATCACACTTGAAGACTTAATATTCAGTTTCCTTGATGGAACCACTGATAATGGAGCAAAGAAAGTCAGACTTAAATTGGAGACCCCAAGGGGCATTGCCAAAACCTTGTTGGCTGTAACAGAAAAGCAAATATCTGCAGAAAGTGCAAATGTGAATGCTGATTTAATATCTATAAAGGAGACTATTGTCAAATGGAAGCATTATCAACAGTTAATGGGAAATGACAGCTTCTCATGGAGGAAGCAAGTTCTATCTTGGGCCAAAGTTGCGAAAAGGCATGCTGAAAAAATATTGATTCAATTCTTACAGTATCCAATGTTGAAGTTGCTGCAAAGTGCATTTTAAGAGGAGATCATTCAAAACCAATGCCTATTATCAATAGTCTGAGTGTGAAGCCATTGTTACTGTTGTTTTAGATATTCGTACTTTGCTTGGAGAATATTAGACTTGGTTAGGATCAAATAATGCTCAACAAAAAGGGTGGTATAGAGGGTTCTTTGAGGATCATTGGCCCAGTTTAGCAAGTGTTTACAAGTTCAATAGAGAGGAGCAAATGCAAGCACAAAGCACAGTAGCGTTGGAAGAAGGTAATGTTAAAGTTGCAGCTATACCTTTTGAGCCAAAAATACTTGAAGTGGTAATTGAAACATTTGGTGAATTGAGAGTAGCTGGGTTACTTGCTTTTGTTATTAGCTTTAGATTTGCTCACCATGCTGGAGGATCTCATAGTTCTAACTCTTTGCTTTGTTGGCAATTTATATGGTATATGGAAATTGCCTCAACGTCAAATTGAAGCAAAGAAAAATGTTCAACAAGTAGCAGATTCTTTTGCAAAGCAGTTAGAAGCAACAATGCAAGAAGATCTTGTAGAAAAGGAAGGCCAAATGGAGATAGTTACCTCGGGGTGTTTGATGCTAAATGATGGTAAGCAAAATAGAGGTCATTTTGATATTCAAGATTTTATAACTAAGCAGGATGCGGTGTTTGCAGATCCAAGCTACATCCAGGATGTGACATTCTATGATAGCCTCACTATTCCTCACATCATGAAGATTTGAGTCCCAACACGATGTTCCATTGAATTGTGAGCTTGAGGCCTAAAATTTAAGCTTCGTATTCAACAATATTATTGGTGTAGGGAAACCCAATTTTAAATGCCTTTGGTATGAGGTCACCTTGTGGTGTGAGGAACAACATATCAGCCACTAAACCATGGGTGGTGAAGAACCATTGAAGTAGAGCTTCCATTTAGGTGATTATTCAAGAATAAAAATGGATTCATTTGGGAAGTTGATGTTCAAAGGTTGGATGTCTGTGATTGGTGTTTTAGCCAATTGATATGTCATTGCTTGTCCCTTGATTGCCTTTAGATCAACATACTCAATATAAAAATCACTAAGCAACATAACCGGCTTAGCCATTCTCCTTGTTAGAGATGTTTTTGACAAAAGATATTTGAGAGTGTCAATTTTGGCTATAAGCTTAGTTTGATGATTGAGCATGTAGTGCCTTAATTTTTGTAAAGCAAAGACCATGGCTAAATATGCCTTTTCCATATATGTGTAGTTAACTTCATATCCAATTAATGTTTAGTTGATATTGTAGATATCCCTTTCTCTCCCTTGATCATCATGCTGTGCTAGGAGAGCTCCCAAAGCAAGTTGTGTAGCTGAAATGCAAAGAATCAATGGCTTGTTTGAGATAGGTGCCATGAGAATTGGTGGTTGACAAGATATTGTTTCATTTGATCGAAGGAATGGTGATATGGCTTATCCCAATGAAAATCTACATTCTTCTATAGAAGATGCAAAAATGGTTGGCATTTATCTACAAGCTAAGCAATGAATTTGCATATAGCCCGAAGCTTTCACTATACACTATGGAGTTATTTAAGATTCTATGGTGAAGGCATTTTTGTAAGTGCTTTGACTTTGGTAGGGTCCACTTCTATACCTCTTTTGGAAATGATGAAGCCTAGAAGCTTTCTTGACTTGACTCCAAATATGCATTTCTTAGGATTGAGATAGACTTTGTATTCCATAGTCTTTGAAAAATGTGTCCAAGGATTTTAGGATGCTCAACTCTAGTTTTTGGCTTACCTAATAAGTCATCCACAGTCTTACACAATATCTTGAAGCATGTCATGAAAGATTATTGTCGTGGTTGATAGAATGTAAACAAGAAGATTAGAACTTAAACCAGAAAATGAAATATAAACAAAATGCTTTCTATTCTAAACTAATTGCAAACCTCATGATCATGCAAACAATGAAACTCGAATAATTGAAAACAAATGAAGTTACCAAATTCAAATCCCATGGTGAAGTGGATTTGCTCCAAGGATTTGAGATGTGGTTGCTCAAGTACTTGCTCCAAAATTCTTGTAGCATGTGCCTATCAAAGATGATTGATTAATTTGCATCGGATAATGTGCCAATTTATAGATTTTTGATAGGGAGGATGGATGACTAGGGTTCAAGGATGAGATCTATGGTGGAGATTGAATGATAATACTCTCCTAGGATCAAGGAGAAAATGGAGGGTTTGGATTAAATTTGTTTAAGATGAATGGCTTATATTACATTTACTAAAAATAGTAATATGTTGTAACGATAAAAATTGGGAGGGAAAATAGGTAAATTAAATAATAAAAGATTACTAGTTTAATTATTCACATGAGGTGGAAATTGTAGTAATTTAAATAGTAATATTGTATAATTAGATGTGAGGTGGAAATTGAGATAATTAAGTAATAAGATTGTTTAATTAGATGTGACATTGGGTTAGAGTTGTTAAACAAGAGACGTATTGCGTCCAATTCCTGCCGTAAAATATGTATATGTTGTTTGTTAATGATATTTGCATGGAATAATTATTACATGAGTATAAATGCATATAATTGAAAATAATATACACAATGTCTATTTATAGACCACTTTGATCAATACACTACAAGTTGTAATAAATAATATATAATTGGATTTATAGTCAATATATTGAGATGAGAAGCCAATAACATTTACAAATATTCATTGTGCTTGTTGAAGATGTTGAATTGATTCTACTTGTCGAAGATTAGAAACCAAACACTTTTGAAGAGAACACAAATCATTTTATATAAAGTTTATAGTCAATATGTTGAGATGAGAAGCCTATATCATTTACAAATATTCATTGTGCTTGTTGAAGATGTTGAATTGATTCTACTTGTTGAAGATTAGAAACCAAACGCTTTTGAAGAGAACACAAATCATTTCAGTTGCAACTTTGTTTGTGTATTGGTTATGTGCAACTCATTGCTTCCTGCAAAAATTGTATGAAGGTGGCTATGGAGAGATTGTTTTTGTTTAATATGTAAGTAGCTTTAAGTAGTAGTAATACATTTTCTAAATGTGTAGTAGGAAAAAAATATTTGAAAGGAATACTCTATTGTATATTAAATATTAGTATATTAATTAATAGCTAATATATGATATATAATCATATTAGTGGTAATTATATATGATATATCAAGAATTATATATATTATATATTTTCTATACATAATGAATTTAATATATATTTAATAAATATATAATATTAATATTAATATATTTTATAATACGATTATTATTATATTATATAATATTAATTAATTTATATATAGTATAGATATATAACATATACTAACAATAATATACTAATTATATATTATATTATTATATTATTATTATGATATTATTATAGTATATAATATATTAATACATTAAACAACAAAAATATCAATTCCATGAATCCATCAATCAAATCAAATAGTGATACATTAGTCAAAATGCTTACCTCATACTAATATGACTATACATACTATGATCCAATAGAATTAAAAAAAATAGTTTTCATATATTGAAATAAATTTTAGAAAAATATATGCATTAGAAAAAACAACAAAAAAATATCAATTCTATGAATCCGTCAATCAAATCAAATAGTTCCACATTTTACTAGTGCATAATTGACTAGACATATTATGTTGGGAATTTGGGCAGAGGCAGATAGAAAACTTTACATACGATAATATGCTTCTCTCTTCCACACTCAATACATGGCTAATATATAGCCACTTACATAGCCAAACAACCTCCTATTTAATAGGGAGGTGTTATAACAAATATCCCGGAATACCATTCACGGGTATAACACATTAACCACTAACTATTGAGATATATTATTATTTCAACAGTATATACGACTAACCATCCAAACCTATAGTAGTGAGTTGTTTATTAACAACATCACTATTACAATAGTAATTACCTTTCTACATTTACATAATTACTAACACCTCAAATATAATGTAAACATTAATTTTCCTAGCATTCCCCCCCTTAATGTTTACATGGTAGAAAAACATTCACACACTCCTCTACAGTATGCTCACCCTTGTGGCATGTCCAACTATGTGACTCATGAACTTGATCCAAAAGAAAGGCTCTCTCTTTCCATGGTTTTAAATAGGCTTACCACAAACCTTGATGTGACAGGAACTCATCAACTATCCACCTTGTGTGGTTTTTTGGATCCTCCCACAAACCCTTTCAAGATCCATGAACTAACTTACTTCGGTGCTTTTGTTTGTCACTATGCTTGTACATTAGGGAAGTTATATAGGAATCAACATACATATCACAAATCTGAAAAACCTATACTAGAAAAGGTTTCACATTACATTCCATAAGAACATAATGTTCTTAATTGTAGTCACTGTTATTGATCACTGCCACTCAATCTCGAACAACATAGACAATGGCCACTGCCACTAGAAGCTGCCCTTGACTTTAGCCGTTTTGGCACAAAATGGGAATGGAACATTGGTTATTATCCCCCCCACAATGTGAAATTCCATTTGTTCACACAACCAGGAATTACTAAAAAGCGAATCATATCATGTTGCATACTATGTCTGGATCTTGCTGCACATGATCACTATTGCCAATGAACATATTCACTGACCGATCATCTTCCAATGAAGTACGAAAGTCAGAGGATCACCGCAATTAGAGGACCTCTATAGTATTGACAAGAGGACGCTGATTGTCCTCCAACCTCCAATGCCTCCATCCTCCATTAAAATTGCTACCTAGCAAATTTGTCTTTTGAGGCTCATTTCATCAATTGTGAGGAAAGAATATATCCTCCCCCCCTTGATGTGAACTTTTTACAGGGAGTGTCGGGTACCACCGATCATGCACTCCAATTGACATAATTTTTTTTATTTTGAACACTTCCAACTTGTAGGGGAAGATACCATCAAGATATTTTCTGCAAAACAAGGAGCCCCGATATGATGTGATGTCCACTAGATAAATCACACAATATAAACCAATCCACTCTGTCATATACCAAACTCGCAGCCAATGAAAAATGTGGCCTTTGGTCAAATGGAAAGAACCGAATTAAAGCACTTATACAAATTGAAAGGGCATCGATTTGACCGATCTGCCACTAATAGAGGGACTTACAAAGAAAATCGTTGGCGTAGAAAATCACTCCAGGACAAAAACAATAGACTTATGAAATATGCGAGGCCAAAATTTTTTTGTTTTCAGTCTCCAGTTACAACATTACAAAGCGATTACACGGATTAAAGGTTAGATGAAATGGCGATGCAAGAAAACAACTCTAACGAATGGCCGCAGATGATGGTGAGCATTGGTCGAGGAAGGATCTAAAATAAAGCACTTATCTTTGGAAAAAGAACTTCGGCCGCCAAGTATGTGCTACCCAATCCAAAGTGGAGTGAGGGGCGACCATATGACGGAGTGAATACAAACAAAGCTTGAAAGATAAATGCTGAGAAATGAAACTACTCAACACCCAGAATGTGCTGGCTAACCCGGAGTGGGATAGTAGCGACCATAGGGCGGAGATCTATCTATTACGAACTTCAATTGAAATTGAGCAATACAAATTCAGAGCAACAAGCTGGAGAATGACTGCCAGTACTACTGGTCAGTTCACAATGTAATATCATACGCCTGTCAAGATGTTAGAGCTGGAAATATGAATCATACAATACAATAAAATCTCTTCTTGGCTGAATTCAAGAAGCCATATCAAATCATTACAAAGATTGTACTTAACATTTCTGTTTTTCTGTTGTTCTCAAATCTGCACTTTTGTAATAAAAACCAGCAGCCTATGAATTGATTCAATGGCTCATATCTCCCTTATAACTCACCCAAATTGCTCAAACTAAGATGCATAAGACTAATATGATGATGGCGCTCAAACTAGAACTTAACCCAGACTCCAAAATGCAACCAATGAAAAATGCACAAATCCCAAGAATGCAAAAAGGTACGGCCTTGCTGAAAAAGGCGATTTTCTTTTTAAAAATAATGCAAGCACTAAAAAATCTAGAAATTGGAGAATCTATTCGCCTTTGCCAAATACAGAGAATGAGAAGATACCCAGAAGAATATTTTTTGTCTTTTACAAGATATGAATAAAACATGCAATCTGCTGTATAAAATGAAGCTAAATGGCTGCAACACTAAAATGCCAAAACAGATTTAACTATGCAAAACTAAACACAATGCACGAGCTAAATGCAACTCACAGATACAGAATCACCACTAGATGTTGTCTTTCAAACACGAAGTGATGCCCAATGCTAGGAGGCCTTCATTCCTCGAAGCAGTCCCAGAGCCAATCCGGCAGCATAACAGTATAATTTCCCAAAGATCCCCAAATGATGCACAAGACTTCCTTTTTATAAGCTTCGTTTGACTTCACGAAACCCTAAAATCCAACTCAAAGTTCAAACCCTAATAACAATATCTTCCTTCAATATGGCGTCCTTTTCACCTTTAGCTCAATAATCATATTTAATTAAAACATCACCTTGATAAGTGCGCCCAATTTAATTTGCTTGACTTAGGAGAACTCAACAAATATTAAATATAATCTTTATGAAGGCGCCACCCTTTGAGTCCACCTTTTAAAATAACCTTAAGTCATTCGACTAGGCCAAGGTGATAAATAACATTTTAATTATAATGTTATTTTAAGTGAAATGAGCTCGTCTTCCCAGAACTGCATTCTGAAGTCCAAAACTGAATACGCCACTTGAGTCAACTGAAGGGGAAAGTCAATTGCCTGATACCATCCTGAATACTGCCAAAAATAGAATTTACTAAAAATAGTAAATTCCACAAAGTGCTCTGAAAGCCGAGATGAACATACCATTGCGAAGCCCTCTGAAAACCCAGAAGGAATCCGCCACTGAATCCACCATCTCTGAGCAAAGTCCTCCTCAAAAATAGGAAACCCTAATTTACCTTCCGACTAGCCTTCGGGTTTCCAGAAAAAAGGCCAACTGGCCACACGTAATCCATCGTGTTTGAGAGAAGGTCATTACAACTTAAAGCTCTGCAATCCAAATGATATCCATCCAACGGAAATATTTCAGCTTCAAAAGTGGTCGTTAAAAGCAATAAAACTTTCAATAATGCCAATAGGGCCTCAGATCCACTGCCAAGAACAAATGTGCTACATTCGGCTTAGAGATAATGCTCAACTCCTACCACCATCAAGGAATCAGGTCATCAAAACCAGCACATGGGCCCGATTGCAAGCAATATAGATCCATAGTTCACTCCTGCGTGAAGGCTCCATAGTTTTGAGCAAGGCTGCCGTCCTGGGAGGATCGCTCCTAACTCTAAAATCCAGCCTTTGATCACAACCAATATCCACGATAAGGGAAACTTTAATAGAAAAAAGTAAATCAAAATACATAGTATGATAGATGGATTCACATAATCGGGTTGGAGATAATCTCATCAACCCAATATCAACTCTGATACCATGTTGGGAATTTGGGTAGAGGCAAATAGAAAACTTTACACACGATAATATGCTTCTCTCTTCCACACTCAATACATGGCTAATATATAGCCACTTACATAGCCAAACAACCTCCTATTTAATAGGGAGGTGTTATAACAAATATCTCGGAATACCATTCACGGGTATAACACATTAACCACTAACTATTGAGATATATTGGTTTATAAATTCCTATTTTAGATATATGGAATGAGGGTTAATGAGCCAAATAGTTTCAAATTTTAATTTTTCAATTTGTATCCTTGTGAATGAGGTTGTACCAACATGTCATTTATAATTTATACAATTTATTCTTAAGCTTGTCAAAATAATATGACTTTGATTGTATTTCAATTTATGTACAAGTTGTATATATTGATGACTTTGATTTGTTTAAATCATGCATAGACATTTATTGATATAAAAAAAAAAAATAACAATGAATTTTTAAGCCATATTAATTCTATGACAAAGAATTGAAATTTATTGATTTTCCCATAAAAAATGTCAATTATTCTAAATGTCTCCTTCTATATATGTAGTTTCATTTACAAGAAACATCATGATTTTTCTCTATTCATATTGTTAAGACTATGCTTTTTATTCACAAGATTCATTCATTCTTTCTAAAATCATATTTATGTTGTTTGTGAGGACTGAATAAAAAGAAACACCTATTTTCCATATATACAATGCTCACTAATTCAAATTCGAGATTACAATCATCAAGCCCCTCAACCAGGTTTTTATTCTTCAAAGTTTTTAAACCTTTTCTCCTATATGGCCTAACCTATGATGCCAGAGCATATTCTTCTCATCGGAAGTTTTACTCCATAGAAAAAAAAAAGTAAATCAAAATACATAGTATGATAGATGGATTCACATAATCGGTTGAGATAATCTCATCAACCCAATATCAACTCGATACCATGTTGGGAATTTGGGTAGAGGCAAATAGAAAACTTTACACACGATAATATGCTTCTCTCTTCCACGCTTAATACATGGCTAATATATAGCCACTTACATAGCCAAACAACCTCCTATTTAATAGGGAGGTGTTATAACAAATATCTTGGAATACCATTCACGGGTATAACACATTAACCACTAACTATTGAGATATATTGGTTTATAAATTCCTATTTTAGATATAGTGGTTTATATCTCTATATGTTTATTTTTACACACGATAATATGCTTCTCTCTTCCACGCTTAATACATGGCTAATATATAGCCACTTACATAGCCAAACAACCTCCTATTTAATAGGGAGGTGTTATAACAAATATCTTGGAATACCATTCACGGGTATAACACATTAACCACTAACTATTGAGATATATTGTTATTTCAACAATATATACGACTAACCATCCAAACCTATATTAGTGAGTTGTTTATTAACAACATCACTATTACAATAGTAATTACCTTTCTACATTTACATAATTACTAACACCTCAAATATAATGTAAACATTAATTTTTCTAACATGTTATAGACAAACTTTATAGTATTTAGAAATAGTGTTTTTAAATGAATAATATCAAATAGTGATACATTATCAAAATGTTTACCTCATACTAATATGGCTGTATATACTATCACCCAATAGAATTAAAAATAATAATAGTTTTCATATATTGAAATAAATTTTAGAAAAATATATACATTTGAAAAAATAGTCAACCTATTTTAATTATTTGCTTCTATTGGTTCATTTGAACAAATTAATAAAACTAGATGAATGCATTAGTATACCTGCCTAGGCAGGAACTAATAATATTTGTTTAATTAGTTGGTGATGAACTAAATTTATTAAATAATATAATTATTCAATTAATTAATAGCATACTAAATTAATTAATTAATATAATTATTTAATTAATTAGTGGCAATGAAATGTTAGTATGGAATGATATTAGGACAATTTTATGTGTCTAAAAACAGGCAATCCAATCCTCAATTGATGGCAGTTTGACTAACAAGTTCTTTCCTCAATTGATGGCAATTAATCGACAAATCCATCCTTATTTAATAGACCCTAATTGACTCATCCACCTTATTTCATGATTTCACTAAGCGTAACTATTCCTATGCTACCAGTTCACTCACTCAATGCTACTCCTACTCTGCCAATTCAATGAAGACTCACTAGGGGTTGGGAATCACAGTTGAAAAGAGGAGGGTTCATAAGGATTTGGTCATATCAATTGTTTTCCCTGTATTTTGTGGACCTTTAAAAGTGTGACCTAACATTGAGAGCTAACAGACCTTTCTAAATGCATTTTGCATACTAAAAAGGTTAAAAAAGGTAAAAAAAATGACTGAGCCTTTGAAAAACCATGGTATTTTCAAAATTTGAATTCTCATTGATATAGTTTTCCAACAATGGTATTGCTAGTTACCCATTAAAGTGTCCCATTAATTTTAAGCTTAAATATATTGCCAAATCACCTTGAATAAGAATGAAAGAAAATATATGTACGATGGAAAAAACCTAAGCAAAATAACTAGAACCAAGAATTGGACTAAACATGGTTTTCAAACTTATTTCTAGAGAACTTTTATATTTACAATACTTTCTTCTTCTTTGCTTTCCAACACAGGGTGTACTTCTCATGAATGATTTGTTCTTTTGGGATCTTCACCTCATCCATGATCATGAAAATGTGCGCTTCTGGGATCTTAGAAGTTTGCAAGCAGAATATTCCATCACTATCCAATGGTGTCTCTTTGGCTATGTTATATCTTTTATCTTTGAGAACCAGTCTCTCAAAATCTTCCTCATAGTAATGAAACAAAAGTCTCTTTATCAATATGAACTTGAAACACAAAGTCTCGCAAATTGAAGCAACCTTTACTTATCCCCACTAGATTCATGGATCACAACAAAAAGGCTTTTCACACAAGGGCAGATGAATAGTTCTTCCAAGAAAGGCTTCCAGTTTTTTGAAATCCACTCATTCAAATTAACAAAACTTGGCCAAAAGTTATGAAACCTACAGATCAAGGTACGTTCATCAGCTCCTCTTTGGCCTTCAGAATATCTGTCCCAAACTGCACTCCTTAATCGGTTCAGTCTGTAATTCATGATCAGAATGAAGTCCCTGCCCTTGCTTGGAATACTCTGGAAGGGTCTGAGCAGAAGAAGAAATATTCCCCCTTTCAGCAACTGGCAGGGACTTGATAAAAAATCCTAGATTGCAAAGGAGAAACATGGCCAACCAAACAAACAGAACTCTCCTTGAGACTAGGCAGAATGCTCCTTGATGGTGAAGGAACCTGCACGCAATCAGACCACTTGGCATTTGCAGATCAAACATCTTTAACAGAAACTTGCTTCAGTGGAAAGGGCTTTGCAGACGATGGTAGTAGGGTAAATGAATCAGGAGTCTGGGGGAAAGAAGAGCCACCTTCCACATCAAGGAAAGCATTAAGGTGCTTTGCCAAACAACCTGAAGAGCAAGTGCCACTACATGGAGGACTTTCTTGAGGGATTGAAGCCATAACTTGTTTGGGTGTTTTAATATCTTCACCTTTGTCTTTTTGAGTCATTATACTTTAACTGAGTGATTTCTTAAGCAGTGAATGAAAATAAAGCATTTTTGACAATAATCTTTTTTGATATGTCCATGAAATTCTTTTTGGTATGCTCTTGTTATGATATTAATTCTGGATATATGAAATCCTATCCTATGAACTCTTTCTTATCCTCTACAGCTGGATCCAATAATGACAGCATACTAACAAATGTTGCCTTTTTTGGTTATGACTTGTACTTATAATGGGTTAGCAACCCCTAGGTATAAAAATTAGTAATAACTTGATGCTCCTCTTGACATCTTATACTCCAAATGAAGCTTCCATATCATCAATGCACAGGTCAATTCATGATTTGCGGATTTGGACAACACATTGAATTGTCCAAAACATAACAAATGTGTGGAGGTAGTGTTATTCGTGGTGTTAATACTTCTGGGCTGCTTATATCTTCCGCTTGGACAAATTAATCTCTATATATTAATGAAATATCAATGGAAATATCAAATATACAAATTTCATATCTGGTTCTCTTTTAACATTGTGATTTCCTGGTCTTCATCCTTGTTACCTAACATTGTGAGCAAAAACAGGTTTTCAAATCTGGGATAATGAAAAATCAGCATATCTCTTTGAATTCAAAAAATTATGCAATAACATTGCTACTTTGTACAATGTTGTCTTACATTGTCAACAGATTTAAGAATTCTTTCCTTGACAAACTCTCCTTCCCAAGGACATCCTGATTCTGTATAAATACTTGTCTAAAGCTTCATTGAGCAGTAGAATATGCTGCTGAAAAATATTTAAACCTGCAAATATCTTCATACATATGGATTTTTAAAACTGCCTTATGTCTCTGCTTCCAAGAGTGCCCTGTTTCTTATTTTGAAATGAAGCCATCTTTGCCCCCTAGCGAAAGGATCTTATGAAGACATCCAATCTAATGCATTGAATTACAACTACAGTTGTTAGTACCAGTAGGAAACCTTGCCCATTGCTGACCATTAGACGGCCCTAAGATTTATTCCTTCATTTTCTGGAGGATACATTACAAGGATTGAAAGAGATAATAAGTAAATGTAAGTTTAAATTAATGGTCAGAAAGGGGTGGCCTGTTAAATCTGAACCTGAGCATACATTTGAAACTTTAAACAAAACTTGCAGCAAAAAGTGCTGTGCCCTTGCTCCTTTGGAGGATTAAGCTTGATAAGCAATGTGAAGGAAACCAAAAATCTGACATTGTACCACGTTAAGATGTCTTGATAAATCTGGGAAAGAAACAACACTACTAAAAGTTCTGAGCCCTGAGATCAAAACATGTTGTAAATTCATGGTTACTCAGGGAAATAGGCTAAAAGACTCGGGAATTGCAAGGAAAGAGAAGTTCCCTGAATAAATGTGGCACAATCCCACAATCCTGGAGATAATGGTTTAAAATAAAGCAAAAAAAAATGATCCTGGGGAGAAGAGTTCTGTGATGCGGATGGTCATAAATATATTTTTTGTTTTTTCACCTTGTCATGTAAGATGGCAAAAGGGGGGTCATATATTTCAATAAATGAAACCCTTGAATTTATTAAATGTATTTTATTTTGTTTCCTCTTCCATTATGGGAGAAATAGAAGCCATCTCAACCTTCACGTTCTTGTCTACCTAACATGCAAAATAAAAGATGACTTTAAACATCATGAGATCAAGTGTTAGATGACTTAACATCATGAGCTCAAGCTTTAGATGACTTATACTTAATTACTTTAAATGATGACCAAGGATATTAATATTCCCATTGAATATTAATATCCTTGGTTTGTTATTTAGAGGTAAAATGATTCCTTATGATATCTTATTATCTTTGGTTTCTTACTGTTTTTTATAATTATATCATCATTTCTCTATGATATTGCAACAAAACAGTGGCCTCATCATTCTCATGTTGACAAGCTAAATATCCACTCCACAGAAATGAGACTCGCCAGGACTCGCTAGGACTCAACGAGTCCTGAGTCAAGTCCACCTGGCCGAGTTTTGGGGGCTCGGACTCGGCCTCGGCCTCGGCCAAGTCTTAGCTGGACTCGTCAGACTCGCCAAGTTCAGTCCCGTCAGTAGGACTCGACAGGCAGGGTTTGAAAAGTGCAAAAAATACATGAAATTTAAAGTTAAAACTTGTTTTTTTCTACTTATTGTGAATGCAAAATGATGTACACCATGAAGGTTTGTATGGTTTTGGAGGTTTTAATTTGGGCTTGGTGGCGGGGGGCTCCACCCCTCGACCTTGCCCTGTATCGCCCAGGGTGCTACCCCAGGACCCCGCAAGGGGTGTTGCCCCTCGACGGGGCCCCATTGCCCCTTGACCCCACTGGGGGCGCTGCCCCTAGACCCCCACAAGGGGCGCTGCCCCTTGACCCCGTTGGGGGCGCTACCCCTTGACTCCACTGGGGGCGTTGCCCCCAAACCCTTGCAAGGGGCGCTGCCTCTTGACTCCATTAGGGATGCTACCCCCAGACCCCCACGAGGGGTGCTGCCCCTCGACCCCACTGGGGGCACTACCCCTAGACCCCCCTTTGAGCCATAGATTTCTAGTTATTGTTTTGAATCTTTTGATATTTCATATTTGTTTGGAACATTTGATGTCATGGATTTCATATTCCATGAGTTTTGTATACATTTGAGTCTTTGACTATATATCTAAGTGTGCTATTTCCTTTAGCAGCTAAGCTACAATTTGTGTTTATACTTATACGATCAATGTATACTTGTGTTAGTGACGAGGACCTTGATTGGGTTGACCAGGTAGATAGAGAGGTTGAGGCTGTAGCCATGGCAGAGGAGGAGGCTAGAGCACAAGCAAACACATCCACAACTGATGTTGGTGAGGGTGGCATAGAGTCACAAGCAGAGACTATTGCTGCAGCTGCTACATCATCTATGACCCACCTTAGATGCCTTAGTAGGAAGGATGTTGGCTCCTCTATGCCATAGACTTGTAGTTATTGTTTTGATATTTCATATTTGTATGGAACATTTGATGTCATGGATTTCATATTCCATGAGTTTTGTATACATTTGACTATATTTATATATCTAAGTGTGCTATTTTCTTCAGCAGCTCAGCTACAATTTGCGCACTTTATACTTAATGTGATCAATGCATACTTGTGTATGTGATCAAATTTGCTTCTATTTAATGATGTTTTGTGTCTTTCAGGTTTATTTAATAAAGGGTGCTTGAAACAAGTTTTAAATCCTTAAAAATCTCTAAATTTCTATGGTTTTTTCATTTTGCCGAGTTTGTGCCGAGTCTCGAGTCCCGAGTCAAGTCACCCTAGCCGAGTCCGAGCCTCGTAACTATGATGCACTCTCTTTGAATTTGTACTTTTGGTTGTTCTGATATGATTGTTATTTGTAGTCAAGCTATTTAATTTTAATTTTTGACATTGAAAGTCAAAAGATTTCACAAACAGAATTGTTGGTGAATTTGAAACAATAACAAAAAAATTCTGTCTTATGTTATGTGAGCCCTTTACTCTTGACTAATTGTATCTATATTACTTATCGACTGCACATAATCCTCTTTGTCACCAATATCTTACAGCTCTGGCTGATTATTGCTGTGTGTGAAGACCTTACAAACTGTTTTACTTTTATCAATATTTCATGACTTTGGATAATTGTTTCATTGAAAGAAGATTTTCAATTTTATAGAAAATGCTTTAGCCCTCAAATTATCAGGCCAATTTATCCTTCAATTTTTTCAAATTTCATGATAAAAGCTAGCTGCTTATTTTTTCTTCTATGCTTTTTGATTTGAACTATAATGGCTTTAAACTTGGTCTTTGTTTTGATTTTGATGTTAGTAGACACCTATGCTGAGCATGATTTTCAAACTAGATTTTGAGAGTAGGAATTATTTACATTAATTCATTGTCTTCACATGTTTTTTATTTTTTGTGTTAGGTCCGTGATTGGTACGTTGATTCATTTAGGGATTTGCGTAGTTTCCCAGACATACAAGATGCAAAGGATGAGGTGAAGTTTACAGAGTTGATTAATCAAATTAAGATGCGCCACAACAATGTAATGCCAACAATGGCTGTTGGTATCCACAAATTGAAGAAAGCCCTGGGGCGTAAACAAGGATTGAATGAGCTTCCAGAAATACATCAATTTCTGGACCGATTTTACATGTCTCGTATTGGCATTCGTATGCTCATAGGTTTGTATTCCTTCATTGCAGTAACAACACTGTTAATGAGTAATTGGAGCATTTTTATCTTATTTTTTTAATGTTGAGTGGTTTTTCTGTTTCTGTAAGTTAAAAATGAATCATGATACAAAATGGTATTTTATGTTTCTTCATATAATAAACACTGACTGGATTACTGTATTCTTAATGTTCAGGTCAGCATGTTGCTTTGCATGACCTGAAACCTCTACCAGGATATGTAGGCCTTATATGTTCAAAAGTCTCTCCTGTTAAAATTGCACAGAATGCCATTGATGATGCAAGATGTGCATGCATGCGAACATATGGTACTTCTCCAGAAGTCCATGTTTATGGGGATCCAAGCTTCACATTTGCGTAAGTTTGCATCACATTTGTATTTATGTATATTAAATGAATCATCAGGGATGATCTTGATATATTTCAAAATAATTTTATTTTTAAGATAGAATATATCAATGCAGTTGAATGTTATATAAGTTAACGTATTTGAACATATGGGACTTCTACATAAGTTCAGGTTTATGAGGATCCAAGCTTCAAATTTGCCTAAATATGCATTACATTATATATTTTTATATTAAAAGAAAATTTCAGGAATAGTTATGATATATTTAAAAACTATTTAATATATAAGGTAGAATACATCAATGCAATTGAATGTTATATAAGTTTGACTATAAGTATAAAGATACAGGAGTTACAGAATTTGTTAAAAAGGTTAAAAGAAAATTTCAGGAATAGTTATGATATATTGAAAAACTATTTAATATTTAAGGTAGAATACATCAATGCAATTGAATGTCATATAAGTTTGACTATAAGTATAAAGATACAGGAGTTACAGAATCTGTAAAAAAAGGTTAAAGCTGTGATGCTTTTTAAATCCTCCCAAAACTTCAAATTGGTATTTACTCATTGTAGTGATTTTCTAAAACTAGTTCCAACTGTCATCCACAGTGCCTTCCTTGATTAGGCAAGAATAACAACAATTTTCTGGTTAGATTAGGGAGGGAAGTAGAGGTGGCTAACATGTACGCTTAGATAAACTCTTCTGCCATTTTCCTTTGTTATGATACATGCCTTTATGTTGATGGTTATGATTAACAGATATGTGCCAACTCATTTGCATCACATGGTATTTGAATTGGTAAAGAATTCATTGCGAGCAGTTCAAGAACGATATAATGATTCTGATCATGATTGCCCACCTGTTAGGGTTGTGGTTGCTGATGGACTTGAGGATGTTACAATCAAGGTGAGTGACCTGGTCAGTGGATATTTTAGGATTATTATTGCCTTTATGCTTTTGAATGTTCTTATGAGATTTCTATGCATTCTTTGTTCTCTTTACTGAAGTCAGGTGTGAATTAAGAAAAGAAAATCACCCTTTTCAGTTGGATTTTTGAAATATCACAGAATCGGAGTTGCACTTTTTCTCATGACCAAAATTTTTTTAGAACTATTGTAGTTGAATCAGATTGATTTTTCAACTTTAACATTGAAATGTAGTATGGGCTGTGATGTTCAATGTAACCGTGAACTAATTACATAGCTATTCTGTAAAATCCGAATCTGAAAAATGAGCCAAATAAGATGCTTTAATGATGCCTGATGGACTTCTTTGCTTTAGAATTAGTCAGAAGCCTAGCGTGAAAGAGCAAGAACTTATACCTATAGCCATAGTTTTTTTTTGTTTTTGATAATTTACCAAGGGATTGATTCTATTGGGACCCTCACCATTAGAGAAAATATACAAAATACATTAACAACAGCATAGCCCTATAAACAAATCAGCAGAGCCAAAGGCTGAAGCCATTCAAAACCATAGAACCAAAAATGTGGATCAAACAAAAAGAGAAAAACAATTACGGCAGGAAAGACACCCTATCCAGCCACATGTCCACTACACCCAGGAAATGGTCCTGACTGAGGAACTGAAGCCACCCAGATATTCTTACCCTTAGCTGCCGGAGAGCCAAATTCTGCCAACTGAGGAAAGTGTACTTGGTGAAAAACCTCCTTGTGTTGGACAAGTGCAGGAGGACACCATCTACCAAGTGCAGAAGAATACCTGTAGGTATAGTTATTTAAGACTCAAATTTGTATTCTCATTACAATTCTCTAGTGCAATTTCTGATAAGTCATGTTTTAATTATACCATTTCTTGATGATCTAACTTGGAAAGAATCCAACTGGCATTCTAATGGAGGTTTGCTGTTGTGTTGGCCAACATGAGATTAGTAGATCAACAAATAGACTTCATTCATTTACAGTAGATGATTGAAGTAATGTTCGTCAAGAGTTTCATGTAAAGAACAAGAGATGACCCTTAATTAGTGAAGCGACACTTGGTCAATTAATTTTGTTGCTTGTCTATCAAGCATGATCTCCGGTGCAGTTTATAAACTTGTGAAGAAATTGTCAGAATAAGATTTAACTACATCTGCGTAGTTGACTTGACAACTTGTTAGAACATGTAGAAATGATAGCAGTTGGGAAGACAATAATAAGTTGAGATAGCCAAGATGTTTGTTTGTAATTGATCCTAAATATAATTAAATAATATTGAAAATATACTTCAAAGAATTGGAAGGGGAAAGGTCATAAATGATAATTCATTTCTACCACAAAGAGAGTAGTAAAGTATATATGATATATTTCTTCACTTAATGAAACGAGGGAGGGATGCTTGGTTTGCCTCTCACTCTTTTGGTTCATCCTTTGTGTATTTTTTTCATTTGTAAAACTAACATGTGGTATCGGAGCTTTGGAAGCAAAATCAGAGCAACTTGTGGTGAATTCATGGAGCTAGGAGGATTTACATTTGTTTAGCAAATGTTTCATGTGAGTGTATAAAGCTGCAATGTTTAAAGAAGTGTAGGCCATTTTGTAATTAAGAAATGAATAACTTCTTTTCAATAGATTAATTTTTTGGACACCCCCATTGAAGACTCTTGTGGTGTGCCTTGTTATGACTTACTTTAAAGTTCAATCTCATGATTACTTTTTTCATAAGAGTTTTAACAATCGTTTGATCATGCAAGCGAATGAATCCATAGAGAAATGCATGTTAAAAAAGCTTAAGCTAAATTAAATAGTATTCCAACCGTTTCAATCATACATCCTTTAGTTTGATCGGATTTTTTGCAGATGTGCTTGCAACATTTTCCAGACATTTTAGTGGAGTTATGTATGGTGATCATTGAGTGGAATAAGATGTTTGTGAATTGTTGTGAAAATATATTTTCGGCAGAGGAGGATACACAAATAGCTATACTCTTTTAAAAATTCAAGGTGATGTTTTTTTCTGGCTGTTAGAGTGCAAGAATAAAGAAATTTGTATGAGACCTGGTGTTGGCTTGTATGGAAAATGGACCTGAAGAGCTGGTTGGAGAAGGTGTTCGAGAACTTTAGCTTTAGATGTTTGTTTGCTGCTCAATGAGTTGCTGGAGTTGCAGCCAAGTAGAAAACAATTGGATCTGTTGTGTTGGAAGGAGAACATGGTTTGTGGAAGTGCAGGCCACAGAAAGAGGAATAGGCTGTGCAGCAGAAGTGTGTGTAAGGAAATAATAATTTTTGCAGGTTGTGAGATTGGAGACATCAACACTCTGGAGGAGGAACTGTAATTTGCATGCAGTGGGCAGAAGCTATGGAAGTCGAAACACTCTTGTGAGGAAAAAAAATGCCCATGTAAACTTGGAATATTCTACTAGCAGACATATAATGCCCATGCTTGACTGGGTATTTTGTCTAAATAAGACATTTCATTGACTTTTGAGTCAAAAAAGAACTCTTAGTAATAGTTAGACTGGATAGAAATAAAATTTGGGCACATGTTCCTTTTTAATTTGTTTGGGACACAGGAAGTCATAAGCAGTGACAAGGAAAAATAAATTAGTTTATCGAAATTGGAACTTGAATTTTGGGCAAAGAGATTTTGCTCTTGAAAATTACATTTTCAAAATACCCTAATGCAACTTTGAGCATAACTACATAATATCTAGGAGCTGTCAGAAGTTTTGAAAACTATACTTGATAAACTTTTGAGTTGAATGGTCACATGATATAAGTTGCAGAGCAGAGGTTCAAAGTTTTATAGTTTAAAATTTGAGTCACAGTTCTGAAATTGGACTGTTGAAGGCACAGCGGGCTATAATTCATATAGGAAGTTTCAAATGGTCTTAATCGAAGCAGAAAATTTATTATGACCACTTCCTTTTCATGGAAAAGGGTATTCCAAACACATTGGTAATGTTAGATTTTGGACAAAAGGTCTCTATCAATATTTTTCTGGCACATGAGTTAGTGTAATCTGTGAAAATACCTAGAAAATGAGGGAATTTTATTGAGATTTTGTCACTTTTGGATGTAAAACATAGTTGCCAGGAGACTGGTACTGGTACAGGAGATGGGTAGTGGTACCAGTACATCATTTTTTGAAAAAAGTAGGAGACAGGTACTTGGAGCCTTCATTTTTTTAAATATATATATTGAAACTTTGAATATATGTCAAGTTAATGAGACGAAAACTGAAAAGATTAATTGCTTTCTATTTTAATTTCTTTGACAATTAATACCATGACAATTAAATTTTAAATTTAAACACACAGACTAATATAATAGATTAAATATAGTGTCAACATTCAAGACTCTTAACTCAAGAGTTCATTCTACATATCAAAATGCCGGTCTGCATACAAAAAACAAAAATCAGAAATATAAATTATCATATTATTTCATTCAATGGATGAAGTTCCACTCTTGCATCAACTATGCCATCAATTTCCAAGTCATCAACTATGATGCTCTTCATATACTCATCACTCTCAAGCTCAAGTTCCTCTGCAGGCAATATAATTGGGGGTAAATCATTGAGGCCATCTGCATCAACCACTTCATCTTCCAAGGGTGCATCTGCTCTATCAGGTGGGATTTGGTCCCATTTTTTTAAAGGATCCTTCTTCTACCCAAGGTGTACACTATAGAGAAGGCGAAGTGAGCTATGAATGTAGGCTAGGTTTTCTGCTTTCTTTGACCCTAATTGGTTCCTCCTTAGTGAATAAATGAAACCTTAAGTACTCCAATTCCTCTCACAAGATGAAGAGATGGCTACTTGTGAGATAAATCTTATTGCAAATGATTGCAATTCAAGTGTTTCACTTCCATGGTTCTACCACCACTCTATAGGATCTTTCTTTGCATTCATGTCATTTAAGGCTTCCACAGAAGAAAAATCACCTTGCCCACATGAAAGCTTATTCCATTGACTCTTGATAATTGAGGCATCCTCACCTCGGCCATAATATTTTTTTAATGCAGTCCAAAACCCCTTCATTTCCTCTCTGTCCTCATATGGAGACCTCTTGGTCAATTTAGTATTATATCACTTAGGATTCAAGGTATAAGTAGCACAATGAAGAGGTGTGTTGAGTTTGTTCCATCTTCCATGTATCTTTTCTTCTATCAATGCATATAGAGAAAGATCTAGAACATCTATTATTTTCTTAACTCTCTTACAAGTTACACATAATCTATTTCTTAATAAATTTGTCCCAAACATGGCTTGTCTGAATTTGCAAATTTGAACATTTGGAAAGTTTTGGAAACTCACAGCCAGAGACAACATGAGCTTCTATATTTACAAGTTTGGACATCTGGCATACACAGTTCACCTTCGAAATGAACATTTTCGGATCAGTGGACATGTGTGCGAAAAGTGTAGTGCCAACATATTGAGAGGATTTTATAGTCATTTCAGATGCAAAGAGCGAGTTTAGTAGAGTTTGGATCATAAGGGAGTCTGTTAGTAATTGATTCATATATTGAAAATATACTTCAAAGGATCAGAAGGTGAAAGGTCACGCATGGCCATTCATTTCTCCTGTGAAGGGAGTTGTAAAGTCCATATTATATATTTTTTTCAACATGAGCTATATTTACAAGTTTGGGACATCTGGCATACACGATTCACCTTTGAAATGGACATTTTGTGATTATTGGACATGTGGGTGAAAAGTGTAGTGCCAACTGCCAACATATTGAGAGGATTTTATAGTCATTTCAGATGCAAAGAGTGAGTTTATTAGAGTTTGGATCATAGGGGAGTATGTTAGTAATTGATTCATATTGAATATATACTTCAAAGGATCAGAAGGTGAAAGGTCATATTTGTAAAGTACATATTATATTTTTTTTCACATTAGTGAAATGAAGGAATGGATGCTTTGTTTACCACTTAATCTGTTGGTTCATCTTTTGTCTATCTTTTTCATCTGTAAAACTAACAATTGTGACAAATGGACATTGTTTATTAATTATTTGTCAAAAACTATTATTCATTCCTGAGCTACCTCAAGCAAGGGTGGCATTTAACTTGAGCTACAGATTAGTAACTTGTGAGATTTTCATACAAGTAAAACAACGTTCAGTTGACTGGTCAAATGGGTAATCCTCACTGCATTATCTCCTATGCATTTTATAAATTGGCAAAGAATGCCATATAACATCAAGATGCGCCTCTTAAGCACAAAAAATAATATCAGACTGCTCTGTTGTTCATGATTAGTGACAGTATTAGCAATCTATATTTTCTAAGGACAGAAATGTGAATTCATGAATGATTGTGGTCTACTAGGAAGCTTTCATTATGGCTTGGTAGGTTGCAGCTTTTGGTGTCATTATCCCTGTAAAATTCTAGATGTGATGATGATTTTCTTTGATGCTTGTGTGTAGCAAAACTTTCTATTCAGTGATGTATTGAAACAAATTTCTGGTTACTTGTGGAAATTTTGAAAATTTCTGGGATTGTTGATCAGTTAAGCTTTTAAAGCTGCACCAGATGTTTACAGATTGAATATTTCTTAAATATTCTTAAACTGAGATGAACAACACAATATTTTGTAGACTTATAAGCTCAAGTCTTTTAAGTGAAATCAATAGCGTGATGCTATATAGCTGATTACTGGATCTGACATTTATAATACATAGTAAGAAGAGTGAGGTATCTCATTGAAGGAAGAATCAATGTATGCAAGATAATAGTATATTTGGATCTTGAGTGTATGTTTAGAATGGAGGAGAATTCTATCTCTTGAAGGTGTTGAAGCTTAGATATTGTTACTTCTTGTCATAATATCATTTTATTTTACTGTGCATTGAGTACTTA
Organism: Sequoia sempervirens; assembly: GCA_007258455.2. Lineage (NCBI taxonomy): Eukaryota > Viridiplantae > Streptophyta > Pinopsida > Cupressales > Cupressaceae > Sequoia > Sequoia sempervirens. The sequence continues at coordinate 70,551,250 of VDFB02109042.1, read as the reverse complement.
TTCTTTTGCAATCAGTAATCAGACTACAGAAGTTACTATTGACTGAAGAATTTAGTGAATTTAAAAATAAAGGTGTCATGTATCAGTAAGAAGAGTGAGGTATCTCATTGAAGGAAGAATCAATGTATGAAAGATGATAGTATATTTGGATCTTGAGTGTACATTTACAATGGAGGAGAATTCTATCCCATGAAGGTGTTGAAGCTTAGCTATTATTACTTCTTGTTGTAATATCTTTTATCTTACTGTGCCTTCAGTACTTAGCCTTTGTGCAATCAGTAATCAGACTATATAAGTTACTATTGACTGAATAATTTAGTGAATTTAAAAACAATTGTATATGTCATGTTTCAGTCAAAAGATGATTACAAAAATCCACCTTTAGTTTTAAGGGTGAGAACTGTGATACAAAGAAGTTATATTTTACACATATGTCTTATGAACCTAGATGACTTACTGGGATCAAATAGAGACTAGGAATGCAGTTATATTACAAAACCAGCAACAATAGTTCTACTTTTTCATTCACAAAGTAGCTTCAGACTACCTTTCGCACTGTATTTACAAAAGAGACTATACGATTTTATAAGTAAAGAGACTAAGAGTGCAGTTATAAGATTTTAGGATTTACATGTCTTATGAACCTAGTTGATTTTCTGGGATCAAATGGAGACTAAGAGTGCAGTTGTATTACAAAACCAGCAACAGTAGTTTTTCTTTTTCATACATGGAGTAGCTTCAGACCATCTCTGATATTGTATTTACAAAAGAGACCATAAGATTTTATTTGTAAAGAAACTAGCAGAGTGGGTGAGGATCACTTTCTTTGTTCAACAACTTGACATTCAAAGCAGCAGAGGTGGGGATGGGGTTTGTTGAGAATTTTGGCCATTGATCCATGAAAACTTGCCTCTCGAAGTATTTTTTGGACAGCCACATGCTTTGCAGGAGTATTGTTCTTAGCATGCTCTTCGACTCTAGCAGTGGTACATCTTTTGGCTGGTTTAGGGAGTAGGGTGCCATTTCACCCTGCTCAATGATTTTACTTAATTTCTCCATCTTCTGCATGTTGACATTCAAAGTAGCAGAGGTGGAGGTATGGGGTTTGTCAAGAATTTTGGCCATTGATCCATGAAAACTTGCCTCTGAAAGTTTTTTCTCGGACAGCCGTGCTTTGCAGCAGTATTGTTCTTAGCATGCTCTTTGATACTAGTAGTGATATGTCTTTTGGGTCATTTAGGGAGCAGGATGCCATTGATGGATTCAATAGATTTTTCATGCTGCAATGAATTTTACTTAATTTCTCCATCCACTCATTCATATTTACCATCTTCTCTGATAACTTTAAAGCACAATGTAGTTGTCTACACAGAACGACTTCAGTATAGTTATTATGTGTACCCTTCTCAAGCATTTTGTGGAGATCTTTTAGTTCCTTTGTTATATCTTCAGTGGAATCTAAGAGTGATTAATGCGGGGAGGGTGCAGATGGGTTGGAAGATCTTCACAAGGGAATTTGGTGTGTTCACAGTGGTGAGGATACTAGGGGAAACTTAAAGAGTGGTGTGGCATAGATGGAGAGAGTTCACGGGAGGGGCAGGCTAAGTAAGGTTGCTTGGAGAGGTGCAAGCAATTTTGCTAAAATCCTCTGCTTATTTAGTTGTTTTATTCATGTGTTTGGAACTTTGGAGTATACAGTTCTTTATTTCTAATCTCTTTACTAGCATATGTGGTTGTAGCAATCATAAAGTCTCTATTTAATTTTGTGCTTTTATTGTTTCAGATTTCTGATGAAGGAGGTGGAATTCCCAGGAGCGGATTGCCAAAAATCTGGACATATTTCTACAGCACTGCACAGACTCCAGTAGATGGACCGCAAATGCAAGAACTGCCTAGTGTTATGGCCGGTTATGGTTATGGCCTTCCCATCAGTAGACTTTATGCAAGATACTTTGGGGGTGATTTGCAGATTATTTCCATGGAAGGCTATGGTAAGTGCTCCATTCATACATGCAAGTTAATGAATCATTTTACAAGAACAAATCTTTTTATAATAACTCTATGAATAATCTTATATATTTTTTGAAAAATGAAACTGTGAGGGTTCATGCCTTCAAACTTAAAGTTATAATGTTATCTGAAATTATATATCAGCGTAACTTATGTTTTGGAATTATTTGCATAAGTTAAGACATCTTTTGCAGTTATTTTCTGAATTAGATTGGAATTAATAGTGAATTATTTTACCATGCTATATATTAAATAAAAGTCTGTTGCTTTCCCAGAGTTCATGACTACTTATAGGCAAATGTGTCTGTGTGATCTTTGAAAGACAATAGAGTTTTGAAAATCCTGAAGACTATTTTTAATAATTTTTCTTAGACTTGTTTTGTTGGGTGAGGAGGGTGAAGAGGGAGTTATTTCCATAGTTCCACGAAGTTTCTTGACGGGGGGATGGGTTTCGGAGATGAGGGGGCCAAGGGCCTAAGTTTTGGGACGGTGATGACGGGGAGAGGATAGGGGGGGCAGGGGGGAGGGAGGGGCGCTGAAATACATATTGTACTTGAAAAAGTAGTTATACAAAGATGTATAAGTATAACAATTACAAATGAAACTTTGGAAAACTAGTTTTGAACATTTGAATTTTGAAGTGAACATTAACTTTGTGTCACTCCCCTTGCTCTTCTTCTTGCTCTTCAACCCCCTTGCTTTCATTTTCACTCTTTCACCTTACACTTGCAGCTCTCACTCTCATATACTATTAGCTTCTTGTTGATATTTTTTGTGAATTAAAATGAGGATAGGAGGCAGTTTTATAGAGTTTGTGGGGTTTGGGTGGAGCCCATAGGCCATTAGGGTTCAGCCTTGGGCACGAAGTTCAAAGAAAAATTTGATTAAAAAAAAAGAAAAAAATTGGTTTTTTGGCTAGAGGAGACTCCTGGGCATCCCGGTGACATTTCAAAGATGGTGGCATTGGTGGTGGGGGGACATTCCCCAAGTCGCGGTTTTTTGTTTGGGGGTGCATACCCGAAACGTTTCGAGGACTTGGGTACGGCTAGGAAACGTCCCCTCCCCATCCCCTTTCTCTGCAAAATTTAGGAAATGTCCCCGGTACTTGGACGAAACGTGCAGGGAACATAGGGGACTGCTAGCTGTCCTTGGGACAACCAAGGGACGCCTGGACATCCCCCGACCATCTCAAGGATGGCTAGCCGTCCCCTATGGCGCAAGGGGGGGGGGTGCATCCCCGTGGAAGATTGGTTATTTTCTATGCTCCACAGACACACATCCCCTAGTTTTGTACCCTCATCCCCGTACCCAAAACATTTCTAGGACTTGGGTACGGCTAGGAAACGTCCCCTCCCCATCCCCTTTCTCTGCAAAATTTAGGAAATGTCCCCGATACTTGGACGAAACGTGCAGGGAACGTAGGGGACTGCTAGCTGTCCTTGGGACAACCAAGGGACGCCTGGACATCCCCCGACCATCTCAAGGATGGCTGGCCGTCCCCTACGGCGCAACGCATAGTTGGATGCCGTTTTATAAAAAAACACTTTTTTAAATGAATAAAAGGGTGGGCAGGCCCACAAGCCCCCCCTCTCCCTCCGCCCGCCCCTCCTTTAAACATTACCTAAACCTACTTTATCCATCAAAACACCAAAAGAGAAAAAAAAAAAAAACTCATTCATTTTAACATTTGCAAACAAAGAGAAGAGCAGCAGGTGGTCAAGGAGAGAACAACAGTTCAAAGAGGAGACTAAGGCATCAATTCCACTACACTAGAGGTATTCATCTTACACAATTTGATTTGCAATTTTTCAAGTTTTTCAACACATAGGGAGGGCATTGCGAGTTGTTTTATTTTTGCATTGTGAGTTTATTTATTTTTATTTGAACTTGCAGCTCTCTTTGAAATCAGAAGTTCTTATAAAAAAATCATGAATAGTAGTGGGAGTAATGATAGTGAGGGTGTTGAAGTTCAAATACACGAAAGAAATAGACCTAGAAATATGGCAGCCATTGGGGGGGTCTTCAGAGAGTGGGAATGTAGCAGGGCCACCAAGTTCAAATGGGAAAGGCCCATTTAACCCCAAAAAATCTCTATTACAATTTGCATCAAGAGTTGATAAAGATAAGAAAAAAATTTCAGGGGGTAGTAGAGTATGGGAGTACCATTTGTGCCACAAACAATATAGGGGCAGCTATACGAGAGTTTATTGCCATCTTTTGTGGATAGGTGGTAGGTGTGAAAGGTTGTAAAACAATAACTCAAGCTAAGAAAATTGAAGCAACTAGATTGCATATGGAGGGGGAGGCATTAAGTAAAGGGATTCCAATGGAGAGTTTGCAGCCGAGTGTGTCAATGCCTACAGGATCAGTGGAAAGAAGAGAAGTGCTAATATTGCAGATTTGTTTAGCATACAATCATGAGATATGGTTGAATCCTCTATTCCTAAGTTTTTTTATGCTCATGCCATACCATTTCATGTCTCACGTTCACCGTATTTTAAACAAATGCTCAAAGATGTTCAAGCTGCTAGCCCCTCATTTGTTCCACTTGGAGAAACTAAGCTACACACCACCCATCTTGATAGAGAGTACTCCAAGGTGAGTGTTTTGATGGAAGATATGAGACTAACATGCATAAGGGATGGATGCTCCATAATCATGGATGGGTGGACCGATATCAAACATTGGCCACTCATCAATATTATTGTTACTAGTTCAGAAGGTTCTTATCTTCTTAGAGTTATAGATTGTTCGGGGAAAACAAAGGATGCAGCCTTCCAATTTAAAATTTTGAGAGATGCCATAGAAGAGGTTGAAGCCTCTAATGTTGTGCAGGTAGTGTCCGCTTCAACCTGTGTGTGTAAATTAGCTGGATTGATGGTGGAGGGTGCTTATAAACACATTTTTTGGACCCCATGTTGTGTGCATGCATTGAACAATACCTTGAAGGACATTGGGAAGATATATTGGGTGAAGGTAGTGGTGTCAAAGGCTAGAGATGTGCAGATGTTCATTTGCAACCATCACACCTCACTTGCTTTATTTAGCACATTTTTGAGGAAGGAATTCCTCAAGCCCGTGGAGACTAGATATGCTAGCTACTTCATTTTATTAGAGAGGATGCTTGAGGTCCAAGAGGCTCTACAATTAATGGTGGTCAATGCAGAGTGGGGTAGATGGCATGAGGCAAGCACACCGGAGGGAAGAAGTTTGAAACAAAAAATCCTTGATGATGACTGGTGGTCAACAATGAGGTAAGAAATTGGAATTGCTGATTTTATTATTTTATTTTTAAAAAATGTTAATTTAATAATTTAATATAAGTTTCTAAGTTTCTAACTTGTGAAACATGTCCATTCATTTTGATGATTTTAATTTTTGTAACTTGTTTGCACTTGCAGATACGTTTGTTCCTTCATTGAGCCTATTGTGCGAGTGTTTAGATATGCTGATACTGACTCTTCTAACCTTTGATAGCATGCTTGGACAGATCAAGCAAGCAATTCATAGCAGGGACCCTACTTTGGGATTTTATGAGGAGCATCTTAGGCCCATTGTGATGCGACGATGGGACATTATGAACACCCCACTTCATATGGCAGCCTATGCTCTCAATCCCAAATGGTATGCATCGAGACTTGGGAGAGTGTCTCCATCTCATGATGAAGAGGTGAAAGAAGGCTTCATAAGGGCCCTTACAAAATGTATTCTCCAGAGAAATCTACTCTACTTTGCACACAATGGCTTGCATTTGCCAATCTTTGTGATCCAACCTTCAGCAGAGCAAAGGCGAGGTCAAATAGAGCTACATTAGCTCAAGTTGACCCTATTGGATGATGGACGTGGCATGGCAAGGATGCAAAAGAGTTGAGGGTACTTGCCATTTGTCTTCTTTTACAGGTTGCCAGTTCCTTTGCTGCAAAGAGGAATTGATCCACATATGGCTTCATCCAATTAGTCAAGAGGAACAACCTTTAGATGATTGGAGAAGTTGGTGCCTGTACACAATGCTTTGCGGCTATAGGATCGCCAAACTATTGAGTATCATCAAACTCCAGGCTTACGTTGGGATGTTAATCTCGAAGATGTTATGCAGATTGATGAGGAGGATGCACAGGAGGGATTGGTTGGGGTTCCATTGGCTGAGGCAGCACCTTCTACTAGTAGTGACTCAGACTCGAGCTCTGATTTTGATTTAGATCTACCATCTGCTGATTAGTGACAGCCATATATTTTCTTAGTTCTATGTTTATGTCATTTCATAGTTTAAACTTGGAGCCTTTGGGCATTTTTGTTATAATTCTAAGATTCTTATATAATATGTATGCACATTGATAATGAAAGCATTTGAATTTTGTTAATTTGTTTGTCAATTCTCATGTGAAATCTCAATTCAAATCTAATGCTATGTATTAAGCTTCTACAATGTCTATGATGAATGCTTTATCAATATTATGCTATGAACATTTGAAATTTCTCTATTTTTTCAACAACCGTCCCTTGTTGTCCCCTAAAATATGGCCCAAAAGTACCCCCGTACCAGAAACACGACCCACCGTCCCTTGCCGTCCCCGTCCCCGAAACTCCGCGGAGCATATGTTATTTCTGAAGTCAACGAATAGCATTTTAACTCTTTGATTTGAGATAACTCTGAATATTAAACAAAAATTTAACCACTCCTTCATTATAGTTCTTTATAAAACTAATAAGCAACCATGAACTGAAATTTCATTCGTATCTTGGGTTTTGCCATTAGAGAAGTTGTTAACAGTTGATTCCTAGTGATAACAGAATGATAATCAAGTGATTTTTATTTGACAGTGTGACAATGTTTTGAACCATATATTGATGGGGTGGGTTTTCTTAGTGTACATTGAATTTTCCCAACTGCAGGGCTAGGCTGGTTTTGCTACTCTGTTTTGTTTTCAAGAAGTAGTTTAGAGAGTATTCAGTATTTTTTCAGCAATCAGTTTTTAGAGCATATTTATGTGATCTAGTGTTGTCCACCTGCCTGTTTTTATTTCGTTCTTAAATGCCCATTTGTTATTATTTTTGTGAGGACTCTTAAACTAAAGATGTTTCTAATGGATAGGATTTGGCTTTTGCAATATTACATCCATCTTCTATGTGAAGTTTATACAAAACAGGTCTAAATCTTTGACATATATTGGCTCTAGATTGATGCACCTTAACTTTTGAGCCCAAACAAGTGATATGAAAAACTTGTGAGGTTATGGTCTTACCTCTCTTATAGAAAGGTAAATGATCTGTGGGATTCCTCTAGTGTTTCTCTGTGTTTCTCCTCAAAATTTGACCTTGTTCTCCTAAAATCATATTTCAACTAAATATCAATCATTAAAAAGGTCAGATTGAATACATCCAGATTTGTTTTGGGTTGCCCTTTCCAGAAACCTGTGAGAAATTTACAGGGCTACTCTCTTCGATGATATTAATGCTCATTCTCATGACACGTTACTAATCGTTAAATGAATAGAGAGCAGTTGATAAATACTATACTATGGTATTTATTTTGGTCTGCTATCTCACTAGAAAATGGTTGAAATTAGGATGTCAAGGAACTATAGGCAATTGTTTTTTGGGGAATCCTAAACGTTGTAAACAAAATGTGTTTGGTTGCAGGGACAGATGCTTACCTGCATCTAAATAGACTTGGAAATGTGCAGGAGCCATTGCCCTGAAATTGTGAACATATTGTATGGTTTACTGACTGATTTTTAGCATTACACTTACTTTTAGAATAATGTCAATAGTTAATTGACATTTTTGGAAGCATCGTGCTGTGATACTGCAATTCTGATTTGCTTCAGGATAGAAACAAGAGTTTCATCTAGTATATTGAGCCATTGGACGTGATGAAATATGCCCCATCCAAGGTATATTTTGCTATTTTCTACAGAAAATATTGATATACAATTGTCAAGAAGAACAGAAAAGATCTGCATGATTTATAGATATGTGACATGATATCAATGTTTACAGGGATCTTTTTTGGCATGCTTCGCTTTATCAAGAAGCCCGTTTTAAAAAAAAAAAAAAAACTGGAATGAGCTTAGAAATTGTTGAGCTTAGAAGTAATTATTTTGGCTGTATACATCTTATGAGGTAAAGGAAGGTGATTTTTTTTCCACAACTGCTGCATATTTGCACTATTAGATATCAAGAGCAAATCCACGTGGTCTTGCCAATATTGCCAAAGTCCTGAGGTTCTATTGTGACCCATGTGTTTTCATTTCATCATATATGTAAAATTGCATGTCACGTGTTGCTTGCTCATAACTAAAAATAAACGCTTGACATTTTAATTCACTTATTCTGTATTGGTCCATTATTAAATGCATTCTATATGAAAGCCAAGGCCGTCCAAAGGCTCCAAGGCCATATTCACTGGTTCAGCTATCAATTACTTGTAATGATCTTGGATGTGGAATTTGCTAGGCAAGGAGTTTCACTTGGAAAACAAACGATGCAAAAAAAGTTCTGTATGATCATTTTATTCATTATGTTTTGTAGTTTTCGTAGTTATTATGTATTTTGATTGTTTTTTTGAGAAATCCTTCACAATCAACTCTTGTTTCCTTTTCAGGATTCAAGTATGATTACTAAACAATAATCAAACTAGAGCAAATCTCAATTAGAAAATTGTTCGCCACATTGCTTCAAATATTTAAAAAGATCTTTGAGACTTCAGTCTGTTGGAGATCCATTTTACTCCCTTTCTGTCATTATCATCATTCAGAAATATGTCTGCTCTGTTCAGAGAGAAACTTGTACTCCTGTGCATTGATCTATTTAGAATAGCGTCTGATTGCCCTTTCATTGCAACTTACTCAGAGTTTAAACTTTAATTAGAACTTTGTTTTTTCACTTTGCTTTGATTACTTAAAAGATATTTAGATGTCAGTCTGTTAGAGATCCATTTTGAGCCTTTCTTTATCTGTCATTACCATTGTCTTTCAGAATTATGTCTGTGATCTGTTCAAAGAGAAACTCATATTTGTGTACATTGACCTCTTTAGAATAGTGGCTAGTTGCCATTTTCATTTCAACTCATGCGTCTGCAATTTTTTCGTAGATGTTCAGTCATTACAAATTTGCATGTAAGTAATAGCTGATATTGGGTACCATCGCCAAAGGATCTAGTATGTCGTTAAGTGACTTGTACTTCTTGTGAAACTCTTTTACCATTAGCTAAATAACACAAGAAACTCTCTACCATCTAGCTAAATAAAATTGCACGTTGGAGCTCCATGGAGTTCTTGTTTTTATGGAAGCTTCAACATTCACAACAAATGCGTAAATAAATAAAAAATAACTTGCAATGGATATAAATACCATTAGACTGTGACAAATGCGGAAGATGAAATGGTTCTTTCATCTTGTATTAAATGTTGGGAGATTGTGATTTTGTTATAACCATATGTGAGATCAATCCATATTTGTGTAGAAGATTTTACATTTAACATCAAGAATACGGGTTTCACATTCCATGAGGACAAGAAATAAATTTTGAAAAAAAATTGTGTAGAAGATTTTACATCAAAGTTTTTAACACAAATTATGATCCATCATGAAGATGAGAAAATGTTACATGATGATTGTAGATGCTAGCTCAATATATATAATTTATGATGCCAAAAGAGAATAATGTACAAAAGTTAAGTATACAAAAGTTAAATGACCTTAATTGTAGATTACATTAAACAAAATTACCTCTAATTTGTAAAAATCAAATGTTTTATCTTTTCTAATTATGGGTTTTATATTAGGTTGATAGTTTTTGTATTAAAAGAAGCTGAATTACAAAAGACTTAAGCAGTCCAAAAAAGGAACTGCAAAAGAAAAAGAAGAAAAACCAATATATCACACAAGATTACACAAATGCCTTGCATGCCAAGGCAGATCTGTCCAACATATAGCAGAAAAATATGTATAGTAACAGCCATACAAAGAAAAGAGACTACTCTCCTAACATATCTACAACCACAAAGATGACACACATTACAGGCAACGCTTATATTCTGAATTTGAATAGGCTTTGTAGTTGTCTAGAGCAACGAATATCCTCATCATGGAGCTGTAGAAACTGAAGTTTTGATAGCCTCCAAATGCTGTACATCTTCCTTTGTGCCATCGTTTAGCTAAAACAACAAGTAAATAAATTGTAGAAAGATGTCAAAGTAAAGCTTCAACATTTCTACTTCCTGATGAACCACATGATGTGAAAATATTGATGAACATCTACATTTCCATATATTTAGTAAAATAGTTTGTCTTCTAGAATCAACAATCACATTATTTTGCATACTAACACCCAAAATGACCTCCTTCCAATACAAAACATGACCGAAAATTGCAAGGAAATGACCAAAGACAACATTCCATTTCCTTTTTGCCCCTACACAATCCCAAGAAATATGCTTCAAACTTTCACTACATTGACAATGGGGACAGTTAGCTTCGTGAATTTTTAGTTTTTTAAATCTATCCCCTATAGGTAGTTTGTGGTGCAAAATTTTCCATGTTAAAATTTGGGCATTGGCCTCGGCTTTAGATTTCCAAATTCGAGCACTCAAATTCCTCCATTTCTTTTCACGGAGCTTGCATTTCCATTTTTTATTGAGCCTAGGATTAAATGACAACTTCGGAAGTAATCTAAAATAGATCTTCTTCAAGGGGGGACTGTAAAACTGGTATTTGCCAAACCATTTTTAGTCCTTGAAAAAAATGCATTATAAAGTTGTACAAAGCTTCATGAGTAATTCCATTGAAACTAAGGATTGCACAAAAATCACAAACCCCTAATATTTGTTGTTTAGCTTAAAGGTATTTTTGATATGATGTCACTTAAACCAATCAAGGGAGTTAAAATCCCAAATATCCCTAAACTGTTGCACACCCTTCTTGAAATGGTAATTAGTATGTTTTGGGAAGGTTATAGCTAGTGGATGACCATGATATTGTACAAGTTTGTTCCACCAAATAGATGAAGTTGCAAAACTAAAACCATGCTGCAATGAATCCCCCCTCCAATTCAAAAAATTGCAAACTTGTTGCCATGCCTTCCAGATTGATTGTAAGGGAAATGAAGCCTTAATACGAAAGAATAGTGCCAATAAAATCTTATCCAACCATCTAATACCTTGCCACTTATAATTCATATTAGCCTATATAATTCGATGGCGAACAAGTATTTTCCATCGTTCCTCGCCAAACACCACTCTTATAATCCATTTTGCTACTAAGCAAATCCCTTGAGTTTTGGGATCTAGCAAGCCAAGACCACCTCCATCTTGAGGTTGTATGCAGTGAATCCAAGATGAGGATCTAAAACTAGCTTTTCCATCCCAATTAGACCACAAAAACTGTCAGATGATTTTATTAAGGTCTTCATAACCTTTTTTCAATGGCATCCAACAAGACGAATAATAAACATGAGAAGCCAAGAATATTCTATTAACCACCTGTATTTTACCCGCACGAGAAAGATATTTGTTTCCCTAGGTGAAGATTTTGTTTTTCAACTTGACTAAATACCAATTCCACATATTAGATAGACCCCCAGTCCGAATGGAATTCCCAAGTAATGAGTGATTTTCCCATGCTTAATTTGTTTCCATTCTTTAGGAATCCAATGAGGGACCGGATTAGGTTGGATCATAAGAAATTATGTTTTATGATGAGCAAGCATGGATCCCGAAACCACACAATAAAAGTCTAGAATCCCCAAGACATTAGAAATATCAGTTTCAGAATTTTGAATGAAAAGCATATTGTCATCAGCGAAATGAGAAGAACAGCTGCATTATTAGGAATATAAATGCCTTTAATGAACTTCATTTGGTAAGCCTTCTGAAACAAATAACCTAATGCATCCACAACAAGGACATAAAGAAAATGAGATAAAGGACATCCTTGCCTAATAGATCGTTGCAAAGGAAACGAATCAATCAAGGGATTATTAATAACCAATTGAGCAGTAGCATCTTTGAACAACATTTGCACATGTTTGCAGATTTTGGGACCAAACCTCAACCACTACAACATTTTGATAATAAAGCTCCACCTCATTTTGTCATAAGCTTTATCAAAATCTAGTTTAACCAATAAAGCATTTTTCCTTGTTTGTTGTGCCCATTCACTAGTTTCCGAAGCCAAGATTAAGTTATCAAGGATATATTTCCCTTCTAAGAACCTAGTTTGTTCATACAGAACAATACTTTTTTCCATTGGTTTAATTCTTGCAGCTAAGGCTTTAGCGATGATTTTGTAAGAAGTGTTAAGTAAAGTAATAGGTCACCATCCTGAAATAGAATCCATATTCTTTCCTTTTGGGAGAAGTATAATCAAACCTTTATTAATCTCAGGCCCTAATGATCCATGTTTTAAGGATTCTAAGTAGACAAGATAAAAATCTTCCTTGATATGCTGCCACATGATTTGATAAAATTCAATTGAGATTCCATCAATTCTAGGACTCTTATTAAGAGCCATAGACAAAACTGCATGCTCTAAGTCATCTATGGATAAATCCCGATCTAGAAATTGACTATAATCAGAAGCAACCTTCTTTGGTATGTAATCTTTGATTACGTCTTCTAGTGTAGATTGCACATCTTGCCAATGAGAATCCTATCGAAACAACTTCTCATAAAATTGTTGATAGTTAGATTTTGATAGTAGTTTAATCCTAACCTCTCATCTTTATTTAGCTTTTGAGGGTGGTTATTAATTTCAATGACCTCCCTAAGTGCATTTTAAAACAATATTTCTCTACAACTAGGATTTTACTTTTTCTATGCAATCATGGTGCTTTGTATTATTGTAATAGTGAAATTTGCATATTTATGCCATTTTCCATTTCATTTTGTGCCCATTTTGATGAAATCTCTTGATACAGGTACATATTCCCTAAACCTTCACCAAACCATATACACGTGTATTCATAAACATTTAGCCCTCACTTATCCTATTAATTGCATACTCTTGAGAGGGCTGCTCTTGTAGGGTAGCATACTGAGTTTGCACAAGTATAGGCCCCTGCTAGGGATGAGGACCTCTAAAACTCGAGATTTTGAAACAAAGGGTGGGGGAGGTTGATTGACTTTCTTGCCTTGTTTTTTTTCCTTGGCTACTTTTTTCCTAGCAAGACATTCTTTGTCACACCTTTTCTTTGTCTCCATCTCTTGCTGGTGAAGATAAATTTGATAAGCGAGCTCTTCCTATTGCAAGTTATACTCCCACGCTCTTTCAACAACATTTAATTGTTCTTGTAAATCTAATAACATAATTTTTAGTCTACCAAATTCTATGTCCATATTTTGGGGATGACTCAAAGGATAATCATGATCGTTGGGAACAAAATAGGATTCTTGGGGCTAATTATAAGTGTGGGTAGGCTGCCAAGAAGGTTGAGCAAGGGTGGGAAGGAGTTAAGCAATAGGAAAATGTTGATAACTTGTTGAAGGAAGGCCTTTTGGGATAAATCTAAGAGTGTTCTCAATTTGTTATGGTTGATAGGGAGGGCATAAAAGATGCATTTGCACAAAATGGAGGGAAGAAAGACGTATTTTCCATGATAATTGATGTACCAAAAAATCTAAGGAAGCTAGAAATTCATTCAAAAGGTTTTAAAACAAGAAATCAAATCTATTCCTTGAGAACTAAGTACGTACCAATAGAGTCACTAGGTGATTAAAAAGCTTTTGTAAGAAGGAAAAGATGAAGAATATCCCCTAATTCTTGATATGTGATGATCTTTAAGCACTTGGATTGCGTAAACTAGTGGATTTGATCTAGTCACTTGAAATTGCAGAGTTATAGGTGCTTGTATGTGTGTCCAATAATTGCAACGTGCTGAGGGCGACATCAAATCTCCTCAACGAAATGATGTAAAGTTCATCATATTGGTACCACCAAGCATGCCAAAAATTGTTGTCACTTGGATCTACACCCTTTGTTGAACTTGTTGTTTGACAATCCAATGACACAATGGGAATAATCTCAAGGTGTGGGACTCTGTTGATGAGATTAGACCTGCAAAGGTTGTTCATTTAGTAAACCTAGATGCAAGTGTTGATCCAACTTAACAATGAGTAAAATAAAATATAACCTTCATTTAGCAATTCACAAGGGAAAGGGGAAGAAGTTCTATAGAAAGGGAAAGGGTGGTGATGCACTAGGGTATATATATCAACTTAGAAATTCATGCCTCTAGATTGCAAGGCATGTACATTACACAATTTAGACTTCTAAGAATAGGAAAATATTATAGAGAAGTCTATTATGTTTGTATTTTTTGAGAATGTGTATATATCCTTGTGCAAGTCACCCAAAAAGAAAACATGCAGATTTACACAAGGGCCTTGAAAATAAGTGATCTTTTGCAACTAAAAGTGGCATTCATGTCTTCTTGTCAGAGCTTTATGATATAATAAGCCTAAATCTGCCATGAACTATGTGTTTCGCATTCCCAAGGATTATGTGAGGCCACCCCCCTTTTGCAAGCATTGCCTCTAGCATTAATAGTACTTAGAAAAGGAGGGAAAAGAGGTGGGTGAGTTAATGTACTCAGTGCAACCATGTTTGGCATTCAAACCCTTTGAAATTGCCCTTGGAAAAGTATGCAAGTGCCAAACCTCTTATTGTGAGTTCCTACTCTCGTGTCTTGGCCATGGCATTAAAATCCTTGAACCTCTAACAAAGGAAAAACAAAGGTGTTGGAGTACCAAGCCATTGCTTACCCATCAAACCATTAGAATTGGGAGATGAAATCCTTCAATGTCCCGACATAAACTTTTAATGCTTATGTTTGGTTGGATTAGCAAACCATCAGCCCCCCTTTGATTTGCATACTTATTGGGCCTAGAACATGGGCATACCCACCTCCAATATAAAAATTGCTGTCACTTGGATTTACAACCTTTGTTGAGATTATTGTTTGACAATCTAGTGACACAATGAGAATGATCTCAAGGTGTGGGACCTTGTTGATGAGATTAGACCTCTAGAGAAGGTTAGTTCCTTTACTAAACCTAGATGCAAGTGTCGATCCAACTCAATATTGAGTAAATTAAAATTTAATCCTAATCTATCAATTCACAAGGGAAAATGGGAAGAAGTGTTACATAAAGGGAAAGGGAAGTGATGCACCAAGGCTCAGTTGAGTTCTCTCCTCGTACTACCAACACAAGACAATCATTCAACAATGACAAAGGATTGCACAACTACCAATTAATGTTAAGAGGTAAAAGATACAAAGAATACAACTACAAGGGTGAATTGTCTACAACTAAGATAAGACTAACTACAAGAGACCATACCCACAGTATACAATGCAAACTCAAAAGAATACACAATATATCAATTGTGAGAGGAGGTGAAATTTCAATCCTTATTGATTGCATGGCATGTACATTATACAATTTAGACTTTTGAGTATAGGAAAATATTGCAAAGATTATGTTCTATTTGTATCTTTTGAGAAAATGTGAGAACTCCCTATAAAATAAAAAGGAACATGTATATATCATCTTAGAAATCACTCAGAAAAGGAAACATGCAAACTTGCACTAGGGCCCTAAAATGCAATGATCTTTTGCAACTCTAGGCGACAACCATGTCTTCTTGTTAGAACTCTGATATTTTAATCCTAAATCCACCATGAACTATGTTTTTCATTCCCAAGAAATATGGAAATCCATCCTCCTTTTGCAGGCGTCACCTATGGCATTAATGGTGCTTAGAAGAGGGGCAGGAGGTGGGTGAGTAGATGCAGGTAGGTGGGTGAGTTAATGTACTCAACGCCAGGTGCATGTTTGTCGCTCAAACCCTTTGAAATTTCCATTGGAAAAGTATGCAAGTGCCAAACCTTTTATTGAGAGCTCCTACTTTTGTGTCCTTGCCATGGCATTAAAATCTGCAAACCTCTAGCAAATCCAAAGAAGAGTTGTTGGAGTATTGGGTCATCGCTTACCCATCATACCATCAAACTTGGGAGAGAAGCACAAAATCCTCTAATGTCCTGAAATAAACATTTAACACTTATGATTGGTCAAACTATTGGGCCATCGTGCCCCCTTTGATTTACATACTTATCAAGCCTATGACATGGGCATGTCCACCTCCGATATCTTGACAAAATAATTATCCATCCAAAATCAAGCTTCCATTGAACAAGCTGCCATGGGATGAGGGGAAAGGGATTTGAGGTGGACTAAGGAAAATGTCAAGGAGTTGGACTTTTGGGTAAGGGATGGTCGAGATGATAAGTCCAAAAGGGATGGATGGATGAAGAAGTTTGAAAGTATGAAAGATAAAGAGCAACTTTTGGGGGATCAAGAAAGGAAGGGATGAAAGGAAGGTAAGAGAAATCCTGAAACTTGAAACTGATAAATACTTGGGTCAAATTTGAAAGACTTCAGTGGAGTTTTAGATCATCAGGGGTGCATGGAAAGAGGTACCAAAATAGGGTATGGTTGAAAGTCCAACTTTGATAGGATACATAGAGCAATCGATAAAGCTACAGATGTCGAGGGGCGGGAGGAACTCTTACTGCATGCCAAGGATCAAGGCATTAGAGAAGGTGTGATCGAAAAAAAAAGTTCAACGGGAATGGATGGATGCATGAAGAAGTTTGAAAGTATGACGAATGCAAATGACTTAGGCTTTGAGAAGACTTTCAGGCTTTGGGGATTGGGAATGCCAAGGAATGCTAGGAAGGTAAGAAAAGTCTGAAACTTCGACAAATGAAAATTAGGCAACATTTTATCCTTTGGACTTCAAGGGTTGGTGATGCTTAAAGGAGACATGAATGTATGGAAACCTTGACAGTCCAAAAGGTCGACAATCTTGACACTTAATCACTTTCACAAGGTTTTTAGGTGGGGTTTTGGGATCGATAGGAAGGGCGTGCAAGGATGGATACCACTGAAACTCCTAAAATCCCACAAAACAAGACTTAGCTGATTTTGAAAGGACTAGAGCGGGGAGTTGGGATCAGAAGGGAAGGTATGGAGGCATGAATAACCCCGAAACTTTGAAATCCTGAAAAGCTAAATACTTAGCTGATTTTTGGTCTATCGACTTGGGTATTTAACTAAAACATGAAATGGGGGATTAAAATGCAACAATTAGAGATATAATTTTAAGCAAGATGACCCATTTAGAATCTCTCAAATCGGTTATAATTGATGGGCAATGCAAGGGGGCATGAAATTCCAACAAAGAGTACATGGTTGAGAATTCCTTTCGGAGTGGGGCATGCTTATTATTGCATCTATTTTCTTTGCATTCACCTCAATACAATAACAAGATAATAGTTTTAAGAATTTTATCGCTATCAACCCCAAAGATTGTTTCTTTGGATTTAGACATGTTATATTGGCAAAGTCATTCAAAAATGATATACAAGATATGTGTATGAGACTCATAGGTTGTAAATTTAGGAAGGATATTATCAATGTAATCCTCAAGAATGGTATGCAAAAGGTCATGGTAAATAAGTGTCATATCTCAATAGTGTAGCTTTAGTGTTAAAGGAAAAAATGAATAACTGCATAACAAATTTACTCCAAGGAGTTGTAAAGGTAGTCTTATATTGACCTTGGGGATTGAAAAGAGTCTTGTTATATCCAAAAACTTTATCCATGAAAGAGATAATTTCATGGCTAGTGGTAGAATCAATGATCATATCAATGTTTGGAAGAAGGAAATAATATTTAGGGGATGCCTAGTTTAAACTACATAAATTGATATAAATATAAATGTGACCATTTAGCTTGGTGATAGTGACTATGTTAGAGATCTAAGGGGAGTAGTTAATTCAAGCTTTAAGAATATTCTATATTTCTTCTTCAAATAACAATGCCACCTTAGGTTGTATTTTGTAAATATTTTGTTATACGGATTTAGAATCAAGAGCAAGGATGATATTATGCACCAATTCCTAGCATGTCTTCATGAGTCCAAGAAAAGATGTTCAAGATATGATGGATAAGTTTTTCATGGGTTTTACATTTAGAGGAATTAAGGCATTCACCTATAAGATTTTATTAGTATCCATAGATATATCTACCATCTCACCCATGTCTAAAGTACTATAATCTTCAATGAAAGAGAGAGTAGGGAAAGTTGTTTGAACCTCTTTAGAGAGAACATTATCAAAATCCATCATGATAGATTCTCCAAACTAAGCATATTAGTTAAGTGAAAAGGGGTCCTTGATCATGTTGAAATGTAGAGGATCAAAATATGCTCCCAAGAAATTAGTTAAGGACTCCTTAGAGAAATTATTAAGGGGTAGAGAAGTGAGGTTCTTGAACAAATTTTAGGCTAACTATGGTAAGAGAGTGAGATATATGAGAAAACATACAATAGATTATGTTTAGTGTATGGGAGACAATATCCAATGCCTACCTTGTCGGATTTGGAATTGAGTTGAATATTTATAGTTATTCCTTGTTCTTTACATCCAAGGCCTTGCCTTTGGAAGCCATTATGAATATGGAACTAAAATCCTTTACCATACATTTAATCAAGGTAAGGATAGTAAAAGATGTTGGTTTCAAGTACCATCCTAGCAAAATTAGACTTGGGGTTGGTCAATGTTGTATTAGTTTCAGAAGATGAATAAGGCTTATGGGGCTTATTGTATTCATGAGGGTTGATATGCAATGTAGGAATATCAAATTCATATGGGTTAACCTTATACTACCCTAAATATGAAGGACCAAAATACAAAAATTGTAATAATCTAGAAATAAAAGGTTTGGGTGGTTGAGAAGTATTAAGAAAATTAATAATCATATTATCAGGAGGAAGAGGAGTAGATGTGTAGTGTATGTCATTTAAGGATGATGGTGGGAGAGGAAATACTATCAATGGAATAAGCATTTATGGGGTAACTTTAGGGGGACTTTGATGAATTTTATTTGATAATATTTTGAAAGATAGGGGATATACATGTATTAGGATGGATAAGGGTGTGTGATTTTGTGGATGGTATTGAATGCATCTTCATTGGTATAAACGGTGTAAGATTAGTTACTATGCATGAATTTAAGATAGTAATGAAGGGTGGATGGAATGTCACACATCTAATGAATCCATGGTTGACCAAGAATAATTTTATAAGTGAACTTACCTTGCATTACACGAAAAAGCATAGTGAGGATAAAATGGCCTAAATTGATAGGAAAGGTTATATTTCCATGAGGTTCTCAACTAATATTGTCAAAATCATAAATATCTAAGTTATATTTTTCTAATCATAAAATTATACATGGATACATCCAAGGAAATGTGTGTCACTAATATTCAAATTAAAACCATTATTAGTAAGGGGTAATTTAATAATCGTATTTTATATCCAACCACTAGATTAAGGGGTGAATCTTCACAAGAAATAGATGGAGAAGGGGTTTTACAAGAAGAAAAGGAAATGTCTTGAATAGATTCTAACATTTTAGAAACAAACTCAATAGGCCATGTAGTGGGATGGATGAAAAAAAATTATAATTCTTGTCAAGGGATCTCATAAAGGGAGTGCGAAGTTTGGAGAAAATCTTGAAGAATTATCTTGTCTTGTGTATACATTTTCTCCATGAGATCATAGTATTTAGGATGCCAACTTGAAACACAATATTAGTTTGGTAGATTAACAATAGCATAAGGAAGTAGTTAGGGAATAGGTATATTTTTCATATTATATTGCATATCATAGGTATGATCAATATAGCTCAAATATTAATGTCATGAGAAGAAAAGGGAATGCCATAAACCACAACATGAGTTGTGTAGGAAGGTTGGGCTCCAATAGTTACTTGGGTAACCATGTGATGGATTGGAATAAAAAAATAGAGGTACTAGGGTGAGAAAAAAAAGTATAATTGGGAGGAAATGATATATAGGAGTTGATTTAGATAGGTCTATATAAGTTCCATTAGGTCCCCTTACCATATGTGTAATAATAAATATTTTGAATAAGGAAAAGAGGTGCAAGAAATGATATTAAAGGTAAAATATGAGTTTGTGAAGAAATGAATAAAGGCTATGGATAATTCAATAAAAGACAAAATCTATACCAAATGTAAGAAACTATCTACAAGTACTACCATATAATGTAAGCAATAATACAGAGTAAAACATCCTCAATAATAGAAACATGATGCATATAAAAAACAAATTTCTCTAAGTTTTCTCTAGGATTATTACCAATATAATGTTACAAATAAGCATGATGATATATTCATCAATACAAGAATAATTTGGTGCATGAATATCAAACAACATATTATAATGCACATGAAGGTGTGAGGAAGGTAATCTTAGATGATGAGAGGAAAGAGGTTGGAGTAGGAAAAGTAGGAGGCAAGGAAATAAATGGAAATAAAAGAGTAGAACAATTAAGAAAGGAGACTAACCCTACAAGATATATGAGAAGGAAAGAAAGAGTGAAGAGACAAAATAAAAGGAAAGTGGGGAGGGAGAAGGGGGGAATGATCCATCTATAAGGAGACTCGAATTAAGAGTTGGTGAACTGAAAGATATTAAATATTTAAGATCTAGGGGATAAGAAATAAATAGAGGTAAAAGTGGGGTAGTAAGTGAAATGATAAAGGATAGATGAAGAGGAAATGAAGAATGTGGGAAATATAAAAAGGAAACATATATCATAAAATGTTTGGGTAGCTAACAAGGAATGAAGAATACCAATGTAGATCGTTGAACTTAAAATAAAGATAGAATAGAGAGATAGGGACCTTGATTAAAGGATAACCAAAAGGGAGAAAATAAGGATAAATGTAGTCACCAAAGGGTAATGTAAGGTAAGGAACACAAATGAAACTTACCATGCAAATCTAAAATTCTTATTGGACCGAAGTCACTTTTCTCATCACATACAAGAAGAAATGGGAGGATGGTTGGAGATCTTGCAAGTGTTAGTACACATAATGATAATAAACATAAACATGAAACATATTACAATGCATGAAGATGGATTTGTTGATATGTTTTTTATTAATAGGAAAATAAGGTTTTGGAGGGACCCTAAACCCTACAAACAAAATAATGCTACAAGATAAAGCATAGCAAACAACAACCAACCAACAACAAACTAAAAGAAAAAACAACATAAATAAACTACTACTTCATATTATTAAGAGTGTTCACCACTTCTAGTTCCTAATTATAGAAGTTCAGATGAAGATTAGCAAGGTTCAACAACTCTTTCTTCTCCTTAAAATACTTTTTCCTGCTCCCATGAGTCCTAGAGTTGGGCCCCTTAGACTTAGTCTACATTAACTTCTTACCTTTTTCCTTATTGTTATGTTCTTCCTTTGTAGTCTCCTCAGGGATCACTTTAGTTATTTTCTCTTCTCTTAGCTCTTTGGGTTTTTGAGTTAAAATTTTGATCCCCTCGATGCTATGTTGTATAGAACAATGACTAATCTTCAAAAAAAAATCTATATTTTAATTAGTTTCCTTTATCTTTTCTTCTAGATCAGTCATACATTTCTCAAACTCCATTTTTAAATCATTTATGGAGTTCTTCAGGTCATCAATCCTATTCTTCAAATCCCTATCCCCAAGTCCAGGTTGATCTGTTTCCTCGCTATAAATTTTCTCTTGTAGGGCTCTAATTTTAATATTAATTTTGTTAATTTCAAGGAATAACCCTTTTGAGAGCTCAAATGATTCATTACCCCTTCTTTGGCTAGTTCCAGGATATCATAAATATATTCTTTATTTTCATGGAGATAGGTAAAGTCCTTTGAAATATAAGGGGTATTATTAGTACCCTGTCCATCCTTCTCACTACCCATCTTCGACGGAGGGTTCATTTCTATTCATGTTTCCAACAACCTTCTCCTTACCTTTATTTCTTGCATCACCTTTAGTTTTCATGATTTTATTCCCCTTCAAATTAGTGTTATCCCCTTCATTCTCGTCCCCTATCTGGGAACCCTTGTACCAAGAAATATGCCTTCTTGCTTTCTTTTTTGGGGAATTATTCTTCCTTGAGTTCTTCCATTTCTTGGGTTCCTCTTCCTCTAAAGGTGGCAGAGAATACACCTCCAGAAAGTCATCACCTTCTTCCTCCTCATTCCATTCCTCATCCTCCTCATCATCACTAGTGCTAGAGCACATATTCGAGTAGTGAACCACAATAGGTTTTTGTTTCCTATTAACATTAAGCTTCCCCTTAGGCTCCATCTTTTGGGTTTGATCTTTCACAAACTCCATAATGAGAAGGATTAACCATTCATGCAAAATTAGTAATTTAGGGTTTTTATAATGATCCTTTAAATCATAGTCCAAATAATCCAAAAGAAAGTATGGAAAGGAGACCAAAATTTTATGATGAAAATGGTTAAGGAAAATAAAATGCACACCATAGATAGTTGTGAATCTTCCATCCAAAGTAATGTACCTCATTATGATCTCAGCTACCTTTGCACGGATTGGTTTAATAAACAAGTAATCATAACTCGAGGAAGAAAGCTTCACCAAATTAGTGCACTTGTTACCCTTGAAGAAATGGGTCAAGGCTTCATCATTCACTTTTTTGTCTCAAAAAATTTCTACCATGCATCGAGAGCCCTATAATTTTGGCTATCACATCCTCATTGATAGACATTTCCCTCTCATGCACACTCAACACTCTATTTTTCTAGTCTTTAATAAGGAGTTTTGTAGCCTTAGGATCATGGCCATGAAGCTTCTCCAAGTAGGGAGCAAGGGCTCCCTCCTCCACAATCCTCCACACCTTATGGTTTTGGTGGACCCCATCATAGGAAAGGGGCTCCACTCTACTCCTTTCTCCTCTCATTGCAACAACTTTGATATTCTTTATGCTCCCAAAATACAAGCCAATAATACTAATCCTCAGGCACCACTAAATGAAATAAAGGATGAAAATAGTCTTAGCACCTAGAAAGTGTGTGAAGTGTCTAATACTCATTACCCCCACATTCCATCGGTCCTTAGTATCCCTGTTGGCACTCATTGTCGATAATGGTGTGAGCTTCAATATGTATGGAGGCATACCCCTCACAATTTTTTAATGATTCACAATTTATACTCTCATTGGTGAACACATATGTGAGCTTATTCCCCTCGCAGTATATATGAGCAATCATTATCTCATCAATTTTTTTAATCATGTTTAGAGATTCTCTAATGAAAGTATTAATCGACCAACTAGGAATGTGTTCTTGCTTAAGACATTGAATTATGTTGAGAGAATCCCCTTCAAGCCAAACTTTATTATAACCCTTGGCATAGGTTATCTTAAGACCCTTGTAGGTCATTACAACTTCAACATAGTGGTTTGTTTGAATACCCAAAGGGAGTGCCACTGGTGAAATAAACCTACCTTTATCATCTCTTAACACTCCCCCACTTCCTACCAGTCCAGGGTTACCCTTGGTCACCCCATGGATTTGTTGATATGTTGCAGACTGTAGTTGGATATAATTATGCCTTTGATCTTTTGCTTAGATATTCATTAGGAGTTAAAAAGGAGGAAATAACTCATATTTATATGGATTTAAACATTAACCAATAACTGAATTTGATTCTTAAATATATTGAGGCCGACAATAAAATCTAATTTAGGACATGATAAGATGGGACAGGGGCATTAGGTGCCCTAGTCTAGGCACTTTTAGCTTTTTCAAAGTTTGGTAAATAAGGATTAATTAAATTTCTCAAAATCAAAAATTAAACGGGTAACTCATAAGCATTATTAGGCACATGTACTTAAAGGATGACAAACCTAGTGTGAAATTGTCAAGGGTGACAATTTACGACACTACATTTAGCCCCCACTTTAGTGAGGGTATGAACTTATGCTCATACTCACACTAAAGTATGGAGTTCAGACAAAGAGTATTTTTATCAAAACACTAAGGAGGTAAGATGCCACTAAACTGAGAGATGTGATAGTTCCCAGGCTTAGGATCCTACCAAACACCGATGTTAAGATAAAAGGAATACACACACATATAGGAAATGATGCAACAAAACATATGGTAATCCAAACATGCACAAAGAATACATGAAGCAAACACAAAGCAAATACGAAGAAAACATAAGCAAAAATGAAGCATATATGAAGCAAGCATAAAGTATACACAAAGAAAACATGAAGCATACAAAAATATGAAAGGTATTGCATCATGGAATAGAAATATCCATAGATTCTTACTAGGATCCATATTAAAGATGGAATTCATAAGTTGGGCTAGCAAAGTCCAATATTTGCTAGGTGACTCATGAATAAGTAAAAGCACCACATGCTAGTGAAGTCTAATATTCACTAGGTAAGTTTCATAAATAAGTGAAAGAACCACATGCTAGAAAATTTTTATATTTACTAGGTGACCCTCACAAGAAGTAAATGAAAACAACACATGCTAGTGAAGTCTGATATTCACTAGGTGAGTTTCATTTCAACAATATCAAAAATTATGGGCCAAGAAAACACATTGTTTACTGGGTAACTCTGATAAAGTGCTACAAAGATGTTCATGAGATGTTATGATAACATCACTAGCTTTTTGGTCTGTGAAAAAGTGAAGGGCATAATGGATTGTATGCCCCAACTTAAATTAATTGCTAACACCAATCGAGAGCAATTGTCTTTAAGGTAGAAAGAGTGATATTTGCAAAATGAGGCACGAGAGATTTTTGAAAGCCATATGCTGATATGTTTCAAAAAAATACATCATGACAAGAGGTTTCCCTCTAGGACTATTAGCAAAAAAATTGGGCAAAAATAGATTGGATTTCTGAGCCTCAAGTACTTTCTAAGTGTTGTAGTTTATACCTCGGATTCAATCATATAAAGGTAGTAATGGTTTGATTCAAATAGAGGATTAACTAAACATTATGCATTCATAATATCATATAACACCATATATATAAAATTCCAATATCATTATATTTATATCAATGGAGTACATTCATATATCTTCCCCTATACTTTGTGCATTTTTCTCTTCTTCTTACATATATTCCCTCACACATACATTCTTATACATATATCTTCTTACATATAATTTCACACATATGCTTGTGCATACATCTCTCTTCCTTTGTTATTCATATATTTTCCCCCCTCTCTCTATATATATAGGATGGGATGTGACCCATCTATCCTATCCCTACCCTAGATGACATATTTTTCAATCTTATGGTTCATAAGCTCTTTGTGGAAAAATGTGATAGGATTTGCTTGGTGGAATCTAAATTGTTTTTATTTCCTGTCAACACCATCCCCTCTTTCAAAATGTTGAACTTTCCTCAAGTCAACTCTACTTGGCTGGAATAATATCCTTATATATCTCCCTTAGTTTAGTAAAAGTGTTCTTCCACTATGTTTTGGCTAAGTGTAATTGTTGAGTTTGGACTTGGACCTATAGTAGCAACCGCTCTACCTTCGAAAGTGTTTGGGAAATTTGGATCTTATGTTCCATTTTTTGTGCTTCCTGAAGGACTCCCATGATATGTGCTAATATTAGGCTTACTACTCTCAGTTGGTGGAATCTATTTCAACTTTTATCCCTTCGATCCTATGACTATTGAAATTGGGCATGTAGTGCTTCTATCTACACTTGAGACTAGCCATTGGTATCTTGGAGGGCATTATATATTATTTCTCTCTAAAGTATCTAAACTTCTAGTTGATCCATTTGGGCCTTAATTGTAGCTATCATTGTTGGCCATTGTAGACAAAACTAGTAAAGTGCATTGCGATCTTCTTAAGTATTCTTTAGTGTGTTGACCTGGGACTTTAGGACAAAGTGTGTGGTAGCACATTTCTCCCTTTCCTCGTCAGTTTTAACCTTTTGGTGCTATGTAATTTTATTGTAAGATGAGTGTATTAAATGGTGTAGCTGTTTTCTTATCTTCCTGCATTTTTTTACTTGTTATTTTCCTACGACTCTTTTTTTATTGGTGAGTTATTTTGTATGTTATGTGTATGAGAAAATTATAGTACATTATGTTCTAACTTTATGATTTGACTTAGGTTTTTTGAGTTGTGTAATATTATTTTTTGATCCCTTTTTATATTTTTAGGGTTAGGTCGAGGAAATTGGCATTCAAACGCAGGTCTACTTGGTGCTTGTTTATAATTAAAGTTGAATGTTAAATTTGTAATTATCTTATCATGATTGGTCCTTTTACATTTTTTTTTTTTGTTTCTATGCTTATATCTTAGGTCAACTTGTTGTTTTCCAGTGTAGTGAGTATTTTGACCTTTTATGTTTGGATATGGCCAGGGAATGTGGGATCAATGGTTTTTTTGTCGAAATCAATGATAAATTTAAGAAACCCCTCTTGAAAAAATATTAAATCCTGGAGAATCTTTCATTTTTTGGAAAAAAATATATTAATTTATATAGGTGAATCTTTCCTTTTCTTTTTAAACAATATTAATTTTATTGGTTTTTTTTATATCACTAGAAAATTGTAGAAAATCTTAGCGAATCTTGACAAAAAATAGGAAATTGCATTAATTACCATGGTGAATCCTTCCTTATAAAATAATAAATTCCTATGGAAAAATAAGGCCCTAAGGGTGCTCATGATTGAATAGTTTAAGGCATAGTGCTTATGTCTATAACTCCTTAATTGATTAATATTTTAAATTATCACTAAGCTATTTTTCACTGCAATTGATTTTATTTATAATCTAACCATTTTGGTTATATTTGATGAGCCACATTGTACCCTAAAAAATCTAATGCCAAATGCAATTTTAGGCCCCATGGGCATTGGAGCTTTGTGCATACATTTTGGCTCACAAAATTTAACATTGGTTGTCTAATTATAAATCTTCAACAACTCAAATACAATTTTGTGCTTGATGGGAAATGAAGCTCCATGAGTATATTTTAACCCATGGAATACAACCCCAACCATTAGATTATCAATAAAAAAATTTGGCTTTGTCAAACAACCCATCCAAGCAACCATAACATAAAATTCATTCTCATAAATTAGAATCCAATGGAAAATATTTTTAAATCTTCAATTTCAGCAACACACTAAGAAAATCAAATCCTCCTTGAAACAATCTACAGAAAAGAATGCCTTCAACTTTTACAAATATGATTTACGAAACTTAGAAATCAGCTACATACATTATCAAAACAACAACAATATCACCTCTCCAACTTCTGAGCATGGAGAATGGGGCACCCAAATGCTCTCCTTCACACTTCTACTTTCCTTTTTCCTCTGTTTCCATCTCAAAACTTCTAAAACCCGTCACATTCTATCTATCCATGCTCCTTGGTCATCATGAATCATTTAAAACTTCTTCTGGGTTTGGTGTGCCTTGTTCTCAAATTTCTGGATCATTTTGAAATTTTCAATTTTGATTTTGTATGAGAAAGTTATGTCATTTTTACTGAAACTGTTCCTCTTAGTACGACTCTAGTAATCTCCCTCTCCCAGTCAAACCTTCTGAATGCCCATGACTCCTTTCTTGGCATGAGTTTTCCTCTTCTTGGGATATGCATTCAATAGCCATTCAAAAATTGTCTTCGCACCTCTCAACCCACTCTCTCCACTTCCTCCACACCTTGCATCCCCCCTTTTTTTTTTCCACAAATGAAAATTCAATTTTTTTTAATAGAGTTACAATTTACAACAAATGCCCACTCACAAGTTGGGTGTGGGGTTTTTCCTTTTGGGAAAATTACAATTTGCAAAAAAAATTAAATCCACTAATAACTGAATCAATTAATAAATTGATTTCCTTTTACAATCCCAACATCAAACCTTACTATGCTGAGGAGTTGAAGATTTAATTAAATTGTTCCTGCAAGGAAAACAAGACAAAACTCAAAAATTAAAATTAATATATTTTTTGATGTGCAGAACTTTTCGTGCACCTGGATGCTCCTGCATCAAACAACCCGGGTAAATGAAATGTTTAATGAGTGAGAACTCGTGAACATTTGAATATCCTGAGTTTGTTCATCATCCACCTTTCTTCCTTATCTACTTGAATTTTCTTCTTTTCCTTGTTCTGAAACATCTTGTCTCTCCCTTCCTTCATCTTTCCCCTCTTTCTTCCTCTCATGTAATTCATCTTGTTGTACCAAGTTTCATCTTCCCACTTCCCTTTATCATTCTTAACTTCTACATAGAAATCAACATCAACAAAATCATAGAAGTCAATAAATTCACTTTGCACATTCCCTTCACCTATTTGTTCTTCACTTTCTTCTTCCTCTATTTTGTTTTCCTCCTTTCTTGTTGCAACATCCTTTCAATATCCTCATAACCTTCAATTTTAATCATATCACTTACATATAAATTAAATTCATCAAAAGATTCACAAGATACAAATTTTACCTCACCTTTCAATGCCACAAATTTTGCTTCATCTGTTGTCAATGCAAGCCACTCCTTTTCAACTATCGCAATTTGCATTAATAATTCATCTTCTTCTTTATTTTTTGTTGCTCTTTCACCTCTTTCACTTAAGACATTTTTTATGCATTCTTCTTCACATTGCTACCCCAAATTTTGAATCATCTCCATGCCCTCATGAACAAAAAACTTTGTTGCAACTTGACTATTCTCTAACTCTACAACTTCACCTCCTTTTATGACAATACTATCCCTTACACTCATTTTGATATCCACAATTTCATTAAAATCCTTTGAAAGTAACATAACATCAAACTCATTTTCACAAATATCACATAAATAACCTTTTACCTGTGTGTCTTCTTGCTTTTCTACTGCTGCCCCAACTTTTTCTTTTCGACTATTTGCTGCAATCTTGTTACTCTCTTCTTCTACCTTCTCCATTGCACTCAAATGTGTCATTTTATTCAACATATTTATGTCTTTCCAAAGATAAATTGCTTCCCCCACTTCGCAGTCACTTACTTCAACATATTCTTTTATCTTTTCTTCACACAAATCAACATCAATATCTTCAAACAATACCTCTTTCTTAGCTACAAATTTATTCTTCTCTTCTTTATTATCCTCTTGCATGAGGATCCCTTCCTTTTCAGTGCCATATATATGACACTCCACTGTACCCCTTTCTTCACTTGCATCCAAAACAATGTTAGCACATAAAATAGGGAATTCATCTCTTACCACCTTCATTTCCTCTATTACCTCTCCTTCAAACAAATCTTTTGTTTTCTTTTTCTCCTCTTTCTTTCTCCATTCCTTCTTTATGATTCTCTTATGTTCTTTCTTTTCTTTAACCACAATCGTGTGGGTTGATCCCACATTTTCTTCTTTCCATGTCACTTTTATTATAGGACTACAACTCTTCATTTTCTCTTTCTCCTTTTTGTTGTCCTCTTTGTCAAATCTTTGTTTTTCCTCCTTCTTCTCTTCACCTACATACACAAATTGATTTGCAAATACATTTTTGTTAGAAAAATAATGGGACTCCTTCATGCCCACATATTCCTCTTCAACTTTCTTATCTTTTGCTACTTCTACTGCTACAATTTTTTTCTTCTTTTCTACATTCACAAAATTTTCAGGAAAGTAATATCTTTCCAAGGCTTCCACTCTAGCCTCAATCTTCTTTAATTCTTCAAAAACCCATTTTGTAAACCTTTTTTCTTTCCACTCTTCCATAGGTAAAATCCTCACAGGCCTTCTCATGACCCATCTTGTCCTCTTCTTCAAAGACATCTTCAAAGACTCTCAAGTCCCTCTATAGTTACTAGTCCTCCTTGCAACAATCTCTCTCACTTCAAGGTATCAACCCTCTGCAGTCACAGGTCCTCCCTGCAACAAACTCACTCTTGCTTATCCCCTACCCAACAGATAGTTTCTAGAAGACACACTTCTCTCTCATGCACCTTCTACGCAACTTTAACCTCTGTTGGAGGATAAAGTCACAAGTCCTCTTTCATACCTACAACAAAATTCACACTCACACATTCCAACAAACCCCAATACTTCAAAAAAAAATTCTCAACACATATCCAAGAAAAATAACTTACTACTGCAACACATCCCAGCCAATCTTCATGCTCTAGTACCATTTGATGCAATCGAGGATGGGGGGTTTTTTCAAACAACCCATCCAAGCAGCCATAACATAAAATTCATTCTCATAAATAAGAATCCAATGGAAAATATTTTTAAATCTTCAATTTCAACAGCACATTGAGAAAATCAAATCCTCCTTGAAACAATATACAGGCAAGAATTCCTTCAACTTTTACAAATATGATTTACAAAACTTAGAAATCAGCTACAAACATTATCAAAATAGCAGTAACATCACCTCTCCAACTTCTAAGCATGGAGAATGGGGCACTCAAATGCTCTCCTTCACACTTGTACTTGCCTTTTTCCTCTTTTTCCATCTCAAAACTTCTAAAACTAGTCACATTTTGTCTACCCATGTTCCCTGATCATCATGAATCATTTAAAATTCCTTTTGGGTGTGGCGCGTCTCGTTCTCAGCTTTCCGGGTCATTTTGAAATTATCGATTTCGATTCTATATGATAAAGTTATGTCATTTTTACTGAAAATGGTTCTCTCAAGTACGACTCTAGTAATCTCCCTCTCCCAATCAAACCTTCTAAATCCCCATAACTCCTTTCTTGGAATATGCATTCAATAGCCATTCAAAAATTGTCTTTCGACCTCTCAACCCACTCTCTCCACTTCCTCCATGCCTTGCATCCCCTTTTTTTCCCACAAATGCAAATTCAATTTTTTTTAATAAAGTTACAATTTACAGCAAATGCCCACTCACAAGCTGGGTGTGGGATTTTTCCTTTTGGGAAACTTACAATTTGCAAACATTTTTAAATCCACTAATAACTGAATCAATTAATAAATTGATTTCCTTTTACAATCCCAACATCAAACCTTATTGTGCTGGAGGAGTTGAAGATTTAATTAAATTGTGCCTACAAGAAAAACCAAGATAAAACACAAAAAATAAAATTAATATATTTTTTGTTGTGCGGGATTGTCTGTGCACTTGGATGCTCCTACATCAAAAATTGGTAATATGGCCTTAAAGTAACCAATAATTATATAATATTATTGGAAAATTAATTTCATTTGTTTACTATAACTTATAAAATTTAGGTGAATCTGATCTAATTAGGTATCAAATATTGTGGTGATTTGTTGAGTTTAAAATTTTAATGAAATAAATGTTTTGGCGATTTAACCAAGACTAAAATAAAATTTTGTAAAAATGTGGTTCAGGTTGCTTTATAACTTGTACTATTAGCCAAATTTTGAAACCCTAATTTCAATTATTAGCCAATTGGTGAATATTTGCCACTTAAAAATTTATTGGTTGGAAGTTTCCATTTGTGGTGGTTTGTAGAGGGCTTATGGGCTTGTTGCGTATCATAAACACTTTCTAGAACCCATATACCTTCCGAGAAATGAGTCTCAGTTCTCCTTGCATCCATGCATCTAAAACTTCTTTACTATTGTTACTATTATTGTCATTATCGAGTTCAATTTCTCCTGAGCTATTGGGATCTTCTTCTTCTGCAGTAAGTAGCTTTCAGATAGAATAAAGATTTCTTGGATCTTCTCCCTCTCTTTCTTGTTCAATTTCTTCTACATATGTTATGTCTTCCCTTTCTCCTAATGGGATATAGACTATCTTATTGTCATATGAAAAAGACATCTCTTCCTTTCTTGAGTCTACTATCCCATTAAAATTGACAAACTATCTCAAGCCTAGCAATGCTCTAAAAGTGTTAAATGGTTCCTTCATCTCATTGACCTCAAAATAAATAAAAAATCGAGTCCTTTGGTGTTTACTTCCACATTTTTCCATGTTCCTAAAGTCTCCATGCCAAAGCCATCTGCCAAAATGATGTTCATTGGTGTCTTGATCAACTTGGGTCTACCTAACTTCTCCCAAGTGGTTGTTGGAATAATGTTTAAGTCTGCACCTAGGTCTACCATCACATTTTTGAGTTTACTATTGTTAAGGTGTGCGGTAATTAAAAGAGGATCATTTTTTCATTCCGATCTTTTGCAATTTGATGGTCTTGTTATTTCAATTTGTTCAAATATTTTCCCAGTTGTTTTAATTTAATAGGAGGTCCTTTTGTTGGGCTAAAGTATTCAACATCGTCATTTCTTTTGAAAAACATGTTATGTCATCCTTTTGTTGTTGTATAATTCTTTTTTTCTTTTTCTACTATCTTATCATGTTTTTTTGGCCGAAAACAACCATATTCCTCTTCTTTTGGGTTTGATTCTTCGTTGAATTTTTCATTTTCTCTTTGTCTATTCTTTCTAGTATCAGTTCCTTGTCTAGTCAGTAATATAACCTTATTTCTTTGTTCCAAAGATCATTTTCTTAATTTGCATATGTTAGATTCTTCATTTGATGTATGAGATGACCATTGTTCCATTCTTTGACAACTTTTAATTCCTTACAGTAGTATTCTTCTAATTACTCTAGCTCCTTTATAGTCTTGCAAGTCATGACTTATGAAGTGTGTTATATTTTGATAATATTTTCGTGCTTTATTACATCAAAATATGTCATGAGAATCATCTCCATAAAATGGAAATTTCCTTATCTTTTATGCCCAACATTTTGTAGCATATTGGCCTATCTTTCCCTAATTATAGCATGTAGCATCACTTCTTTGGTGGTTGTTTATACCACATCCTCTTCCTCCTCCATAGTTTGATTGCCTATTATCTCCCATGTAATCTTGTAGTGGGTCATTATGTAATGCATAAGCACCTCTATTATCTCTCCAAGGTGGTTATTTGTAACCTATGTCATATAAAGGGCCTTCCGCAAGTCCCTTGACATATTCCATTTTTCTATCCATGTTTGTGTCATAGTTGTAATTCATAGGTCATCTTGGTTAAGATGACTTTTTGTATTCCAAAGTTTAAACTAGTTTGTAGGAAAGTTCTTAGTGAGGTGACTATCCCATTCTTGGAAAGTTCCACAGTATACTATACTTATTTTGGTCGGTACCATTTTCAATTATACATGTAATTTTGCTATAGTTCTTTCTCCTTGTGCTTTAGGGAAACTGTTTCAGAGATGACCTTCCCTTGAACAATATATGCACCAAATTTCCTTACCTTTATTTGTGTTTCCTCTTGCCAAAATTCCATTTTGTATGGTTAGTTGCTTTATCACATTGAAATTTTTCAAGATTCTCTTTTATGTAATCTTTCTACGGTTCACGTCATGTTTGGGATTCTATGTGGTATGCTATTGTGATCAAGTCTTTGTAAGTATTAAATGTTTTTCCATCTAAGACTGCTCTTATCTCTTTTTGTAGTCTGGAGATGAACCATTCAATCTTTTGTCACTCTATTAGGGGTTCCTCCAATTTGTTGTAGACTTCCTTAAATCTTTTCTCACAAAACTTCACTAATTCTTCCTCTCCTTGCACTAGGTCCCTCATTTTGCTAACATTCTTTGTAGGGATATGCAGAGTGGAAAATTTTGTTAGGACTTATTGTTTTACTTCATTCCAACTTTTCCCATGCTTTGGGTAGGTCTTTTTGTACCAATCTAATACATATTTATTTAGTGAAGATACAAAGTCTAATAACTTTGGTTTATCCTCATCAATGTCCTATCTTTCCCACAAATATTCTAACAAGAATATATGTTTCGTAGCTTCTGTTGTATCTCTTCCAAATACTAGGATTTTGATCAATGATTCCATATTGTTCTTACTTCTTCCTAATTTAAGTTTTTGGATTTGTGGACTATTCCTTTCTTCCTTTTCTTTCTTTACTTTCCTAAGGGTATAGGGCTTCTTCTTTCTACCCTTATCTCTTGCTAACTTTATGTTGAAGTATTCATTTCCAAGTATCTCTTCCCAATCTACTTCTTTTCTTTCTTTCTCTCTTAGCTCTTTACTTTTTGGTATCTCTTCCTTCAAAATTCTTTGACTCTTATATGGGTTAGGTTATGGGTCCTAGTTAGGGGGTTGTGATTCCTCAACATTTCACTTTCTTATTTGTTAGTGAACATAATTCCTTACCCAAATTCAATATGTTCTCCTTAATTTTTCTTATTTCTTCTTCTATTAATTTCTTGTGCTTCTATTAACTAACTCTTCTAAATATTCCACTTGAATAGATGGAAGCTTCTCCACATTTTTCAAAAATTCCATAAATCTATCATTCAGGTTAATGGTTAGGTTTGATAGATCCAGTCTGATGGTAGGAATTTTGGAGGGTTACAATGGGAGTGGAGTCTCTGTGTTATTATAGGATCTCAATAGCAATCTTCTAGATTCTCCATAATCATCAATGTTCTTCTTTAAAGTGGTTATGAGTTGTCTTTATTTTCCCAACATAATTCTGATTTCTCCATGGTCCTTCATTCTTATTCTCTACTCTATTTTTTCCTTTGACAACACCCATTTTGGCACACTCAACAACACCTTCATTGGCACACTCAATTCTCATTTTCTCTACAATTTCCATTCTTCTATGATGTCTTTTTTCTCTCTCAATCATTTGGTTATGTCTTCTCTCTTCTCCATTTGGACTTGTCATGTTCACTTTTCTTGCTAATTCAATTTTTTCTCTAACCTCTCTTATGTTTTTCTTATCTCCTTTTTCCTTGGGTGTGATTTATTTGGGATTACATTAGTCCTTTTATTATTTCCCATGGTAGTTATTTGAAAAAAATTCTTATTGGTCACATATCTTTGAGGATCCCTTTCAGAGTCCTTCCCTCTTTCCATTCTCCATCCCATTGTGGCCTAACCCCCTCTCATAGAGTGGATGCCAAGAGGATAGTTTCATAGGCTTTCATATCTTCCTTGATTTTCCTTTCTTTTTTTGTGTCCAAAAAATTATCATTTTTGGATATTCCTGCCCTTTATATGACCTAATCAGGGTCTCAACAATGAAACCAATGTTAGTAAGAAAATTGGGGAAACATAGACCGGAGTTCTAAGCCCCAAGTACTTTATGAGTGTTGTAGTTTATACCCTGGACTCAATCATATAAAGGTAGTAATGGTTTGATTCAGACAGAGGATTAACTAATCAATTATATATTCACACAATATTAGATAACATATATATAGAATTTCAATATCATTATATTTATATCAATGAATTACATTCATATATCTTCCCTTATACTGTGTACATCTTTCTCTTCTTCTTACATATATTCCCTCATACAAGCATTCTTATACATATATCTTACATATAATTTCACATATATTCTTGTACACACATCTCTCTTTCTTTTTTATTCATATATTTTCCTCTCTCTCTCTATATATATATATATATCTATGGGATGGGACATGACCCATATATCCTATCCCTACCATAGATGGTATATTTTCAATATTATGGTCCCCACACTCTTTGTGGCAAGATGCAATAGGATTTTATTGGTGGAGTTTGAACTATTGCTATTTCCTGCCAACAAGGACAAACAAGTCACAACAATGTAATGTAATGATAAATGCCATATAATATCACATGAGAGATCTAAAGATTTGGGGTCAGTATGAATGATAATTAATATGTATCAAGATAATCAATTTTGAATTGATATTATTCCCAAAATACTATGGAACTATGAGCACAAGGGAAGAAGAACACATGAAAACAAATAAAAATTTGGGTCAACATGGAAGAGACCTAAAAAGTGAATTTACAACAAATGGAAAAATGAAGATACATATAGAATAATGTCACAACAAATTTGTTTTGTTTGTATCCTTGTGCCAAAAATAACATCAAGGGTCCTCCATAGAGAACTAACAAAAAAATACACACCAAGAAGCACATTATGGGAAGGTAATAGTACATGCAAGCATAACACAAAGACAAATGGTACCACAAATGTGAGCCAATCTATAGAAAAAATTTTGCATCCCAATCTTGTTCATCATATATGGATGGTATGCAACATGCTAAAGGGACTACAGAAAAGTGTAGTACAAGGAGAAGCACCAAGTTCAACACATGGTGGTTCACTCGTAGAAGGATCATCACACGTACCCACAAAAGCTAAGTTCATTGATTTTACAAAAATAAGAGATAATTCTTTATGATTTTCCAATGTTTCATCTATGTTATCATCTGAATTACTGCTGGAATAGACCACAATGGGTGATATGGTAGTGTTATCTACGTGGTCACGAACACTACCATTCATTAGAAAAGAAGGAGATTTGAGAGAATAATCGTGTGGACTCGATGGTGGTGAAGATGATGAATTTTTTTAGTCTTTGGCTTGGTTGAGTAAGGTAAGGATTAGATTCATTTTTGGTGACAAAGGTGAATCAGATTTAGGTGATGGTGAAGAAGGATGAGGGAGAGTAACCTCATCAGAATCTAGCTACATGGGAGAGGGATCATTAGGTGAAGATTTTTTGCCTTCAGTAACCTAGCGATCCATAGCATGACGTTGTCTCTAATGTTCTTTCACATTTTAATTTTGTCATGTATGAGTTTGAGCTTGTGTAGGGGGAATCTGGGTGTTTCCCAACACTAATTCCTTTTCATCCTTTACAAGAGGAATGGAAGAAACAATTGAAGGTTGAAAGACAATGGAAGAAAAAGGTTTTCACACAATGGACTACTTTCCTCTAGAATACAACGAAATAGGAGGAACAAAAGCAATCCCCAAAGTGCGAGAAAGTATAGACTATGATGGGCATTCACCTCATGGTCATGGATAAGATGGAAGAAGTGGGACCTCAACATAGATACCAAGTTCTCGGGGTCAGGGAAGGATTCTTGATCTAAGTCGTGGTGCATTCACTACTTTTGGACTAGGAGAAACAACCATCGTAGCCACATGATACTAATGAGCCTCAGGGGGGATAGCCAAAATGGTAGGTGAGGTATTATTAGCAAATAATTAAGAAATGTGGCTCAATTTGAATTTTTGCTAAGATAGAAAGAGAAAATCCTCATGGGGTTGAATGGGTTGGGCTGGTTGTGGATAAAATTAGTTAAGGGAAAAGTTCCCATGAAGACACAAGGGCTTAAACTCGCTATGATATGTAGTATGTACTTTCCCTTCAAATGGAAACTTGAGGCATTTATGGAAGTAAGTCATGGATGACCTAGCTTCACATGAAACTAATCTGAGGTAGGAATTATGGAAAAAGGGACATCCAAGATTTTTGTTTTGACCTAGATACGAAGGGCTAATGTTTTGATTGTAGGACGGGTGGAGCCATCATGTGCTCTAATCGAGACTCCTGATTTCTCATACTTGTCTTGGTACAAGTCATACACATAAATGAACTATTTTGTGATTACATTCACTAAGCATACCAGATCAATGAGTACTCCCCATTTGGGTTTGTCATTAATTATAGTGATAATATAAAGAGGATCATCACATGCATGCATAGAGGCATCAATATGAGTGAAAGTGATATTAGGAAGGAGTTTGGATTGTTCTTAACAAGGGCTAACATCTATTATGCTCACTACATTGTCTAGTGGTTTACTCCCATGATCAGATGTTATGGAAGAAAACATTGTGACATTCGGTGGTTCTACAAGATTAGTAGAATGACTAGGTAATAGGTTGGTGTAGATTTGTAAGTTTTGATTAGGAGGTGCAAAAAATTTATTCCATTTATCATTCACACTAGCCACTTGGATTCCATTAGATTTGATGAGGTCTTACACTTGGTTCTTAAATGGAATGCATCACTCAATATCGTGCCCAAGTGTTTGATGGTATTGGCAAAAGGATTTTGGGTTAAAAGGAGGTAAAGGTTTGGTGGTTTCCATGATATGAATAGGAGGAAGTTGAATCAAGTTATTGTTAAGTAATTGTAGCATAATGGAATGAAGAGATTTAGAAAGTTGTGAGAATTGTTGATCCCTTGGTTTGAATTGATAGGGGGTTGTAGGTGTTGCAACCACAACCTATGCTTGGATGTTATTGGAAGGAGAAGAATTATCTTGACGAAAATTTTATTTTTATTTTTAAATGATTGATAATTAGAAGTATGAGTAGCCTTAGATTGACCAACAAGAGTTGATGAGGAAAAACCCTCATATTGGCTAACCAATAATTGGTAATCAAGAAGAGTCATGCAAGTATGTGTAAATGAAGGGTATCACATCAATATAATCTTATCCTAATTGTGTGGTTGTATGTTTCCTATAAAAATTCACAGCGCATTAGCATCCAGAAGGGAATATGAGATTCGAGAGTAGAGGGCTTGATATCGCCATGTAAAATCACACTTTTTCCTTGGATTCTTGCTTGCAATGAACCAAATTAGTTAATGTGACATGGGGTCCTTTTTTAGCTTGAAAGTGTTAAAGAAATTGATTGAGAAGTTGTGAAAGAGTGGATTGAATTATTAGGAAATGAACAAAAACAATCCAAGGCCATGTCTTTCAACGATCAAGGAAAGAGCTTGGCTAAGAGAGTATCTTAGAAGAGGAAATAACTACATAATGTGGTAAAGGATGACACATGATTATTAGGATCCAATTTTCCATTTTACTTCTCAAAATGAGGTTTTTTGATGTTTTGTAGTATTGAAGTTCTTAGAATTATGAATGACAGTGGACTATGAGTGAGGTACATTGGAGGGTTAGAATAGGATTGGATTTGACTCATGTTGGATATTTGTTATTGTAAAGAAGTCACATTTTGCAAGAGATGGTTAATGACATGATCGATTCGTGAGAGGTTTGATAATTAGTAGAGTGTGAAGGACTAGCGATACAAATAAGTATATTGGCATTTTTATAAGTGGATTATGAAACATGTTGGGAACTGGGTGGATCAACATTTTGAGAAGCAAATGGGGGGCTTGAGGAAAGTGGAACAAAGTTATATTGATTACAACATGAAAGCCCCAAACTATTGTTAATGTTACCATATTGCATAGTAGGGGTTATGATTGAAGAAGTGAAAATAGGAATAGAAGATGTGATCATGGGAATTGACACTTGCATTCATATTGAATGTTGAGAGGATGCATTGTTGAGAATTTCTATGCAACTAGTTGACGTCATAATGTTTGAATCCGTTATGTGAGCTAAGAGTGCATAGAATTTCCACACCTTGTGAATCATTAATCAATTTATGAAGGTTGTCTATAAGAGGGATAACTTCTCTAGCTAATAATTTGGTACTCAAGTATAGTTGGAGACTAGCCAAGTCTTGGTCTAGATTTTGGAGTTTATCTTAAAGAACTTAAACCATGGAGTTTTCCAACCCCAAGTACTCATGAAGGGATTGTGGGCCAAGTGAAATTGGTAAAGTAAGAGTATGAGTATGATCCAAAGGTGATTGTGTTGTAAGTGTTCCTTGAGTGAAAGAGTTAGCAAACTTAGGTTCAATACCAGAGCTAGTCAAAGCACAAGCCATAAGTCTATAACTTTGTCTCACATGAGTGTTGGCTATAAAATATCAAGTTGTGAAACTCATAAATCAAATATAAGTCTCAAGACACATGAATGTTCCTAAGAGGAAGAAGATAGAAGAGATTAGAATAAATTGATGACAAGACAGATGTGTTGATTAAATGTGAGAAAAAAGTGTTTTGGGTTTATGTTTTGCAAAAAAAGAGAACAAACATTCAAATGCTTTGCTTTCTAATGTAAATATACAATGCTTGAATATGAAAGTGAGATATTCAAATAATCTAATTTCTTAACTAAATCAAATTTGAAAGTATGTAATTAAAGCATTTTTTTTTGCAAAATATAATCTAAGTTGGGCTCACCAAAATGTTAAGTGTTTGGTGAACAATAAATACAATGCTTTATTTTTAAAACTAGACATACAATGAGTGTATATAAGCAATAAGACATTCAAATAACCTAATGTCTTTATCAAATTATAGAATATATGTTGTTTAAATCAAAATAAATACAATTGTAAGATGTGTCAGGTTCACCAAAATGTCATATGGTGAAATGGGATCTAGGATAACCACTCCAACCTAAATCATCCACCTTAAAACATTAAGGGGCACAAAATTAACCAAGAGACCTTGATTGGATATTGTCCTCAAGGCATATCCAAATATGTTGGTAAGGGTTTTGGTCCTTTTTTGTTTGTTGTAGATGTGAGGATTGGAAGATGTAGTGAACTAGGTGAATTAGGATCAAAGTGATAAACTATAATAGAATTTGGAAATATAGAATAAAAATATAGAAAAAAAATTAGATCTCAAGAGTGCAGACAAAGAAGAACCCGACATTAAAATTTGGAGTTGAATTGGTAGGAGAGGGGCATTGGGTGCCCTAGTCTAGAAGTACTTAATTCTAGGTTTTTAGAACCTACACAAGTGCACCATAGTTTGAATGTCCATGACAACCAAGATTGGGTTCCAAAGTCTGATAGTGTGCGAATAATAAACTTGCCCTAATTTGTTGATAAGTAGTGCATGAAATTATGAACTGTGGTTTTGAAGCTTTTAGATCTCAAACCCACTTCAATCAACTTCATAACATTAACTTACAAAATAGATAAAGGGACAAGGGTTGTGCTATATAGCAGCTTGCCTTGGTCAAACCCTATTTCAGTGTTTCTATATTCATAAAGACTATGATGATAAACGATAAAAGAGTGCATGCTCTCGAAGGAGCAGATGAAAATAAATAAATATGAATGATATAATGAACACAAATGGAACTTACCACTTAGATCTAAAATCCTTGTTGAACTGAAATCACTTTTCTCATTACATACAAGGAGAAATGGGAATATTCTTGGAGATCTTGCAAGTGTTAGTACACATAATGATAATAAACATAAACATGAAACATCTTGCAATGCATGAACATGGATTTGATGATATGTTGTAGACTATAATTGATTGTAATTATGTCTTTGATCTTTTGCTTATTTTTCTCTTGATATTACATTAATTTCCTTTAGAATGCAAAATTACTTAGATACTCATTAGGAGTTAAAAGGAGGAAATCATTTGTATATATATGGATTTAAACATATTCCTCATTAATATAAACCAAAAATAATTTTGAATTATTAAACATATTGAGGCCAACAATAAAATTTGTGATTTATGACTTGATAAGATGGGACAGGGGTGTTGGGTGCCCTACTCTAGGCACTTTTAGCTTTGTCAAAGTCCAATAAATAAGGACTAATTAAATTTCTCAAAAATGATAACTCAAAAGCATAATTAGGAACATGTAATTAAAAGTGTGTCAAGCCTAGTGTGAAATTGTCAAGGATGACAATTTATAATGTACTACATTTGTACTATTTTGACTATTCTATTCATACCTTCTAATATTATATTTTTATACCCAAAGTCCTTAACACTACTACTAAATTCATCTCCTAACTCCATTTTATAATTATGTGATATCTAAGTAAAATCAAGTTAATTTCATATTTGACTTGTGTATTTCATAACATGCCCCATTTTTCTTCTAGCAAAATAAGGACCCCCTTTTTACTTAATCCCT
The DNA here is from genome assembly GCA_007258455.2 of Sequoia sempervirens. Taxonomy (NCBI): domain Eukaryota; kingdom Viridiplantae; phylum Streptophyta; class Pinopsida; order Cupressales; family Cupressaceae; genus Sequoia; species Sequoia sempervirens. The sequence goes on along the minus strand of VDFB02109042.1, from coordinate 70,509,778 downwards.
ATTATTAGTATTTTCAAAGACCTACTTGTGATTGAAAGTATAGATGAAATGAGCATAATCATAGAAAATGTGGTAATTTTCTAATATCATTTATTTCAAAATCCTAAGTGCATTTGTTAACATTTTGATGTTGTCAAAAAAGAGAAAAAATAAGTTTGTGGAATTCTTTATTTGAAGTGGATGCAATGTGTTTTTATTAGGGGAAAACATGTTTTTAAGGGGCTTCAAAACTCTTTACAACAAGAGACATACATCACACAAAAAAGGTAGCCAAAAAAGATTGGTTGTTGTGAAACAACAACCAAGATGCCACACACCAAACATAGGTAACATCACTTATACATTTGAACCCAATTTTCCAACAAAATAACAAGGATGACCAACTACACCATCCCTGGACCCTTCCTAAGGCTCTAAGAACCCAAAAATTGGGTGTGGGTGCTATTGTAAATAGAGTCATTATCAAATTAGTTAGCTAATGACCTTTCTAGGATTGACCAATTCATACTCAGCTTAAGTTTACTAAAGATTTTTTCACAACTTTGTCTTACCTCATAGCATTGAGACATGTTTCCTCATCATTTAAGACACCTTGTATATACATATTTGACACTTGCTCACACACTTGTCGAGTGAGCTCGCAAATGTTGCACCATTAGAGTAGTTAGAGTTTCACTCCTACCTTCTCACCTCCTCATCCTAGCCTATATAAGTAAGGTCGCTATGTACATTTTAAACACTCTTCATTTGTCATATATGATATACATACTATTGTGCTCATTATTTTACTTGTAGAAGGTTATCAATCCACGCTTTCAAATCTTGGCTAATCCCAACATGATATTAGAGCTACAAATGATCATTCCTTCACACATTGAGGCAACTCCAACACATAGCCCTATCATTGGAGTATTGTGGAGCCAAACAAATACTGCCATTGGGTTCAAAAGACTCGATAAACAAAGAAATACCTTTCATTTTGTTAAATTTAATAGTTTTAATTTTTTGCATTTTTTTGATACCCTATACCTTCCTATATGATGCATTACCGTACAAATCCATACAATACAAAAAAAAATTATAAAAATTTCAATTTTTTTAGCGGAGGGATGAATATCCCTCCACCAATTTCTATCATTTTGGTCTAAACTTTGTTTTCTTGCAAGATTTTTGGCCTATTCAGTCTATTTTGTAGGTTTTTCGACTATTTTGAGGATTTATACATTTGCAAGACCACCCTAATACAGCTGGCCCTGCAACCTTTTTGGCCACCACCATTCCTAAGTGACTAGATCATCTTTGCGTAGAGTTTATTCATTGCAGTGAGGACAAAGGTGTTTCACCAGTTGTGGCCTCGTATCCTTTTTGGAGCCATTTTCATTTTCCAAGGTTTGTGAAGTCACCAGATCAAAAGTTCATGAATATATTCTGCCTATTTGCAATCATTGCTTTGTTGTACTTGTTGAGGCATTTTTGGCTTCAATCTTTCCCAAATTATGGGGTGCTTCCCATAGTTGGCAGGAAAATTTATTTGTCTTTTGGAAGAGGGTGTCATGCAATCAGTAGTTCAAATAATCCGTGCCAACATTCTAGAGTGTCAACCAGACATCAAGGCATTGAAGACAAGCATTTGGGTTGACATTGACCCAATGTACTTATCACCACTTGAATCAGTCAATGGCCCTCATACATTACAGAGATTTCATCTGCTTCTTACCTCTTTCCAGGTGCCCCAGCTTCCAAGAACTCTCTGTGACCTGCACACCAATAAGAAGGTTTGAAAATTCTTCCTCATAGCTTCTATTCCCTCACAATGACACTCATTCAAGGTCTGCTATGACTCCTCCATGTCATGCCCACTTTTTTTTACATGACTAAACAAAACACAACCACCATTTTTTATAAATTGTACACAAGAATTATATTTAGGGAAGACGCCATTTGTGCATTTGATAGCATCAAGTTTACGACGCCATCATACATGTTCCACACACAATGCGAGGATAAGACGATTGCAAAATGTTTAGGGAACTTTGTCTCAAATCCCAAACATGAGGAAACCTATTTGATTTAGATGATGAAAAGAAGTTATATTTGTTGAAGGATTTCTAAGTTGACAAAGTTTAATTCCAAGGTCTAAAAACTAGATCTAAACTTATAAAGGGGAGATTAATATGCTCTTAAATGATTCCTTATCAATAGATGTCTAATCAAAATCAATAATTATACATTTGCATAATATAATTTTTTAAATAAAAATTCATATTTCTAAGTCTATAAAAGTAGACATAATGATCAATACCAATATCCTAATTGATTATATTTAAAATGACAAATAAAATAATATTATAAACAAATGAACTATTGTAATTTTGATGTTAAATACTAATAATGGAAGAGATTAATGTCAACAAAGTTCATCAAACTTGATTACTCGAAATTGAAGGTTAGTACTTCTTAAGAGATTATTTAATTTGTATATAATTAATATCACTATTTTCCTAGTGTTTTATTCTTACAATTTTTCTTTGCAATTAAACTAGAAATCTTCAAATTATTACTTAATTTGAATTGGAAAATAGACTATTAATTTAAAAATAAAAAACATGTAATTCTCAAACACAAATTAAACTTAAACAAAAATTAATTCTATTAACCAAAACTAACTTGCAACTAATTTGATAACTCTTTAAATCTTTCTCTCCTCTTTAGATTCTCCATTTGCATTTTCATCTCAAAAAGTTGATCTTCAATGATCTCTTTTTTCTCATGTTTAATTGCTTGTTTTCTCTCTTAATGGTTTAATTTTTTTGCAGTTTAAAATTTGTTTGTAGGTTGATTGACTTGTTGAATTAAAAGTTGGTTGTAGTTTTCTCATTTCTTTGTTATATATAGATTGAATACATACATATATATCAAAATGATGATTTAATATATAATTATGTACTTCTACAAGTGGTTAAATGTTATATTACTGGTTGTGTAAACTCAATTGACCCTAAAGATTGTTGCATTTTTTTTTAGTTTTAAATTAAAATATATATTGTAGATTATAGTGGAGGGGTGGCAGGGAGGGAAGAAGGGGTGGGTAGACCTTCATGAGGTCGTCAATCCCTTAAAGGGTTGTGGCCCCATGGAGCTTGGCTCTATGGGTTGCACCCAACCTTGTCAATTGAGGTGGCCTGCACAAGTTGACCCCATTGACAAGGTTGATACATTTAATTAAAAAAAACTTTTATTATATATGATTTTATATAATACTCATTTTATATTATACTGACCATTCATGTATAATATAATTATTATATATTTATAATTTAAAAAATATATTTTTATATAAATTATTTAAGGAATAAATCTAGAATTTAATATATATTGAATATTATTTTAATTTAACTATGTTTCTCAATTTTAAACTTTGTATAGAGATTTTTACAAGTTTCGTGTGAGAGCCAAATTGGAAAACAATAATGATTTTAAAAAATAACTAAAACTCAACTATAAACATAATTCAATGTAAAATATTATTATTTTTTCTTAATTTCCACCAAACTAAATTGTTGAACAAGGTTATAAATATTTTTCAACCAACTTGTGTTCTTAACTAAATTTTATCTATGAGTAATTTCCAATTGAATATGATGTTTATCATTCATTGAAAACAATATTACCAAATAAAAATTTATGCAATGGAATGAACAATCCATTTATTTCCTTTCTAGCAATTAAGATTTAACAAATTTCTTTCCTTTCTTTACACAAATACATATTACAATATCCATTCATTTACACAACACATCATACACAAATTCACCCATAAATATTGAATCTTTTCATGTTTCACTAAACCCACATACATCTTCCTTGTGACTTTAATTTGAATGAACTCCAAAATTAATCTCTACTTCAACACATGAACCTAAAAAGTAAAACAACAAGAAAAACCACATAGGCCATTGGGATTTCCACCCAAATATAGGATTTTAAACTCAACCCACCTCCGAACTAGGGGTCACATAGCTCTCATGGTGCACATACACATCAAATTTCCAAAACATATAACTTTTAGATATTTTCACATCATCACAACACATAGAATTTCACATTATAGGTTTCTTCACATCACAACAACCCATTTTAAACCCACACATACACAAAGGATACCCTATTGGAATCCTTAAAATGGGGAGTGGGAACTCAACCACTAAGGGGCAGAAAAAATTATCACATATATAAATATTTCACATTTCATAATCACATATTTCCACTTTTCAACATCATTGCACATCCTCCCCATCACATATCCCTTATTCCTCCATAATGTGCACATATATGGATACTCATATCCAAGATTAGACCATATGACCCATACTCACCAAAAATATGAAGCCCCATTAAGGGAGCCACACTCACTCAAACCTCAAGTACAAGTGTTGATGTGGATGTTACACACGCACACCAACATGCAAATAAATCTTTTCTCAAATGAACAAATGAACCTATCTTTCTTGAAAGAATCACTAATATTTTCCAGTTAAAGACTATCTTAGCTATCCCAAGGTTCAGGAATGTCAGGTCTTGATGGACTAGGTTCACTCAAGGTTCGTTGTGCAAAAATATTGTTAATCATGAGGGTTTTATGGTTTTGAAGCTTAATGATAGTAGTACCAAACAAAGTAACATAAAGATGTAACAATTTCAACATGTATTACTCTCCACAATTTCATGAATCCAAATCATTTGCAAGAACATTACTAAAAATCAAATTAAAGAAATTAAAAGGTCTCCTAGCTATTATACATGCATAAACCAAGAAATAAACTAAATCAAAGTAGAAACCACTATATACCTCACCAGATTGCTTCACAACTACACATAGAATGATGTAACAAGTTTTAAGAAATAGTTGTTTACCACCAAATAGTGTCAATATGCACCCAAACTGGTGCAACACATTGGATTTTCCAATAGGAATAAATAGTCAACAATGTCAAATTTGCAATTAGGAAATAGCTTTCAAAAGGCTTTTATATTAGCAACTTATATGGAATATACAAGTTTTAGACTGGAATTGAACAGAAAATATGAAAATAGAAGTAAAATTGGTGAAATGCCAATCTTAAGTCTATAAAGTTCTATTGGAAAATTTGATTGTCATTGACGTCAAAAGGGGAATCACATTGATGTCAAAGGATATCTAAGTAATATCATATGGGGGAGATTGTTGATTGATGTCAAAAGGGCATCAGTGAAGCAAGCCTTGAAGAATTGTAGAAGTTCAGGCTTCGAGCCTCAAGATTACCTTGTACTGCTTGCTAAGTAAAGGAGTTAGTCATTTTCTACCTAGTCTGATCGAGCTTCACACTTTGACTTGAGGTTTACTCTCTACTGCAGGGTTTCCGACTTTGAGCTTCAGTCATACCTTATATCGAATGCCTCAAAGAAATGAAAGAATATTGAGTAAAGTTTGAAAGGCGTCAAACTTCGAGCATTAGTAATACCTCATACTGAATGTACAAAGTTAAGAAAGAGGTAAGTGGTATCTACAAAGGTCGATACCTGAAAAGGATTCAAGGATCAAAGGTCAGCATTAAGGCTTACGCCTTAACTAGAAGTTAATTAAGGTGAATGAGGAAAGCCTAAAGGTCGACACTCAAAAGGGTTAAAGCTTGTGAAGGAAATGTCTAGGCATCATAGTTCGTAGGTAGGGCTTACACCTTAACACAAAGATAGGTAAGCGGTATATTGGAAGAGCAAACCCTGACATCCAACATCTCAAATACTTTTCAAGGATTTGTGCTTCGGTGTTTCAAAGTTTAGTGTGTTGGGTTGCGAATGGTGTGAAGATGGTATATGGTAAAGGGTAAGGCCGATGGCCGAAACTCGACGGGTGTAAGGAGCATCAGATATTGGTGTTCAAGATTACTTCTTAAGATCTTCTATGCACTTCAAACATGAGGTAAGGTGGATTAGCGACTCTCAATCCCTTATGGAAAATAAATAAAATGATGATGAATATGAAGAAGTATTTCTTCCATTCCACATAATGCTTGTGTCAACTAGCGTTGACCAGCATGGATATACGAGGAGGTGACATGTGGTAAAAATTGATTGATTCATCTGATTTGCATCGTAGTTGTGGATCATTAAGGATCTACGACCACATTTAAAGCTTTTCTAATTGGATGGTGGCATTTTAAAGGTCAGGCGGCTATGCGATGGTCGATGAATTATGGTACAATATTAGAGATCAATGGGTAAAATTTGAAGATTTGATTCTAACAACTGCAGGGCAACAAAACGATGGAGCTCTAAGATTAGATGAATGAAATTAAGGCACAAAAAATGAATTAACTGCTCCAGCTACTTTGTTGATGATGATTGGGTGAAATGGATGACCTCCATTAATGCACAAACAACTGCAAAACTGGAAGAGATTGATTATGCAAGAATGAGCATTAAACAAAAATAAAATCCTAGATTTGATTAACACCAAAAATGGAAAACCCATTGAATGAGGTCAGTGATGTTTGGCTCTAAGTAATTTGGATTGTCAGTGAAGAAAAGAGGAGTTAAGCTTATTAGAACACATATTATGAGTGTGAAGGATTGAGTATCCATATGCTGTGAGAAGAAGACCTAGACTGTAACACAAAAAATCATCTAGGGTATGTATTCAGTATAGCAGGTGTGTGGAACATAGTAGAGAAAGGGGAGAAGAGCAAAGTAGAGCTATGAATTGTTGAGTTAGCAGCAATGGAAAAGAGAAAGATAGAACAAAGGATGATCTAAATAGTAGAGTATGAAAAGTTGCATAATAGGTATGTGATAAAGAATTAGATTCATTTGAATCACTTGTAATCTAGAGTTATAACTCCATATTTCCTTTGTAAATCTGATTGGTTGCTGCCATCAAATAGTTGAGTGGGTACTTCATTGGAGTTGGTGTTCCTAAAATAGGGGATTGGTGTCTCCTTAGGGTTGGTACCCTTAAACTTTGTAACTGGTGAGGTTCTATTATGAGGCTAGATTAGGATAGTTGATCCTAGTAGCTATTCTCATCGTGGTTTTTCCCATATTGGGTTTCCACATATATTTGGTGTTATGTGCATTTGTGTGTTTGCATGCTATCTACATGTTTATATTATCTACTTCAAGTGGTGTTAAAAGTTAAATTCTATTATCTATTGATTCACTCCCCCTCTCAGTAGATAGTTGTGTTCCAACAATTGGTATCAGAGTTCTGGTTCCTTTGGAGAAGCTTAATCAACTCAAATAGATCTTGGAAAATGAACACAAATGGCTAGTCAAGAAGGTTCATCTTCAAACAAAGCACCTCTCTTTAATGGATCAAACTATGCATTTTGGAGCATTAGATTGGAAGCATATTTATCTTCAATGGGTTTGATGTATGGATGTCTATTGTAAATGGTTATACAATTCCTACTACACCTATTGATCAAGCTAGAAAGAAGGCATATGAGAATAATATGAAGGAAAAGAATGCTATTCTTTATGGGTTGTCAAATTCAGAATTTTTTAAAGTCATGCACTGTCAAACTGCACATGATGTTTGGGATAAGTTGAAGAACATCTATGAAGGTGGTGATAAGGTAAAGCAGGAAAAGCTAAAAACTTACAAAGGAAAGTTTGAAAGTCTCAAGATGAGTGAAGAAGAAAATATTGTAGACTACCTTCTTAGAGTAGATGAAATAGTGAATGTTGTTAAGAGGCCTTGGAGAAGAGATGAAATATTTATTCATTGTCAAAAATGTTTTAAGATCCCTACCATCCAGGTATGACTATAAAATTTTTGCAATGGAGGAAGCAAGAGATTTGGACAACTCACTATTGATGAGTTGCATGGCACCTTTACTGTCTACGAAATGAGAATGGGAGATGCAGATACATCCAAGAGAGAAGTTGCATTCAAAGTAGCCAAGAAGGAAAATATTGAAGCATCTACATCTGGATCTAAGGAGATTAATGAAGAAGAAGCTAACTTTGTCAGAAGGTTGAGAAGAGGCTTTGGAAAACATAGAGGTAAGTTTCCCTTCAAATACGTTAACTATGGTAAAATAAGACATTTTGCTATTAAATTCCCTTATGGTGAAAAGGATAGTGTGAGAAAATAGTGGATAGTAAAAAGAAGAAACCATACTTCCCTAAGAAGAAATTTTCAAAGAAGAAGTATATACACACAAGAAGAAAGTGATTCATCTGATGCAGATGATGAACATGATTGTGCCTTTGTGGTTGAGGAAAATGAATTCATATTCATTTAAAAAGAGTCTACAAAGGAAGAAGAAGAGTTTGAAGCCTCCAATGAAGGAGGAGAAATTGATCTTGAAGGTGAACTCATCTATGCTTAGCTTGAAGGCTCAAGTTGAAGAGGCTAGGAGAATAGAATATGTAGTCAAATATGAACTACAGTCTAAATTTGATGAATGCATGAAGTTGGAAGCATATATAGTTGCTTTGAGAAAGGAGTTACAAAAGGCTAAAGAATTGTAGTGTAGAAAAATGTAACCCTCTTTACATTTTCTCACTTGTTTGGGCACTCCTAATTAAATTTGACTTAGTAATGCCTATTAATTTAGTGTTGTTAAATGTACCCCTTTATATTTACACACTTATTTGGGCCCTCTTAATTAAATTGAGCCTAATTATGCCTTAATTAGCCCTTTAATTCATTTACAAGCCTAATAAATTACATTTTATGAAGGGGAAACCCGACAATAATTAATGCCTAAACATAACACTTTACCTTAAGCAATGTGTGTTCCAAGAATAGGGACTTGGGACCCATTCACCCATGGGTGAATGGGTCCTCCCTAGACCTTTGGACCTAAATTTAAATTATGTTTTTGGCGGTATATTAACATCTCTAAATCCATAATTCAATGTCGGCTTGTGATATTTGAATTTCGGGAAATCAAGGATACATACCTATAAATACAAGGTTATTTCACTAAGTTTCACCTAGCAATTTTATGAGAGTTTCAAAAGCATTTTTGGAGAACTTCAAGAGAAATCAAGAGAATTCAAGAGAAGATATATCAAAGATTTATTTCATCAATCAAGATCTATCCATCATGTCAAATTCTTCTTGCATCATGTGTGTTTTTGGACCTAACATTGTGATGTAGGTTTCAAGATCTATTCAAGCATTCAAAGCATCAATTTCAAGTGTCAAGATCCACATCCAATTCAGCCATTTCAAGCAAGTTTCAGACCTCCTAATATCTCCATTATCAAGGTTTCATTCAAGGGTTTGTTGAGTGGTAACATAGCTTTTTTCATTCTTCATTCCCTCTTTCATTCATTATTTCATTTCAAGGTTTAATTACCAAAGTGGGGTTTGACCGAGGCAAACCCCCATTCACTCTAAAACAAACATTTTTCTCTCTTGTGTGTGTGATTGCAGATTTAGGTTGAAGAAGACTTGAAAACCTTTTGAAGTGCAAGATTTACAAAGTTGCAAAAAATTTCAAAGTTGTCAAATCACAGAATCTAACCTACAAATCTAATTTCCAACTTTCTGACACTGAAACTTGGACAAATCAAAAGCTACAAATCTGCACCAGAGGCTCTTGAAAGATTGTTGAGACCCCTGTACTTGGACCCATTCACCCATGGGAAAATGAGTCTCAGATCAGCTTCTAGAAAGCACTTTTGGTGACTAGTCCACATTTTTATGCCCTTCTCAAATATGCACTTGGTTTTTTTATTATGCAAATGTTGAGTTTAATATTGTTGTTTCAAGTGTTAGATTGCATTTTGGAGTTGATTTTCTATTTTTTAGTTTTTCTCCCAAAGTATTGTTTGACCTTGACCTTCATCCTTCAGTCATAAGGAAATCTAAATATTCTTACTTTGATTTGATTCACCTAAGGGTTGTTAGTCAATTCTTTGTGGGGATCTCATTTCCTAATGAAATAAAGGAAAATAGGTCTCTCGTCACAACATATTTGATTCGCATCTCATAAACCCCCAACCTATATTTTTTGTTGTTTCATTTTGGTGAACCTAACATTTGAGCATTATAACTTATTGATTTTGGAGTCCATTTTCAACCCTAGATCTAAGTTTTGCATGATTTTGCATTGCATTGCATTGATTTGCATCTTATTTAGGGTTTTAGGTTTGTATTTCTGCATTCTTTAAAATCTAAAAAATTCAAAATAATCAATCATTTTGTATAATGTTTACATAATATTACACAATCAGTCATTTACAAAATAAAATTGAATCAAAATTACATCTCAAATTAGGTCTTTTTACTTGTCATTTTACACTATTTTGCACTTGCATTTAGGCCTCATTTTACAGAAATGTGAAACTGCAACTTACTATCTGAAACTAGAATCTAGAAAGCATAGAAATCACTTTAGAAATCTGCAAATTAATTTTAAAAACCCTGAAGTGAGACCCATTCGCCCATGGGCGAATGAGTCCCTGATCAGGGCTTTTTTTGAAATTTTAAGCATTAAAATTGTTGTTTCTACCTTATGTGTTTCTATATTATGTCTATTGTTTCAGTTTCCAAAAATTTTGTTATCTGAAATTATTCATATTAAGCTTAATTTTGCAAATTTAGTGCATTGTTTGAATTCCAAATTGCATCTAAAATACATCATTCTCAGGTTTTTACATAGCATAATCAAAAAATTATCTTGTTTAAATCTGAAAATTACTTGCATTGCACTTTACATTCTAGGTTATTTCATTGCATCTTACCTCTTATCCATTTTGGGTGCACCTTGGAATTGTGAAACTTATATGAGCTTCACAACTTGGTGTCCTATTGCCAATACTATCATTAGACATAGTTTGAGATTCATGTCATCTCGCAATACATCATTCATCATGGATCTTGGGTTTTCTAACTCTTTCACTCATAGTGTTGACACTAGTGGACCATACCCTTAACACTTCATTTCCCATGAATTCCCTATCCATACCTAATGTGACTAATGTTGATGAAATGATTGCTAATATCCCTCACAAGAACCTTAGAAGAATGGATGAAGAGTTAGGAAGGTTGAAAAACTTTGTAAGTTCTAAATCCATCGTTGACAATGCAGTTGCTATGATACAAAACATAGGAAAGTTAATTAAAACTAAACAAGGAATACAAATTTTGTGTAGCCTTGATCACATCATGCAACATTATGTAGGAAATAAAGAGAAACATACTAGAAACCCTTCGGTCAACTTCATTAAAGTTCAACCTCATAAGGGACTAACCAAAATGTCGCTTGACATTGCTTTCTCACAAAATGACATAATTAAAAATGCACCTGATGGTTCTCTTTAAATAGCTGGAAGAATCAATGACAAGAAACTAGTGGGATATTAATTGATCTTGTTTGTGTAGATAATGTGACCACTCAAAAATTCTTATTTGTGCATGATTTTTATGAAGATACTTATGAAAAACCAAAAGCATGGATCAAAACGCATAATAGTTTTTCTTGCCCTACGATAGGTTCAATAACTCTTCCTCTTAAAGTTGGACCAAAACAATTAAGTGTCTCATTTTCCATCATCTCGTCGTCGGACCAATTTCGTGTAAAGTTAGGCTATCCATGGCTTCACCTCATGAATTTTGTCCCGTCAATTGTGCATAAATGCCTAAAATTTCCATTTGGCAATGAGATCTTTACTGTGCATCATAGTGGCTTTAATCCTATGTCTTCCCATGGGAATTTCTCATTGGATTTCTTTTGGCCCGAACCTATGGAACCTATTAGGCCTTGTGAGGAATTATTTTTCAAACACTATCAAAATTTAAAGGCAAAACACATAGCAAAATTATCCCTTACCAATATGCCTCAACCCACAATTGAGCCTCTTATCATTGACGAAACCATGATTGAACCAAAAGACCTTCCAAGTAATAAAGACCAAAACATAGCAAATCCTTCACCTATTTCCTATAAGAGACCACCAGATAACCAAATAAGTCTCATTGTGCCTCCTAAAATCAAACAAGTTTATAAAGCTAAAGAGAAAGTGGTTGAACAACCTCTCATGGTTCCTTTCATTCCTCCATTAAGGTAAGAAAAGAAACCTATGGTTGATAAACCCACTCCTACACAATCACAACTTGAAAATTGAATGAAAATGAACCAAAATGCTAGAGAGCGTAGGCATAGATGTCATGTTATTTCTCATTTATTACAAGCAAAAGAAGAACATAACAATACAGAAAATCAAAATCCAAACTTACCTCAAGCAATGCATGATACTTCTCTACCTTCACAAAACAAGCAAATCCTAAACCTCGAACACAACACAAACAAGCACCTTCTATGGATATTATCATTAGACCTCCTATTGTAATTAACTTAGATGATGATAATGAAATTGCAAAGATTGATGAGGAAGTGCACAAAGAGTTAAAATTATTATTTTCATCTTCCCTGAGCTTAAATGATAACAATCGTGATGATCCTCCTAGAAAGAATGATTCACTACGTGTTGAACTTGGTGATTGTCCTAGTTTGGCACTTGATGTTGTCCCTTTTGCTAGTTTCTCACCTTCCACATATGAACAATATTGGGATGCAGACGACCTGTTATAGGTTCACTCACATGTTCCTTAATAATCTTGTTTTTATTTTCCTTTTTATGTTCTTTATGTGATTGCATGTGTATAATGTGATCCCCTGTATCGTTTTGTTTAATATGTCTTCATGTTCATTCCTCTATTTGTACCTTCATTCTTTTGTATTTCATAAACCTTTATCTTTTTCTTTGTCTTGTGTTTTCCTTTTGGGGATTACACAAGACGTCGAGACATTTAGGTCTCTTCCATGTTGACCTGAAAGCTTTTTCTTTGTTTTCGCTCTCTATGTGTCATTCTTCAAGTTCCATGGGTTATTTGGTGAATGATGATGTTTTTCAGCTCTATAATATCATTGTAGCAAAGACATATGTTGACCCTGAATCTGTGGATCCCTTTGTGTGATTTTGGGATTTCATTTTGGGGGCAACACCTTTTCATGGTATAATTTTTTTTGGAAACATATTTTTGACATAGGGCTTTCCAAATAAGCTTTCATGTCTTCTTTATTTTTAGCATTCATCTTTTGCTACTTTAAATTAATTGCTCACGGCATGGTGTTATAAATTTCTTTAAACTGGGAAAATACATTGGCATTATCATTTTTGGAGATCTTGGACTATATCCTTATGTCTCATTGTATGGTATTCTTACTTCTTGTGATGTGTCTTCTTCTTGGTGGTGCCATTGAGTTTGATGACCTCCAAGAGTGTGACCTCTCTTGGCATACGAATTTTCTCTCAGTGGTAATGCTATGTGTTTTATTCCCTAAGTTGTGAATCTTTTATCCTAGACTTGTCCTCTCTTGGACACATTAGGCATAATGTTCCCTAAGAGGAGACCTTACATGACCTAAGAAAAACCCCTTTGAACATGTCTTATCTTATTTTCATTTTTTTCATAAGTGTTTAGCATAACACATCTTGTTGACCTTATGAAGCTTGAAGTTACAACCCTTTCTCATGGCCACCAAGCATAACACACTTTGCTTGCTTGTGGTGCCTTGTTTGTTCATAAGTGCTTAGTGTAATGCGGCTTGCTAAGCATTGATGAAGCTCAAATTTCATATTGTGTGGTGCCCTATTAAATTTATCAAAGGTATAAATTTGATATGGTATGGGATCCTAATAAGATTCTCTCATTTGCCACCCTCGGGGGCTCACCTAGTGGACAATGGATTTCACTAGCCCGTGTGACTGTGCATTGTTGTTTACATGGTGGACAATGAGTTCCACTTGTAAAAAAATTTGGAAAATAGCTGAGGCATGATCCACATTGTGTTAGACAATCGAGGCTTGATCCACCCCTTTTTTCTTTTCCTTTTCCTCTTTATTTTAGTCTTTGGCATTGTATGATTGAGTATCTTGTCATTGTTGCATATATATATATGTTTAACATAGGCATGTGTCTCCTTATGACTTTGTTGGTTTTGCCATGATATTTTAGATCTTGGGGGATTGATCACCCTCGATATTTGTTGTCTTATCCTTCCAACAATTATACAATTAGACCTCTCTTGATTGTCTACTCTAGTGTGAGCTTGATGTAAGGTCATCCTCTCACTAAAGTGGGGGCTAAATGTAGTGTAGAAAAATGTAACCCTTTATATTTTCTCACTTGTTTGGGCCCTCCTAATTAAATTGGACTTAATAATGCCTTAATTTAGTGTTGTTAAATGAACCCCTTTATATTTACACACTTATTTGGGCCATCTTAATTAAATTGTGCTTAAGTCTACCTTAATTAGCCCTTTGTTTAATTTACAAGCCTAATAAATTAAATTTTCTGAAGGGGAAACCCAACAATAATTAATTCCTAAACATAACACTTTAACTTGAGCAATGTGTGTTCTAGGAATAGGGACCTAGGACCCATTCACCTATGGGAAAATGGGTCCTCCCTAGGCCTTTGGACCTAAATTTCATTTATGTTTTTGGAAATATTTTAACATGTCTAAATACATAATTCAATGTCGGTTGTGATATTTGAATTTTGAGAAATCAAGGATAAATACCTATAAATATAAGGTTATTTCACTAAGTTTCACCGAGCAATTTTATGAGATTTTCAAGAGCATTTTTGGAGAAATTCAAGATAAATCAAGAGCATTCAAGAGCATATATATCAAAGATTTATTGCAACAATCAAGATCTATCCATCATGTCAAAGTCTTCTTGCATCATGCATGTTTTTGAAGCTAACGTTGTGATGTAGGTTTCAAGATCTATTCAAGCATTCAAAGCATCAATTTCAAGTGTCAAGATCCACATCCAATTCAGTCATTTCATGCAAGTTTCAAACCTCCTAAGATCTCCATTATCAAGGTTTCATTCAAGGGTTTGTTGAGTGATAACATAGCTTTGTTCATTTTTCATTCCCTCTTTCATTCATTATTTCATTTCAAGGTTTGATTACCAAAGCGGGGTTTGACCAAGGCAAACCCCCTTTTACTCAGAAACAAACATTTTTCTCTCTTGTGTGTGTGATTGCAGATTTAGGTTAAGGAAGACTTCAAGACCTTTTGAAGTGCAAGATTTACAAAGTTGTCAAAGTTGTCAAAGTTATCACAGTTATCAAAGTTGTTGTCAAATCACATAATCTAACCTACAAATCTGATTTCTAACTTTTTGAAGCTAAAACCTTGACAAATCAGAAGCTACAGATCTGCACCAAAGGCTCCCAAAATATTTTTGAAACACTTGTATTTGGACCCATTCGCCCATGGGCAAATGAGTCTCAGATCAACTTCTAGAAAGCACTTTTGGTGACTGGTACATGTGTTTTTTCCATTCTCAAATCTACATTTGGTTTTCTGATTCTGCAAATATTGAGTTTAATATTGTTGTTTCAAGTGTTAAATTGCATTTTGGAGTTGATATGCTATTTGACCTTGACCCCTGTCCTTCAGTCATAAGGAAATTTGAAGATTCTCACTTTGATTTGATTCACCTAAGGGTTGTTAGTCAATTCTTTGTGGGGACCTCATTTCCTAATGAAATAAAGGAAAATAAGTCTCTCATCACATCATATTTGTATCATATCTCATAAACCCCGAACATATATTTTTCGTTGTTTCATTTTGGTGAACCTAACATTTGAGCATCATAACTTTCTAATTTTGGAGTCCATTTTCAACCCTAGATCTAGGTTTTGCATAAATTTGCATTGATTTGCATCCCATTTAAGGTTGTTTACTTGCATTAGTTTGCATCTCATTTAGGGTTTTAGGTTTGCATTTTGCATTCTTTAAAATCTGGAAAATTCAAAAATATCAGTTATTTTGTATAGTATTTACATAATATTGCATAATCATTCATTTACAAAAGAAAATTGAATCAAAATTGCATCTCAAATTATGTCTTTTGCTTGTCATTTTGCACTATTTTGTACTTGCATTTAGGCCTCATTTTATAGAAATATTAAACTGCAACTTATTGTTTGAAACCAGAATCTAGAAACCATAGAAATCACTTTAGAAATCTAAAAATTAATTTTTAAAACCCCTGAAGTGAGACCCATTCGCCCATGGGTGAATGAGTCCCTGACATGGCGTTTTTTGAATTTCTGAGCATTAAAATGGTTGTTTCTGCCTTCTGTGTTTTTGTATTCAGTCTGTTGTTCCAGTTTCCAGAATTTTTGTTATTTGGAATTATTCATATTAAGCCTAATTTGTAAAATTCATTGCATTGTTTGAATTCCAAATTGCATCAAAAAGACATCATTCTTAGGTTTTTGCATAACATAATCAGAAAATTATCTTGTTTAAATCTGAAAATTGCTTGCATTGCACTTTACATTCTAGGGTATTTCATCACATTTTACCTCTTATCCATTTTGGGTGCATCTTGGAATTGTGAAACTTGTATGAGCTTCACAACTTGGTGTCCTATTTCCAATACTGTCATGAGATGCAATTTGAGACTCATGTCATCTCGTGATACATCATTCATCATGGATCTTGGGTTTTCTAACTCCTTCACTCATACTGTTGACACTAGTCAACCCACTATGGACCATACCCTTAACATTTAATTTCCCATCACTTCCCTACCCACACCTAATGTGACTGATGTTGATGCAATGATTACTAATGTCCCTCACGAGAACCTTACAAGAATGGATGAAGAGTTAGAAAGGTTGCAAAACTTTGTAAGTTCTAAATCCATCGTCGACAATGCAATTCCTATGATACAAAACATAAGAAAGTTAATTAAAATTGAACAAGGAATACAAATGGTGTGTAGCCTTGATCAGATCATGCAACATCATGTAGGAAATAAAGAGAAACATACTAGAAACCCTTCAGTCAACTTTATTGAAGTTCAACCTCGTAAGGACCTAACCAAAATGTCCCTTGACATTGCTTTCTCACAAAATGACATAATTAAACATGCACCCAATGGTCCTCTTTACAAAGCTGGAAGAATCAATACCAAGCTGACTATGGGATATTAATTGATCATGTTTGCGTAGAGAATGTGATCATTGAATAATTCTTATTTGTGCATGAGATTTATCAAGATACTTATGAAAAACTGAAAGCATGGATCAAAACACATAATGATTTTTCTCTCTATACGAATGTTCAATAACTCTTCCTCTAAAAGTTGGACCGAAACAATTAAGTGTCTCATTTTCCATCATCTCGTCATCTAACCAATTTTGTGTGAAGTTAGGCTATCCATGGCTTCACTCCATGAATGTCATCCTATCGGTTATGCATAAATGCTTAAAACTTCCATTTGGAAATGAGATATTTACTATGCATCATAGTGGCTTTAATCATGTGTCTTCCTGTGGGAATTTCTCATTGGATTTCTTTTGGCCTGAACCTATGGAACATATTAGGCCTCATGATGACTTCTTTTTCAAATCCTATCAAAATTTTAAGGAAAAACTCATATCAAATCCCTTACCAATATGCCTCAACCCATAATTGAGCCTCCTATCATTGACGAAACCATGATTGAACCAAAAGACCTTCCAAGTAACAAAGACCAAAACATAGCAAATCCTTCACCTATTTCCTATAAGAGACCACAAGATAACCAAATAAGTCTCATTGTGCCTCCTAAAATCAAACAAGTTTATAAAGCTAAAGAGAAAGTGGTTGAACAACCCCCCATGGTTCATTTTGTTCCTCCCTTAAGAGAAGAAAAGAAACCTATGATTGATAAACCCACTCCTACAGAATCACAACATGAAAATCAAATGAAAAGGAACTAAAATGCTAGAGAGTGTAGTCATAGACATCGTGCTATTTCTCATTTATTGCAAGAAAAAGAAGAACAGAACAACATAGAAAATAAAAATCCAAACTTACCTCAAGCAATGCATAATACTTCTCTACCTTTGTCGAAACAAGCAAATCCTAAACCTCGAACACTACATGAACAAGCACCTTCTATGGATATTATTATTAGACCTTCTATTGTGATTAACTTAGATGATGATAATGAAATTGAAAAGATTGATGAGGAAGTGCATAAAGAGTTAAATTTATTGTTTTCCTCTTCCATGAGCTTAAATAATAACAATCATGATGATCCTCCTACAAAGAACGATTCACCACGTGTTGAACTTGGTGATTTTCCTAGTTTGGCACTTAAGTTGTCCTTTTGGCTAGTTGCCCACCTTCTGCATATGAACAATATTGGGATGTGGATGACTTTTTATAGGTTCACCCACGTGTGCCTTACTAGTCTTGTTTTTATTTTCCTTTTTATGTTCTTTATGTGATTGCATGTGTATAATGTGATCCCCCGTATCATTTTGTTTAATGTGTCTTCATGTTCATTCCTCTATTTGCACCTGCAATCTTCTATATGTTGTAAACCTTTATCTTTTCTTTTGTCTTGTGTTTTCCTTTTGGGGATGACACAAGGCGTCGAGACATTTAGGATTCTTCCATGTTGACCCGAAATCTTTTTCTTTGTTTTCACTCTCTATGTGTCATTCTTCAAGTTCCATGAGTTATTTGGGGAATGATCTAACGTTTTTGAGCTCTATAATATCATTGTAGCAAAGACATACGCTGACCCCAAATCCGTGGATCCATTTGTGTGATTTTGGGATTTCATTTTGGGGGCAACCCCTTTTCATGACATAGCTTCTTTTGGAAATATATGTTTAACATAGGGATTTCCAAATAAGCTCTCATGTCTTCTTTATTGTAGCATTTATCATTTGCTACTTTAAAGTAATTGCTCGTAGCATGGTGTTAGCAATTTCTTTAAACTGGGGCATACATTGGCATTATCATTTTTGGAGATCTTGGACTATATCCTTATGTTTTATTGTGCGGTCTTCTTACTTCTTGCGATGTGTCTTCTTCTTGGTGGTTCCATTGGGTTTGATGTCCTCCAAGAGTGTGACCTTTCTTGGCATATGAATTTCCTTTTAGTGGTAATGTTTCGTGTTGCATTTCCTAAGTTGTGAATCTTTTACCCTAGACTTGTCCTCTCTTGGAGATATTAGGCACGATGTTCCCTAAGAAGAGACCTTACATGAACAAAGAAAAACCCTTTTGAACATGTCTTATCATATTTGCATTTTTTTCATAAATTTTTAGCATAACGCAACTTGCTAACCTTATGAAGCTTGAAGTTACAACCCTTTTTCAAGGCCACCAAACATAACACACTTTGTTTTCTTTTGGTGCATTGTTTGTTCATAAGTACTTAGCATATGTAACTTGCTAATCCTTATAAAGCTCAAAGTTCATATAGTGTGTTGCCTTATTAAAGTTATCAAAGGTATAACTTTGATATGGTATGGGAGCCTAAAAATATTCTCTCATTTTCCACCCTTGGGGGATCACCTAGTGGACAACGGATTTCAATAGCCTATGTGAGAGTGCATTGTTGTTTACAAAGTGGACAACAAGTTCCACTTGTAAAAAAATTTGGACAAATAGGTGAGTCATGATCCACATCGCGTTGGACATTTGAGGCTTGATCCACCCCTTTTTATTTTCCTTTTTCTCTTCATTTTAGTCTTTGGAATTGTATGATTGAGTATCTTGTCATTGTTGCATATATATATGTTTAACATAGGCATGTGCCTCCTTCTACCTTTGTTGGTTTTTCCATTAGATCTTAGATCTTGGGGGCTTGATCATCCTTCTTGATCGTTGTCATCTTATCCTTCCAATGATTGTACAATTAGATCTCTCTTGATTGTCTATTTTAGTGTGAGCTTGACGCAAGGTCATCCTCTCACTAAAGGATGGGCTAAATGTATCTTACAAAAATGTAACCCTTTACATTTTCTCACTTGTTTGGGCCCTCCTAATTAAATTAGACTTAATAATTCCTTAGTTTAGTGTTAAATGTACATCTTTACATTTACAAATTTATTTGGGCCCTCTTAATTAAATTTTGCTTAAGTATTCCTTAATTAGGCCTTTAATTCATTTACAAGCCTAATAAATTAAATTTTCTAAAGGGGAAACCCAACAATAATTAAAGCCTAAACATAACACTTTACCTTGACCAATGTGTGTTCCAAGAATAGGGACCTGGGACCCACTCGCCTATGGGCGAATGGGTCTTCCCTAGACCTTTGTACCTAAATTTAAATTATGTTTTTGGCAATATTTTAACATCTCTAGATCCATAATTCAATGTCGGCTTGTGATATTTGAATTTCAGGAAATCAAGTATACATACATACCTATAAATACAAGGTTATTTCACTAATTTTCACCTAGCAATTTTGTGAGATTTTCAAGAGAATATTTGGAGAACTTCAAGAGGAATCAAGAGCATTCAAGAGCAGATATATCAAAGATTTATTGAAGCAATCAAGATCTATCCATCATTTCAAAGTCTTCTTGCATCATGCATGTTTTTGGACCTAACATTGTGATGTAGATTTCAAGATCTATTCAAGCATTCAAAGCATCAATTTCAAGTGTCAAGATCCACATCCAATTTATCCATTTCATGCAAGTTTTAAACCTCCTAATATCTCCATTACCAAGGTTTCATTCAAGGGTTTGTTGAGTGGTAAAATAGCTTTGTTCATTCTTCATTCCCTCTTTCATTCATTATTTCATTTTAAGGTTTGATTTCCAAATCGGGGTTTGACCAAGGAAAACCCTCATTCACTCAGAAACAAACATTTTTCTCTCTTGTGGGCGTGATTTGAAATTTATGTTGAGGAAGAATTGAAGACCTTTTGAAGTGCAAGATTTACAAAGTTATCAAAGTTGCAAAAGTTGTCAAAGTTGTCAAATCACAAAATCTAACATACAAATCTAATTTTGACTTTCCAACACTTAAACCTGGACAAATTAGAAGCTACATATTTGCACCAGAGGCTCCCGAAAGATTGTTGAAACCCCTATACTTGGACCCTTTCGCCCATCAGTGAATGAGTCTCAAATCAGCTTCCAGAAAGCACTTTTGGTGATTGGTTCACATGTTTCTTCCCTTCTCAAATCTGCATTTGGTTTTTTGATTTTGTAATATTGATTTTAATATTGTTGTTTCAAGTGTTAGATTG
Source organism: Sequoia sempervirens (assembly GCA_007258455.2). Taxonomy (NCBI): domain Eukaryota; kingdom Viridiplantae; phylum Streptophyta; class Pinopsida; order Cupressales; family Cupressaceae; genus Sequoia; species Sequoia sempervirens. The sequence continues at coordinate 70,488,699 of VDFB02109042.1, read as the reverse complement.
CATTTTGGAGTTGATTTTCTATTTTTAGTTTTTCTCCCAAAATGTTGTTTGACCTTGACGCCCGTCCTTCAGTCATAAGGAAATTTGAAGATTCTCACTTTGATTTGATTCACCTAAGGGTTGTTAGTCAATTCTTTGTGGGGATCTCATTTCCTAATGAAATAAAGGAAAATAGGTCTCTCATCACATCATATTTGATTCACGTCTCATAAACCCCAACTTATATTTTTCATCGTTTCATTTTGGTGAACCTAACATTTGAACATCATAACTTGCTAATTTTGGAGTCCATTTTCAACCCTAGATCTAGGTTTTGCATAACTTTGCATTGATTTTCATTTCATTTAGGGTTGTTTACTTGCATTAGTTTGCATCTCATTTAGCGTTTTAGGTTTGCATTTTTGCATTCTTTAAAATCTATAAAATTCAAAAATATCAATTATTTTGCATAGTGTTTACATAATATTGCATAATCAGACATTTACAACAAAAAATTGGATCAAAATTGCATGTCAAATTAGGTCTTTTTGCTTGTCATTTTGCAATATTTTGCACTTGCATTTAGGACTCATTTTATAGAACAGAACATAGAAAAATAAAATCCAAACTTACCTCAAGCAATGCATGGTACTTCTCTACCTTTGCCAAAACAAGCAAATCCTAAACCTCAAACACAACATGAACAAGCACCTTTTATGGATATTATCATTAGACTTTCTGTTGTGATTAACTTAGATGATAATGAAATTGCAAAGATTGATGAGGAAGTGCATAAAGAGTTAAATTTATTGTTTTCCTCTTCCATAAGTTTAAATTATAACAATCGTGATGATCCTCCTACAAAGAATGATTCACCACGTGTTGAACTTGGTGTTGTCCCTCTGGCTAGTTTCCCACCTTCTGTATATGAACAAAATTGGGATGCAAACGACCTGTTATAGGTTCACTCACATGTGCCTTACTAGTCTTGTTTTTATTTTCATTTTTGTGTTTTTTGTGTGATTGCATGCATATAATGTGATCCCCTTTATCTTTTTGTTTGGTTTTTCTTCATGTTCATTCCTCTATTTGTACCTTCATTCTTCTATATGTCATAAACCTTTATCTTTTCTTTTGTCTTACGTTTTCCTTTTGGGGATGATGCAAGGCATCGAGACATTTAGGTCTCTTCCATGTTGACCCGAAAACTTTTTCTTTGTTTTCGCTCTCTATGTGTTATTCTTTGATTTCCATGATTTATATGGGGAATGATGACATTTCTAAGCTCTATAACATCATTGTAGCAAAGACATACGCTGACCTCGAATTCATGGATCCCTTATGTATGATTTTGGGATTTCATTTTGGGGGCAATCCCTTTTCATGATGTAGCTTCTTTTGGAAACATATGTTTGACATAGGGATTTCCAAATAAGCTCTCATGTCTTCTTTATTGTTAGCATTTATCATTTGCTACTTTAAAGTAATTGCTCGTAGCATGGTGTTAGTAATTTCTTTAAATTGGGGACATACATTGACATTATCATTTTTGGAGATATTGGATTATATCATTATGTTTGATTGTGCAGTCTTCTTACTTCTTGTGATGTGTCTTCTTCTTGGTGGTGTCATTGGGTTTGATGTCCTCCAAGAGTGTGACCTTTCTTGGCATACGACTTTCCTCTTAGTGGTAATGTTATGTGTTATATTCCCTATGTTGTGAATCTTTTATCCTAGACTTGTCCTCTCTTGGAGACATTAGGCACGATGTTCCATAAGAGGAGACCTTACATGAACAAAGAAAAACCCCTTTGAACATGTCTTATCCTAATTGCATTTTGTTCATAAGTGTTTAGAATAACTGTAGAACCCCAATCCTAGCACCTACAAAACAAAATAAGCAAACACATAGTTAGATCAAATGCAAGTGAGAATCAAGATTCCTCATGAAATCCATTAGAAATGCTCAAAATAGGAAATAAAATTGAACACAATGAGAAAGCAATGAAATCCTAATTAAGCAAGCAAACTCTTGATCCTATGGGGGAATTGGTGTCAATTTGATGTGAAAATTGGCCCTTTCCCAACTCCTATGATGCAATGTTGATGAATGATGAAGGTTGATTCACTTTGTTGAAGATTCACTTGAGCTCCATTATGAAAAATTTGCATAACCTAGCTATAAACTTGATAAAAATGGATGGAGATGGATATGTTTGAAGATGAAATTGAGTATAGTAAGTTTACTCAAATTGTGGATTATCAAATGAGGAGAGAAACCTCTTATTTATAGAAATACAAGATGGAAGAGTGCCCAAAATGAAGCAATGTGGGATCATTCAACACCCAATAAGGAGGTGCTACTTGTCAAGATGTGAATGGGCAAAGGATGTGCACATTTTGATGATTGTGCCTATAAATGCAATTAGGTGGAATTTGAAAATAGTGAAATGACATGTAAGAGGGAAAAAGAATGTCTTAAATGCCACTTGGCTCAATGCATAAGGACATGAAAGAAGGAATAAATGTCTTGTTGGAAGGACAAATCCACTTGGATGGATTTCAAATTTGGAAGAATACTCCTCAAAAGATGCCAAGTTGAGAGAAAATAGAGATTTAATAAATGAATTAAATGTATTTTCATGTGAAAGTGGCAAAAGCTAGAGGATGGGACATGGATTAGAATTAAATTAATCAAGGGTTGATTAATTTAATGAGGGATTAGATGATGTGACTAATTGATTTAGATTTACGGGTTGATTTAAATCAAAAGATGAGAAGAATGTGATTTAGAGACTAATTAAATAAAGATTTTTTATTTATTTATTTAAAGGGGATGAATGTTAGATTAAATCAAATAAGGTTTAATTTATTTAATTTAATAAGATGACTTTAGAGATTTAATAAAATAAAATGAATTATTTAATTAAATAGGGACTTAGGGTTAATTAGATCAAACTGATTGATTTAATTAACAAGAGAGAATGAATTAATCAGATAAATGATTATTTATTTAATTAAGGGACGAAGAGTGATGATAAGCTGAGAAGGTGATTTAGGATGAAGCGGTGTTAGTTAATCAGGGTCAAGTGTGTAATGCCAATCAGTATATTTTACGTGTCTACAATAACGTAGCTTGTTAACCTTATGAATCTCAAAGTTACAACCCTTTTTCATGGCCACCAAGCATAAAACACTTTGCTTTCCTATGGTTCCTTGTTTGTTCATAAGTGCTTAGCATAACGCAGCTTGCTAAGCCTTATGAAGCTCAAAGTTTGTATTGTGTGGTGCCTTATTAAATTTATCAAAGATATAACTTTGATATGGTATGGGAGCCTAATAAGATTCTCTCATTTGCCACCCTTGGGGGCTCACCTAGTGGACAACATATTTCACTAGCTCGTGTGAGTGTGCATTGTTTTTTACATAGTGGACAACGAGTTCCACTTGTAAACTTTTTTGGACAAACAATTAAGGTGTGATCCACATTGCATTTGACAGTCGAGGCTTGATCCACCCCTTTTTCTTTTCCTTTTTATTTTCCTTTTTCTCTTTCTTTTAGTCTTTGGCATTATATGATTGAGTATCTTGTCATTGCTGCATATATATGTTTAACATAGGCATGTGTCTCCTTGGTTTTTCCATGAGATCTTAAATCTTGGGGGCTTGATCATCCTCCTTTATCTTTGTCGTCTTATCCTTCTAACGATTGTACAATTAGACCTCTCTTGATTGTCTACTTTAGTGTGAGTTTGACGCAAGGTCATCCTCTCACTAAAGTGCGAGCTAAATATAGTGTAGAAAAATGTAACCCTTTACATTTTCTCACTTGTTTGGGCCCTCCTAATTAAATTGGACTTAATAATGCCTTAATTTAGTGTTGTTAATTGTACCCCTTTACATTTACACACTTTTTGGGCCCTCTTAATTAAATTGTGCTTAAGTGTGGCTTAATTAGCCCTTTAATTCATTTACAAGCCTAATAAAAAAAAAATTGAAGGGGAAACCCGACAATAATTAATGGCTAAACATAACACTTTACCTTGACCAATGTGTGTTCCAAGAATAGGGACCTCAGACCCATTCGCCTATGGGAAAATGGGTCTTCCCTAGACCTTTGTACCTAAATTTAAATTATGTTTTTGGCAATATTTTAACATCTCTAAATCTATAATTCAATAACGGCTTGTAATATTTGTATCTCAAGAAATCAAGTATACATACATACCTATAAATACAAGGTTATTTCAATAAGTTTCACCTAGCAATTTTAAGAGAGTTTCAAGAGCATTTTTGGAGAATTTCAAGAGCAATCAAGAGCATTCAAGAGAAGATATATTAGATATTTATTGCAGCAATCAAGATCTATCCATCATGTCAAAGTCTTCTTGCATCATGCAAGTTTTTGGACCTAACATTGTGATGTAGGTTTCAAGATCTATTCAAGCATTCAAAGCATCAATTCTAAGTGTCAAGATCCACATCCAATTCAGCCATTTCATGCAAGTTTTAGATCTCCTAAGATCTCCATTATCAAGGTTTCATTCAAGGGTTTGTTGAGTGGTAACATAGCTTTGTTCATTCTTCATTCCCTCTTTCATTCATTATTTCATTTCAAGGTTTGATTACCAAAGTGAGGTTTGACCAAGGCAAACTCCCATTCACTCAAAAACAAATATTTTTCTCTCTTGTGTTTGTGATTGCAAATTTAGGTTGAAGAAGACTTGAAGACCTTTTGAAGTGCAAGATTTACAAAGTTATCAAAGTTACAAAAGTTGTCAAATCACATAATCTAACCTACAGATTTGATTTCTAAATTTTTGACACTAAAACCTGGACAAATCAGAAGCTACAGATTTGCACCAAAGGCTCCTGAAAGATTGTTGAAACCCTTGTACTTAGACCCATTCGCCCATGGGCGAATGAGTCTTAGATCAGGTTCCAGAAAGCATTTTTGGTGACTGCTACACATGTTTCTGCCCTTCTCAAATTTGCATTTGGTTTTCTAATTCTACAAAATTTGAGTTTAATATTGTTGTTTCAAGAGTTAGATTGCATTTTGGAGTTGATTTTCTATTTTTAGTTATTCTCCCCAAAGTGTTGTTTGAAATTGACCCCCGTCCTTCAGTCATAAGGAAATTTGAAGTTTTTCACTTTGATTTGATTCACCTAAAGGTTGTTATTCAATTCTTTGTGGGGATCTCATTTCCTAATGAAATAAAGGAAAATAGGTCTCTCATCACATCATATTTGATACACATCTCTTAAACCCCCAACCTATATTTTTGTTGTTTGAAGAATAGATTGACAGAGATTTGAAGCTAAAAGGTGGCTCTGAGATACTTGATGCGTTGATTAATTCACAAAATCCTTCAAAAGAGAAATCTAGCTTGGGTTTTGCGAAAGGAAAGAGTCCTACTACTAGTGCATTTGCAAAGTTATATGACAAGTTTAAAGCAGAATAAAAGATTGGCACAAAGGATGTGAAAGCTTGCATGAAGAATGCCTCTAAGAATGAAAAATATGAGATGAAGAAAACTAATGGAAATAAGAAGCTTGCATCAAATAAGAAGATTAATAAATCAGTCCCTGAAGAATTGAGGAAGAAGCACAACACAAAGGGAACTAATGCAGATGGTTTCTCAAGGGTGTGAGATTTGAAGAAGCCAAAGCAAAGACGACCTCCTCATCTTGTGCAAAGAAATTCTATGATCAAGTATTCCTCATACTTCTATGGGTATTTCTATAGTTGTAATTGGTTTGGTCATAGGGCTAGTGAATATAGAGTTATGCCTACAAGGGGAAAAAAAATTGTGAGTAAAAATCCATTTGCTACTTTGGTAGATATGATTGCAATATGCTACAATTGCAATAGTTTTGGTCACATAGATAAGCAATGTAGAGAAAACTTTGTAAGACCAAAAGTACAAAGTAAAAATAAAAGCATGTCTCCAAGTGTGACAAAACGTGCACAAGTCCCTAAAAAGAAGGAAGTCAAGGCAAAAAAGAAACCTAAGAAGGTTTGGAAAGAAAAAGAGGAGAAGTTTGCACAATCTATGATAGCACAAGCAACACTCCATGCCAAAAAGTAGAATTTATGGGTGATAGATAGTGGTTGCTCTAAACATATGACTGGTGATAAGAGAAAATTTATCAAACTCATAAAATGCAAGGAAGGATCTATGAGTTTGGGAGATAACACTGCAATAAAAATTTGTTGTAAAGGAACTCTAAGCATAGATGGAAGATTGTCTACATGTGATGTCCTTTATGTTGAAGGATTGAAGCATAATCTACTAAGTGTCAGTCAAATGTGTGAAAATGGATACAAAGTAATATTTAATGTAGAAGGATGCAAGATAAGGAAGTTTGGAGAAATAGTTGCTAAAGGTAAAAGGATTGAAAGCAACCTCTATAATCTCAATGAAGTGAATGGTCAAAGCTACATGATAGGAAAAGTTGATGAGAGTTAGTTGTGGCATAGGAGAATGGGCCATGTAAATTTTGATAATCTGGTAAAAGTGAGTTCAAAAGGACTTGTCAGACATATGCCTAAGATAACCAAACTAGCAAACACCACTTGCAAGGAATGTCATATAAGCAAGAAAACAAAGGTCAAATTTCAAACAAAAGAGTACGAAACTAAAAATCCTTTGGATTTGGTTAATACTGATATTGGTGGCCCCACAAGAACAAAAGGAGAAAGGTATTTCATGTTACTAATAGATGATTACTCAAGAATGACATGAGTAACCTTTTAAAGGATAAGTCTCAAGCATTTGAAAGATTCAAAATCTTTAGAATCGTGGTTGAGGAGATTGGTAGAAGGACCAAATGCTTAAGATTTGATAGAGGTGGAGAATTCACTTAAAATCAATTCATTGAATATTGTGAGAAGCGTGGAATTAAAAGGCAATATTCTAAAGCAAGGACTCCACAACATAATGGAGTTGTTGAATGAAAGAATAGGACATTCAAGGAGATGGCCAGGACAATGCTACATGAGGCTAAGTTACCTTATGTATATTAGAGAGAAGTAGTATATACATTTTTTTATAATTTGAATAGAGTTCAGTTAAGGGTAAACAGTGACAAGACCCCCTATGAGTTGTGGTATGGAAAACCTGCTTTATTCAAGTACTTCAAAGTGTTTGGTAGAAAATATTATATCATGAGAGAAGAAGATAATTTGGAAATCTTTGATTCAAGATGTGATGAAGGAATACTTCTTGGATATTCCACCCAAAGCAAAGCCTACAAATGCTACAAAAAAAGGCTACACAAAATTATAGAAAGTATCAATGTCAAGGTTGATGAAGATTTGAAGCATGTTGCCCCTGACAGAGATAGCTATGATGTTGAATTAGAATCTGAGGATGATGTTGCTAATGAAGAATCTAACAAAAAGAATGAAAAGGCGCCTGCCAAATTTGTTCAAAAGGATCATCCTGCAGATCAGATCATTGGCAACAAAGATTAAGGATTTTAGACAAGGAGGAGAGTTGCAAAGAACAAAGAGCAAGTAAATTTTGTTCTCATGTCTCAAATTGAGCCTAAGAGCTATGTTGAAGACAACAAGGATGGCAGTTGGATAAAAGAAATGGAAGAAGAACTACGCCAAATTGAAAAGAAAAAAACTTGGGAATTAGTTCCAAGAACCCCAAGCAAAAATGTGATAGGCACAAAATAGTTCTTTAGAAACAAGCTCAATGAAGATGGAGTTGTTGTGGAAAAGGTAATGAAGGTAAAGAGACTCTTTTTGGGAATGAAATCATCCAACTGAAGACTAATACCATTCCCAAAGGTCTTGTTTCTTTACAGAGAATGTTTTACAATGTTGATTGTTATAACAAGAAATAAGCCTATCAAAGAAGAAGACATAGAAGGTATAAACTTAGGAATTGAGTCATCTCCTAAGATGATTTACATTGGCAAGAAGTTATGATTGAAAAAGAAGCAAATATTGATTGTATTATTACGAAAGTATGAAAAATGATTTGCTTGATCTTATGATGAATTAAAAGCTTATAGGGAAGACCTGTTTCAACATGCCATTCTATTGGAAATTGATGTCAATCCATTCAAACATAAGCAACGCCCTATTAACCCTACTCTTGCCCCTTAAATGCAAAAGGAACTGATGAAATTGAAATAGGGTAGTATTATTAAACCAATCAGGCATTCAAAATGGGTGTCTAACCTTGCTCTAGTCAAGAAAAAGAATGGGGACATTAGATTGTGTGTGGAATTTAGAAACCTCAATATCAAGTCCCTCAAAGAAAATTATCCATTGTCAAGCATGGATCATTTGTTGCAACGAGTGGCAGAGTTAGAGTTGATGTTTATGATGGATGGTTTCTCAGGTTACAATCAAGTCATGGTCGATGAGTCTGAGCAACGCAAGACAACTTTCACTACACCATGGGGAACTTTTGTATATGTTCATATGCCATTTGGATTTAAGAATGCAAGGCCACATTTAAGAGAGCTATGGATGTAGATTTTGCATGCCTCATAAATGAAATAATGGTTGTATACCAAGATGGCTTGATTGTTTACTCCAAGGATTGAAATGATCATTGCAAACACTTGGAGTTAGTCTTCTAAAGATGCTTGGAATATGGGATATCTTTGAATCCCAAGAAGTGCATCTTCGGTATGGAAGAAGGTAAGCTCCTTGAGCACATTATGTCTAAGGAAGGGCTAAGGATTTATCTAGAACGTGTCAAAGTCATTGGCCTTATCCCGAAGCCCAAAATAGTCATGCCAGTTCAATCTTACTTCGTCAAATAAACTTTGTTCGAAGATTTGTTCCCAACTTTGTTGAGAAAACAAAATCCATCTCTAAAGTGTAAAAGAAGGGGCAATCTTTCAGTTGGGATAAGGAATCAACAGATTCATTTTTAGTGATAAAAGATGTAATGAAGAAGGCACCAATTCTGGCAAGTCCAAACTATTCTATACATTTCAAGTTATTTTCTTTTGCATCCTTTTGTATTATTGTTGTAATTCTACTATAGAAAAATAAAGATGGTTATGAGAAGCTAATTTCTTTCTTCAACAAATCACTGAGAGATGAGCTAACTTGAATTATTTTGTGATGGAGAAGCATGCCTATGCTCTTATCCAAGTTGTTAAGAATCTCATGCATTACCTTATAGGGGATAATATTATTTCTTTTCTGCCACATACAGCTGTCAGAGATATATATATATTTTAGCAGGAAGCGTCAAGAAAAAGGTGCAGAAGGATCAACAAGATCCAAGAGTATGACATGGAGATATAGACAACCAAATTGATTAGAGGTCAAGGGCTAGCAAAACTGATGGCTGAGGGAAATTTGGATGTTGTTGAGGTCCACTAGATTAACTCTAACCCCTATTTCATTTCATGTCAATTGAATGATTGTCCTTAGTATAACGACATTGTTTATTATTTAGAGAACATGAATTGTCCTCCTCAATTGAGTGACAAGCAAAAGAGAACTTTGAAGCTTGAGGCTCAAAGGTATTTGTTGCTCCAAGGACAATTGATGTGGAGAAACCTTGATGGTGTGCTCCTAAGATGTTTAAATGAGGAGAAATCAATGAGTTATGGAGGAATTCCACCAAGGATTATGTGGTGGACATTATATGTCAAAGACCCCCGCTCATAAGATTATGAGGATGGGTTATTGGTGGCCAACACTATTCAAGGATGTGGCCAAGTTTATAAAAACATGTGATGCTTTCCAAATATTTTCCATCAAGTTGAAGTTTGCAAGTGCACTTCCCCTTACAACCATTTCAGTAGAAGCTCCATTCTAATAGTGGGGTATTTATTTCATAGGGGAAACTATAGAAAAGTCTGGAAATGGATACAAGTGGATATTGGTGGCTGCTAACTACTTTACAAAATGGGTGGAAGCAATTTCTACAAGAAATGCTACCTCAAAGATACTGATTGATTTTTTGCTAACTAACATAATCACCAAGTTTGGGGTGTTATCAAGAGTTGTTGACAATGCAATGTGTTTCAGATCCAAATATTTTGTGGACTTGAGTTCACAGTATGGAATATCTTTAACACTTTCATCACCTTATCATCCATAGGGGAATAGATAGGTTGAATCAAGCAACAAATGCATCATGACTATCATCAGAAAAACTTTGGATGCCAACAAGAAAAGGTGGGATGATATGTTAAAGTTTGTTGTATGGGAAAATATGGTAACCTACAACAAGGCCATTGGGAAGAATCCATTTGAACTAGTATATGGTGTCAAAGCCAAATTTCCAATTAGCCTTGAATTACCAATCTATAAGTTGTTGCAACAAATTGAAAGAGTGCTATCTCCCAAAGAATACATGAGCTAACCAATTTGGAAGAAACCAGAAGGAATGCCCATGAAAGAAATTTGTTGAGACAACAAAGGGTAAAGTATCTCTTTGATAAGAGAGTTGTCAAAAGGGAGTTTCAGATTGGAGATCTTGTACTCATGTGGAATTCCAGGCTAGAAGACAAAGAAAAACATGAAAAATTTCATGCCTTATGGGTAGACCCTATCAAATTGTTGAAGAATGTCAAGGAACATTCTACCTCAAGAACATTGATGGAAATTTCATGGAACTACCAGTTCATGGTCAACATCTCAAGCACTATTTCTCCTCAATGTGAGGTTCTTTGAACCTTTGTATCATAGGTCTTTTTGTTGTCTTCTTATGTGCAGTCATGACCCTTGTTTGTCATGATGTTAGGTTTTTCAGTCCCAGTCTTTCATATTTCCTTCCTTTTGGTATGCTTCCTAGAGATTTGGATTATTGTTGTTCCTGCAAGAGACAAACATCCTCAACTAGATTCAATGTTGGCACCTATAAATTTAATGAATTTACAGTGCTTTATGTTATCCCCTTGTGATACCCATCAATTATAACCGATCTAAGAAATCTCAATAGTGTATCATGAAAGTCCCTTTGTTAATGGCATCTAACCTTTGCCAAGTTATAGTCAAACGCCCACTTGCAAAATTCCAAAATTGCCCAAGTGTTGAGCTTTTCTATCTTTCATACTTTTGAGTGTTTGCATACTCGCATGCCTTCTCTATTGCTCCTGATCTTATTCCTCCTTTCCCCTTCTTTCCATTACTTTCCTAAAAAAATTGAGTTTCAACCATCGGCCTTTACCCTTATCCTTTGTTGCCTTCCTTTCTTAAGCCTTAGCTCTTTCCCTCGATCACCGACGTTCTAATGTATCCTTTGAAAAATTACAGTGTCGATGTTTTGGACTTCAGGGATCATCCTTCCTCCTTACCTCTTACCTTCATTTCATAGTAAGGTGTAAGCCTTATGTCTGACCCTCGATCTCTTATGCTTTTCCTTTACCTTTCGGAGATCAAGTATCTTGTCAATATTCTATCTTAGCTTAGTGATCAAATGAATATCTTTGGCTTGACTCCCAATCCTCGGTCCGGACATTATGATTCTTCAGCCTTTCAAAGGTCGGACTTTTATCTCACCCTTTATCACATTTCATGGTAAGACATAAGTCCTCCCAACTCCCGACACTTTCTTCCCTTTTGTGCTCATTTGAATCTTTCCTTTTTTCCCTTCATCCTCTCATTCTTCCAACAAGCAGTAGACCTAAAGCCTAACACTTGATGGGGTTTCTCTTCAAATCTTAGGGATCATAGCATTCTTTTCTCTGACCTCTCGACAAGCAATCTTTTGCATGCCCGATGTTCGGTGAATATGGTTTTTTGGGTGTGTGAACATTTTAATCATTGAACTCAGTATTGACTCGAGCCTGAAACTTCGATAATGCTTTTGAATGACGTGTTTTCAATCGTAAACACCATTAATGTTGCAACTACCCTCTCAACTACTAGATCTGATCTTTAGGGCTATAGGAGTGATATTTAATGCATTTTTCAACGATGCAAGGAAAAATAATGCCCATACTTCTTTGTGGGTCGAGGACATCCTTTTTGTCAGAAATCGATCTTTGGCAGAGATTTGTTGCTAATTTAGCAAAGGTTTTCTTCCTCATTCGTGTGCTCATCAATGGTATGGCATGGCTTCAGCATGTGTGACCATGTGAAGATGACACGAGCAGACATGGGAGTCAGGGTACAGTCTCTCACACTCATGGCTCTTTCTCCTAGGGTTTCTTAATGATGCAAAAAGATATATTTTTTGGTCAAAAGAAGAGAAAAAGGGAGGATATCATTTTTTTGACAGAAGAGAAGCAATTGCAGAGCCAACAAAAGAAAGATATTTACAAGAAACCCTAGGTTTCAATATCTAGTTCTGGGTTTAGATTATTTTGTATTGTAATGATATGGGTTTGATCCCAAATTTGTAATAGCATTTGTAAACCTGAAGATTGAGTGATTAAAGGCATAATCAACCTTAGCAAAATGTCTCCTTATGTATGGTATGCATTTCCAAATGTATAATTGATTAGTTTTTCGGCCAGATATATGTAAAATCTGTGCAAAGCTTTTGCATAGTATATTTTCAATATAATAAAGGAAATGTGTGGGTATTCTTAAGGATTACTAAGTAGACTCTCTTAATATTCTATAAATATCTATTGTCTTTCTAAATGTATGTGTAGAGCCCAGCTTTCCTGTGCATTTTGAAAGGCATAATCTTTTGTGGTGACTTGATTAAGTCATTGTCTTGTTTCCAGTTATTGCATCTTTGGTTAAATCTAGAGACTTTGTTTCCCAATGGATAAAGGCACCAATTTGTGATAGCTTTCTCTCTTATCATCCTCAACACACTCCAAACACATCAACTCAAAAACTTTTGAAGTTTTACTTTCTATGTGTTTTACTATCATGTCTAAGCGAATATAGCAATATAAGGGTGTATCGTAAACTCATTCTTAGACACTTATGGTAGATTATCTATTAGTAAAATCCTCAAGCTTACTTGTCCAAGCTATCACATAAGTATATTGTGACTGCAGTATTGGGATACACTGTGCAGTGGGTATAGTTTGTTGTAAGGTATTGTTTAGTGCTTCAAACATCAAGTCGGCATCTTAGGGAAAGCCCACCTTAGTTGCCCAGCCTGAAGATAGGTTTGTGGAAATTTTTCCAAGTTTGACACCCCTGTCACTTGGAAGATTATCAGACCTTAGGGACTTAGGGATTTGGGGCCTACAACCTAGGTCACCAACAAAGCCCATCAAGCAAAAAAAATTCTCAAGGATGTATATGAATAAAAGTAAAATAGAAGAACTAGTATGTATAAGACCTCTAATACTTTTCGTGATTTTCTACAAAACTCGACATCAAGGACTTTTAAAAGCATTGATTCTTCATGTATTGTAGTGATTTTCACAACTAAATATAGAGATGGATTTTTTGAGCACATAAACCTTGACTATGCATTGGTATGTAGTAAAAATTGAAGAAAATTTAACTCTTTTGTGTCTATTAAGCCAAAGGGAGGACAACAATAGATTTGTGATCAAACAATAGAGAAATGGTGTTTCTTTATGTAAGTAATCATTTAAGAAGCTTGGCAAGATAACCTAGAACACAAACATGTGTGAGGACTCATAAAAGCTTGTGGCATGACCAAAATGATTGTCTTGCCAATGAGATTCAAGCCCAAAGGTAAGAAACTCTTTTGCATATGTCAACTTTAACAATAGGTTTGTGGTCAAGCAATAGAGAAAGTATGTTTCTTCATTGAATCAATCACTTAAGACTTGGCAAGATAACCTAGAAGAGTAGCACAAACATGTGTGAGACTCAAAATCTTGTGGCATAACCAAAATGATTTTCATGCCAACAAGGTTAATCTTAGTGACTTCTAGGAGGAAGTTGAATCCAAGGAGAGGGGAATGTAAGGTCCAAATTTCATATGATTTGAAGTATGCTTCTAATGAAATTCTTGTTGTTAAATCGATGGGATAAATTAAAGAAATATTGTCAAGTGATCATGCATACCCTCACCTTCGAGGACATACAAGAGGAAGTCCAATCCTAAGGGGGGGAGTGTGAGACTTGTCTTTCACGATCCTATTGATTTGATGTTCTTTTCCAATGTTTCATGTGCTTCTATGTTTGGAAATTATACATGAATTTTATGGGTGATGGTTGTCCTATACATTAATGATGTTCATATGCTTGGTTGTTATTGGATATGGTTAATTGACTAATTTTGTTTAACTAATGGTTGTTGTGATTTCTCTATGATAACCAGATAAGTTCCTTTCATTGATTATGTAAGTATGTGTCTATCAAGATGTTCATTTCTGATGGGTTATTGTTTATTTTTTGGTTTGTTGTTAATGGTATGGCTATTATGTTTATCAGGGGGATTACAATGTTATGTTGGTAGAGGTTGTTGAGATGATGGATTTTATTATTATTGGGTGATTAGATAATATGGATGTGTGAGTAGGTGCTATTATGGAGATGAGGTTTGATATGTTAATATTTAGTTGTGATGGTTATAGATTATAAGATGGATTTCAATTGGTTGCTGCTAAATGTAGTGATATTGTGATGATGTGTTGTATGATTAATTATTACTTAATTTTATTAGGTGTTATGTAAGTAGATGTTGTGGATATGTTAATTATATGTTGTTACTTGTGTCAATTATTGGATTGGATTTCCTAGTTTATTATTCTTGAAATGTTTATCTTACATATGACAGTTGTTTCGGCTATTATTGTTCATGTGTTGTACTAACACTTTTTAGTTTAGTAAATAGGTAAATTTGGCCAATGATGTTGGGATCACATACCTACTTTTGTGTCTTTCCAGTATAACAAATAACCTAGACTTGTATGGAGTACTAAGGTCTTTTTGGCCCATGTTGTGAAATATGTGTTGTTGGTGTTATGTGAATTTTGTGTTGATGTAAAAAATTGTTTAATTCTTTTGATTGTTTCTTGAGTGAGTTCTGATCTTTTGTGATTTTATGCACTTTTATGAGGTTTAATTTTTCTTTTATGATTTGGAAAGTTGCCTAGGTGTGGGGTATAAGGTTAGGAGTATTTCTATCATTAAACACTTTAAAAGGGGGTTTATGTCCCACTCTCAAAAGTGGCGAATTTTGAAAGTAGTTATTTGGTTGGGCTAGTTGGAGGAAGTTATGTCCTCTTTATAAATCCTCTCTCATAGTGTGGATGGAGTTGTTCCATTTTCCTTTTGAGTTCTTGCCATCTTCTTGAGTTCTTTTGAGAAGAGGAGGATGATTGTGAAGAGACATGCCACCATTACCACAACAAAGGTCTTACCACCAAAAGATGAGGAATGCTAATTCCATTCAAATATTTGTGAATGGAAAGGCCCTACAATTTTATCATTAACAATAGATGTTAGAGAACCTAATCTCTACTAAAATAATTAAAAGATTAAACCTACAAAACACACCTCCCTATATCCATAAGCCATCAAATAGATGAGTCGAGGAAAAGAAAAACAACCATTTAGTTTCACAATGTCATCTACCTTATTATGTGAAAACCTTTAAATATCAAGTGGTATATGATGTGACATTGTTGTGTATTAGTTATGTTTTGTTGGAGGACCCCTATATGTACAAGTGGATGGTGTCTATGAGAATAAACCTCAAAGTTTCGTCATTTGTCCGATTCATTCAAACTTGAAAATGATTGCAAGTGCTCAAACACCAACAAAATCATAAGTTGCAAACATTATTAACATAAAAAGATGTGATCACTTTACCAAGTGTGTGCAAGGAAGCATATAATTATTCTTGTCCTCGACACACCACAACCAAATGGGCCAATGTACAAATAATCAATTATGTAACAAGATTAAGTGATAGATTCATAAGATTTCAAAGGGCCAAATTTAGCTAAGTGTTTTACCCTATAGAAGCCCATTTCTACCCTAAAGATCATTGTCAAGTTTAGGCACTTGATCAATCATATAGATGACCTCTTGGAGTAATCCAAAGTAGCCAAAAATTCCATGAAGATCAATCTAAAATTAGGTTCCCATCAAGTCCATACGCTTGCTAGTGTCTTTGAGATTTCCTTCAAGTTCAAGAGCATTAATTTGAGAGGTTTGACCAACACACAAACCACATTCATGCAAATGATGAATGTTGTACTCATGCCCTTCATATTCTGTTTTGTGTTGTCTACATGTATTTTCACAACCTTGTGTATAAAAACACATGGTAATAACACCTACAACATGCTCAATGGTTCTTCCACCCCATATCACAAAAGTTCTTTGCCAATATAAAAAAAGTTATATTTTCACATGGAGAGGAACTAATAACTCAGCTATATTGTTGATAGGGATGATGTATATTTCAATAGAGTATATCCATGTAATCAAAAATTGGCCTTCCACTATGTCTCACAAAGCGCTAGAATTTATTAGGTCTCGCCACCAACTTCAAGATGGAGTTTGTGCTAAAATTCTCACAATGCATGCACTCTAATTTAGACAACAAAAAAGGAGGCCAAACAAATTTGATATGGATGAAGGTAAAACAACTACCATTTACACAATTGAAACACATAATTTTGTCAATACAAATCCATGTTATAAATCTTTAGCTATCCTTTAAGATGGAAAAAAATATGCCTTAAAGCATACACATTTGGAGTAGTCCTCACTCAAAATGTCCATCCAATTGTCAATCACAATGAGGCATTTTTTGACATAGTGGCAAGTACCTAACATAAACATAGCTTATGTTATTGTTCAAGAATGCAAGTAGTAGAAGCACCATATACTAGGTGAGGAAAGAATCATCCAAACTAATCACAAGCCTCTAGAATTCTTGCAAACTCAAGTCAAATTGCAAAATGGCCATCATCAAAGGTGGTCCACATACCTAGAACAATTTCTCTCAAACATCTAAACATAAGAAAGCAATTACCAACAAGATTGTTGATTGCTTGAGTAAACTTCCAAACACATCCCTAACAACAATCCTCAACTTGTAGAAGTAAACATCATAATAACCTCAATTGTACACCAAAGATTTTAACTCTAATGACATATACCAAAAGCTAACAGTTGGGAGCAGGCTCTTAACACCCAACTAAAAATGTCATTCAATGTCATATGGGAAATACCTATGATCCCACTAAGGAGTGATAGAAGATTATTTGAGAAGTTCACTATTGTCATGTGGCGAGGTCCATTGGGGTGAAAAAGACTACCCATTCTATGCATACATGTTGTCATATATACATCAAGTCTTCCACAATATCTCTTATTGCAAACCCATCCAATCAAAATCAAGGCATGTATGCTCTTTTAATTCCTAATGAACCTTAACAATCTATTTCTATGAATTTCATGTCAAGGCTTCTCAAGACCAAGAATGGTAACAATTGTGTACATGTTTTTGTTGTTATCTCAAAGATGGTCCTAATAACCTATATTAAAGGTATCTTTGTAGAAGAAAATTCCAAACTCTTCCAACAAATGTGGGGGTCAATTTTGGCTTTACCACAAACCACTGTGTTAGGCAAGGACACATTTCTTAGTATTTTTTGGCCTGTCCTATGGTCCATGACAAAAACAAAACTATCTAAGTCGATTACATTTCATGTGCAAACTAATGGGCAAATATAAGTCCTAAACCAAATAATTGTGTGCATTCTTTGGGTGCATCACTTGAGGCATCTTCACACAAAGAATGAGAGCTTTCCATATGTCCAAGGTAGCTACAATCAAGTTTTTCGTGGCTCCACAAGTCAGCCCACTTACCTATAGTCTCGGAAGAGACTTAAACCTACATAAATCAGCCAAATTTGTGAAATAAGACACATCCAACAATAGGTTAAAGAGATCCTAAGCAAACCAATGATGTACAAGCAAGAACACTATCAACATTGTGGCCTGCATTATTTTATGATAGGAGATAATTACAAAGAACAAAAATGAGTCCTAATACCACCACTCCCCTTACAAGTAATCAGATTATGGACACACTAACTAATGAGTTGAATAAGCAAAACCAACTCTATTAGGTAATGAAGATGGAGAAGTTTACACATCAGAAATAGTCGTTCACCAAGGTCCAAATCTAGCATAAGTTTCATCACCAATAATCAACATAGCTTGTTGCTTCTCAGAGGGGCAAACAATCTAAAACAAGGTCCAAATCTAGCATAAGTTTCATCACCAATAATCAACATAGCTTGTTGCTTCTCAAAGGGGCAAACAATCTAAAAAGTATCTCTGGTCATCTCATTAGCAAATTTCACATTGGAGCTATGACCCATCAAATGGAAGTACCAAAATAGATAATTCCAGCAAACACTTTCAATTTTCTAATTAGTTTTCATAATTCTAATTTATTGGAGAATCTCTCAAAATAGCAAAGGTTGTTTAACTCCCTTCAAATATGTATATATGGGCAAACTCTAGAAAACCTTGTATTGGTGGTTTTAAAACATCCCTCTTTTCACCCCCAAACAGTTTACTGGCTAGCGATATTAGTTCCTAAGCTGCTTTTTTATGCCTCAGGTTTTCTTAAAATGGTTAAACTTAATTGTTTCAATGTTACAAATTACGATTATCTTGTTGTATGCCATTTCTTGGGCCACCAGCTGTAGTGTGCATACCTACAGTAATAGTGTTTGTAGAGATAACTTACCAAATATGTTATCCATATATATAACCCTTATATGTGTGTGTCAAAAGGAGTGTAGTTATTGAGTTTTTATTGAGAACAGTCAAGTTCAAATCCCCAAAGCAACATGAAAAATATATAGCCCTTGATAATTGAGAACTAGTACTAGAGAGAAACCCATTTAGTGTCCACCAGTATCTACAACAATTCCTAGACTTCTATTCAGTGATTTATGTTTAAATCGCAGCTATTTTCTTTACCAACCCCAAAACACAAAAGATGGTACTAATAATACACTTGCAACTCATCCTTTCATTTTTCACAATCACCCTTCGTTCATAGAAAGTTTGCATAGAGATACTACCCTCCTGTGCTGGAGCTGCAATTTTGTGAATGAAATACATTTGTTAACTGCTCTCGGATTTTTATTTCTTGTTGTGCATCCACAAATTGCAGCGAATCACAATTTCTTATCTGCTTCACATGGAACTGCAAAATATAACTATGTATATTATATTAAATAGATGACAGGTAAGAAACAAAGATACTATATTAATGTCCAAAAGTAGGCTAATGGAACTGGAAAAGTACATTTAGTTAAAATTGAAAGTACATGGGTTTTAAAACCCTAGGTTAGAAGAAGTAACATAAGTAATGAGAAATTTTATACTTGTGAAAACACACACAAGCCCATATCTACCAAATTAGAAAAACCAAACTTTTTGAAAAAAATATTTTTTTTATTCATCTGAAGGCATAAAAAAACTATGTTAAATTTGATACAAAACTTGAAGACTCACGTTCCCCCATAAAAAATGGCCGCAAGACGGATTATCTATAATATGTCTGCAATAGTACACCAGCAAGCACCATGCAGACACAAGAGAATCAGATCCAGCTCACAAATGCCATGAGGCAGAGCTGATAATCATAAACTCATAATGTGCAAGTTATTTAATGACCAAGCAATGATGCAAACAAACCAACCAGAAAGAATTCTAAGCATGCCAACAGATGTATGTCAACACATCACTGCTGGCATTCGGAGATCAAATTATAACTCTCCAACGGTCATCCCAAATCCAAATTTATAATCCTTCTTCCAATGGTCAATCTGTATTAAGATAATCATACTTGGTTAATAAAACTCTCAAGGCTGTAGTGGCAAACTCGGGACAAATAATAACCTTTCAAACTCACCTCTGCAGAAAGAACAAAATTTACTCCCATGTTCAATCTTTCTTCTAAATAAGCAGCTACACAACCATTTGAATCAAGCCTGCCTCGAAGTCGACACTACATAAACAAAAGTCATATCACAACTATGATGAGTAAAATAAAAAAGATAACTAATGAACATATAGTAATTCTTAATATATAAATAGATTTGAAGCCATAAATTTAATTTCTGGATTTTCAAGGATTTTCTAATTTCAATTGCCATGAGGACTGCTTTATAACAGGTTTTACTTAAAACTAGAATAATATAAGCATTTTTCCAAAGATTTCCCTCCACAATTTTTCAAGTTGAAGAGAAAGTAAACAAAGAAAATTTGGGTTTTTCAGAAAACTGACAGTTTAACCTTCTGCACCTTATTAAAAAAAAGGAAGGAAAGAATGTTTTTACACTAATATCCACAAATAGCCTATATACAGTAATGTGGCTTGAAGAGTGATAAAACTTTAATAGAGAAGCACTAAAGATGCTAGGTTATGAAAACTAACCAAACATGGTAGAAAGATGGCCAAACCATGCAAAAAGGAAGTAAATCGAAAGTGGTTAAACTCCAAGTGTAAGACATTAAACAAGTAAAAATAGCCCGTTCAGGGAAGGATCCCTAGAAAGAGCAAGGAGCTGGTAAAGATAAACTAGGCAACCATGTAATGTGCACAGTGAGGCCCATACCAGAATAACCAACGTCATTACCATATATCTAGGATTTGAGAATGCTCATGGGGAAACGTTCAAGCAGGGGCCAAGTAAGACAAAATTAAGAGGAAGCCAGCCACTTCCCAGTAGAGCCTCTCATCCACGGTCAATGAACCTCTGGCAGCAGAGAAAAATCTAGTCACGTGCTTGTGTCTCCATGACTTGGGCTTTGGTCAAGGGGAATGAACATCACATTGAAACAACACAATCCAGTCCACTTAAAATGAGAATAGGGGAATCATGGCGCTCTTAGGAGTGATACGAAGAGGAACATTGTCTCAATAATTTGTTTCCCTTTGAACATGAACTGGATATATCTAACTTTCTAAGGGGCATTTACTGTCTCCAATATTGGAATAGATAAGCAGCTTGACAGCTCTAGGGTTCCCCACTGTACGAATTGATGTTTATGAATATCAACCTCTTGAAGAAAAAGTGTTACACTTCTTACCTGTGAACTGAAAGAATGTGGATAAATAACTGCTTTGTCTCTATACAGTGAGTAGTACCTCCTGCGGATCCTGTGGAATCTAACTAATAAAAAAAATTACTTCAGTCTCAACCTCCTACAGATAGCATAGATGGCAGATCATGTACCAAGTGAGCTATGGTGTATGGGATGTTGCAAGGTGTGTACCCTTGGTCTCCTCACGCTGTGCAGCGCAGTGCTTGGGTTCATGACATGGCTTAACCGCCTCCCGTGGATTCATTAACTCTACCGGTTGTATCGGGCATTAACAGGTCAACCTTTTGGGGCAACAGCAACCGTCTTTGCAACAATTGGTATCGCTAGAGGGGGATTGTAGCAAGGTGTGCACCCTTGGTCTCCTTGTGCTGTGCTGTGCAGCGCTTGGGTTCGTGACATGACTTAACCACCTCCCATGTATTCATTAACTCTAGCGGTTGTATTGGGCATTAACAGGTCGATCTTTTGGTGCAATGGCAACCATCTTTGCAACATGGGAGCACATCGTCAAATGGTCAAGGATGCTCCTCAAGCCATGTAACCATCATGCAGAAGATAACTAAACTGAATGTTAATGCTATCTACAATCTGTAAGAAATGCTCAACATAGAAAACTGCATTGAATTTAAGCAGTTGAGGAGATTTCCAAATGACCTGAATGTATTGTCAGTAAAACACTATTGGCAACTTACATCAGCGGACGAAAGTTAGAAACAGCTAATGAATGGTGGAAAACAATAATAGAGATATCAGTAGATTGAAAAACCAAACCAGTCTCCAAATAGCAACAGTAAAGTTTACTATTTACAAGGTGCCTGAGGAGACAAACTTTAAAGAACAAAGTGCCAAGTAGGTATATCTCTTATAACCTGAAAGGTAATCAGATTACCTTTTAGAATCAAAGACCCTCAGTAAAACCATCCTATTGAAATGAAGAGAAATTTCTTTGCTTCAAATAATCCTATTTCTGCAATGTAAACCCAAAACAACAGAACAAAATGCCAAGCGGGTGTATCTCTTATAACCTGAGGTAATCAGCTAATAAGCTTTAAAGAATGAAGTGCCAAGTAGGAGTATCTCTTATCTTTTTGAAATCGAAGACCATAGTAAGCCCATCCCATTCAAATGAAGAGAAATGGCTTCACCTCCAATAATCCTATTTCTGTAATGTAAACCCAAAAAGACATAGAGCAGACCAACCTTCCTCTTTAAGCAGCATCCAATATTCCAATGGCTGGTTACAGTTACTTGACATAATAGATATAACCCAAAGATTTTCCTGGTCCTGCCCCTTTCTTCAAAATGATTATTCGTAAAGCTGTTACCACTCGCTTACCAAACATGATTAGGTGGTCACTCAATAATGGTTGTGTCTAGCTATTCTGTACCATCTGCTTACTACTGCCCACCACGAGCGAGGGTTGCCCACTCTGGAGGAGGAAGTTGGTGGATTGCATATTGGGCCTGATTTCAAGAAGACAAGAACCAGATACAGATCTTCAACTAATGCACAAGAAAGAGGAAATGAGTGATACGCCTAGCTGAGTCCTTATCCTTCATTTTGTCCCACAAGAGAACAGAAGCTACTATAGCTGGGAGCAAAGATGTCTGACGAAAGGAGAGGACAGTGAGGGGTGTTAGTGATAGCAGACCACTCAATTTTCCAAAGAACAAAATAGCTATAAATGTGAAGGGAAAATACTTTTGATGAAGGAATAAGCTACACTTTACCCAAACTTTTAGAAAAGATGTATCATACTCAACATTTACCATTATATATAGAAAACCAAGGACAAAAGCTAAAGCATGTGAGTTAGGGGGTTCCAATTCACACGGCTCACCTTATGCTCTACATTCACTTGATCCGCAGCTATTAGCAGTGGGGCCTGTACAGGAAATAATATTCCTAGAAGTTCCCAAAGTTTTGCAGCCCCTCCTAGATAACTTGACAGAATATCTTTCATTCCTTGTTACACTGCTTTCTCAACCAACTTTATAGATGGAGACACAATTTTAATCAACAGGTCAAGGCATTGGATTCTTTGGATCTAGAAAGTGGTCATAAGAGTTTTTCTCATAGACAATTGGAGTTTCTACAATAGGTTCCAAGCCTTCATGATGAGGCAAGAGAGTGTTTGTGAGCTTGGTGGCAAGAATGAATATCATAATGTGATACAAATCTTTGCCTTCCCAATCAAACATGTCCTTAAAAAGGCTCACATTTTAGATTGAGAAGGAAGCAATTGCATACCTATAGGCTATTGTTAGACTCTACCCTTGCTTGTTTTCCAAATAATGGAAGCTCAAAACATCAAAACTAAGGCAAAATATAATAAATCACCTAATAAACATCAGTCTAAGAAATTACCCTGAAATGGTTACAAAAACCAACATATGAAATGTGTTTGGTTATTTTGTGTGATACGGATGTCACCAGGATAAGTGACAAAAAATCAACATGTTAAACATGTTTGGTTATTACTTATTTTATGTGGCAGTGGTGTCACCAAGAGAACCGGCATGTTTGATAGCTCCCAAAGTAAATATCTTGTATCCCAATAAAGATATTTGTGCTCATTAAGTTTGAGTGAACCAATCACGCATCTCTGTTTTCTCCAACAAAAGTGAGTTTCACAGGGCATTTATAACTCTATGTATTTATACTGTAATATCCCGAAATAGAATATTTATGCAAATTCCAGCTCGATTCAATTCAGATCAATAATTTTCCCTTAACCTCACAAATCAGATTGTTGACTAGATTGGGATCAGATTTGTATTTAATTCCCACTATTGGCAGCATGCTGCACAATTTCAGTATGTGATTTTGGAATATGTGGCGATGAATATAAAATTAGAATTGCAGCAATCACACCTCCATGAATAACACACATTGGATGAACACTACCACTATCAGATGTTTCCAAGCTGAAGCTGATTGCCTAAATGACAATCATTATTATCAGATCATAGGCACTATACAAGCTGCCCAAACATAGTGCTGTAGAAGCCACTATTCTCAGGATAAACCCAATCCAATAGATGGTGCTAAGTAGGAGACGCCACCAGCAATGTATTCACAGTAATGGTGCTGGAAGGAGCTCCCAACCAGCAATATAATTGACTCTGTACAGGCAGTCTGCAACTTCAGTGCTGGGCCCCATGTGAGCAGCCAATGTAGCTGGTAAAGTATCAATACTCGGCCCTGTACAAGCAGTCTATTTTAATCAGCATTCTATTCCCTGCAATATCTTACACACACAGATATGAATATGGCACAAATTCCTGCCCTAGAAGGAGGCATTATTGATAAACCATTCATATTTGTGGAAAGAAATCAGAAATAGAATAGTTTATCAATAATTCCTCCTGCTTGCTTGGCCTCTCTTAAGAGTGTCCCTCCAGAACACATAACTTTTCAAATTTCCTTTATGACCCTTGATTGATATTTGAAACTTGAATTATAAGAGACCTCCTTATTCTATATTTTAACTTTACTTGAAGCACTCTTTATTATAATTTCATTTTATACTAACCACTTAAGAGGCCCCTTTTACGCCATTATGAACCTCTTAAGTTATTATTATAATCTCATTTTCCTAGTGCAAAATTTCCAAGACCCACAGGAAATGATTGATGGGCATTTGGATTTCAACTTGGCTTCATTTTGAAAAGGGACACTACATATACTTATAGCTTTCAAATTACATGGAGAATCACCAAGAAAACCCGAATTAATTGTCAGCTCCCAAATTAAATGCATTATATTCCTTTAAAGATGCTTGTGCTCATTAATTTGAATAATAATGGACCATTAATTTGAATGGGCCATGCTTCTCTGCTTTTGAACAAAATTGAATTTAATAGGGTAAACAAAACTAATTCGAAAAAGAAAAAAAAGTTTAAATATTTATTTATAGCTCTGTTACTGGTTTGTCCAGCACAACCCCAGATCTGGTTCCAGTTCGAACCTGCTCCAGGTCCTAGTTCAAATCCCCTGTGGGCACATCCAGGCCACTGCCAAACAGACCTGGATTTGGCCAGGTCTGCTGCCAGGTGAATCAAGGTCTGTTTTGCAGAGCCTGAATGGAAACTGGGGTGAACCCGTCTGAAAAGGAGAGTTGTTTTTTATATTTTATTGTTTTTTGTTTCTCATTGTCAAGGTTCTTCTGCAAGAACTTGAAGTTGATGTGCTCCTGGAAGGTCCTCGCAGGAAACAGCAAAGGGATCTTCTCTTCCACCATCTCCCTAATGGGGGCAATGACTACATCTTTGGGAGGGCAACAGAGTACCGCTCATGATATCCTCACATTTTCTTTGTTGAACAGCCCTTTGTGCAGCCTGCTTTTGTACTTGCCATTGCTCAGAATCTACGTTAGTAAAAATATGATTTTTATTATACTTAATTCCTGTTTTTAGGCTGCAAATATGTACATATTTATGATTTTTATATGTTTTTCATATGGACAAACTAAAACTAGTAACTTATAGATTTTAAATGCAATTAAATCTAGTGAGTCTATCTCTATCAAGCGGACCCCCCTGTGAACCAAACCCGGATCCGAATTCGGACCGGATCAGACCCGAACCTGCAGGTTCAGGGGACAAACCCAGCAACGGAGAAAAAAGTTAATATGTTGCAACTAAAAATATCGCATTTTTATAAAAAAAATTAAGCGTCAACTTGAATGCAATGCCCAAAGTTGGAAATCAAGGTATTCACTAACATCAATGACCAGTATAAGGTATTTCCACAGTATACCAAACTATGATGTTTTATGAGTATTCAACTACGTAGTTTTTGAGTCAAACTCAATGACCCATATTTCATGAGTAGTGGTTCACATGAACCCAACTCTCATGAGCATGAATGGTCCAACTCTCATGATCATGAATGGTCCACTTAGCACTCATTGCATCTTGGTGATGCTCATTGGGGTGAAGCATCAGGACTTCCCCAAAGGTTGCCCATCCATTTGGGATAGCAAGCTAAGTGGGCTTGATCTTAGGGGAAACTCCATGGTTAAGCACACTTGCGTCATAGGAGTCGTAGTGCTATAATGCAGTTACCTCCTAGGAAGTCCCAATGAGCATCACCTAGATGCATCATGCAATGAGGACTAAGTGGACCATCATGCTTATGAGAGCTGGATTCAAGTGAACCATTACTCATGAAATATGGATCAGTGAGTTTGACTCAAAAACTACACAATTCAATCCTAACAAAACATCATTATTTATTAACATATCAAAGCAATTCCACTCTTTTGAAAACAAACTTTTAGTCCTCCCCTTAGTAAATAAAAAAAAGTCGTCCTATTTTATTGACACATTGGATTGACTACTTATCTTTATAACAATGATGCTGCATAAATCACTGAATGACAACCACCTCTTTTGAATCACACTAATGAATTCTCATTTTCAGTGATTAGTTTTCCCTTTATTCTAGTGGAAAATCCTAGGGACATTTAATCTACCGATGAAGGATTATAGGAGTCCCAACTTTGATCATATTAAAAGGTAGTCATGCTATAATCTATATTAGGGGACCCTAAGAAACCTAAGCCTACTGGTTACATAGGGTTATAGAGTGGCAGATTTGTGACATGCACAACTTTTGACTTGATTGTTTATTTATTACCAGATTTCATCTCTCTAGTTGAAGTCAACATACTTGGGGTTATAGCAACACCAGAGCCTAATTGTGCTAATTGTAGAAGATAGTGTTTTAGTTATGGTCATCATATTGCAAATTGTGCTCTTATGGCTTGTGGAGGGCGCCCCACTGAAATGGCTCAATCTAATATTTAGGGTTGCCATTGAATTCATTTTTCTCATTTTGTGTGGATTTTCTATTTAGCTCTCTATTGTGCATTAATTCTGTTATTTTATTCAATCTATCTTATGAATCTACAATTTATTGCTGCCATTTTGCTCTTACAATAAAGTGATTTCATTACAAGTGGTATCAGATCATTAGTTTGGGCAGTAATTGACAATACTACTCTAGGTGAATCTGTTATTTATCTACCAAAAAATTAATGCTTTCAGTTTATAACTGTTCAGCTAGGAATTGGATACAGACTTTTGTTCTTTGTTCAGTGTTCTAAGCTGCAAATGTGTTATTTAGGAAGAAACAGGGTTTTTGTCTACACCCTTGTGCAACATAGCATTCATTAGATCCATCTCAACAAAGCAATCCAATGGTGAAGGTATTCAACAACCCCATTTTCAGGTAAATTCTCCAGCTCGGGTTTTCTGAACCTTTATGCAATATGGAAGTCATTTGATTTGTCCCAACATGACGATCACTCAGGTCTCGCTACCAAAGGCAAGGGCAAGTCTACTACAGCACCAGGGAAGACACCTTCCAACGAGGATCTTGTTTCAGAAGTAGAGATGATCTAGGATTGAGAATATCATATAAGTACTTCAGAGAAATCTATGAACAATAGCTTCACACAAGGATGGATATCATCAATCTAAAATTGGTATCCAAACATTCAGATCTGGATCAACTTCACCTTAAAATGTGATCAGAATTGTACCAGCTAGTAGACAATCAGCACTCCTATAGCATGGAGAAACACAGCTTCAAAGACAATAATTTATCCCTTGCAAGATCAGTGCTCTCACCAGAAGTAGCACTTACAAGATATAAATTTTGGTCCATAAGTTTTAACCCCAAACTTGCCATGCAGAAATTCAATGGCCACAATCCACTAACAGGGATCTGTTAAAAGAAGTGATTGTTTGAGTTACATCAAGTACTATCCTAACAAAAGGGAGCGATAGCATCTCTCTATTCATATGGTATCATTGGTTGTGGGAGTGGAGGAACTCTATCATCACGAGGTCTATTTTTGTGGAGGATCAGTCAACTCACTATGGCATTAACCTTGTGAATGACTTTTTCAACAGATTAGTCAAGCATTGACAAGCAGGTGTGGTCAACGATTACATTCAGCAATTTCAAACCCTAAGTTTGAGAGTGAAGAGCATGTTTCAAGAGAAAATATATGATTTGTTTTCAAGTGGGTTGAGGAATCACATTTGACATGAGGTAATGTTTTTTGATCCTCCTTAAACTAGTGCTTTTACTAGGGTAAGAGAGTAAAGCCATTTGGCTATTAGGAAACAATTGACTAGTGTTTTCAATAGCACAAGAAGGGTAAAGGAATTTGGCTGTTAGGAAACAATTGGCTAGTGTTTTCAATAGCACAAGAAGACTAAAGGCATTTGGCTGCTAGGAAACAATCAACTAGTGCTTTCAATAGGACAAAAAAAGTACAGAAAGTCATTTGGCTGCTAGGAAATAATCAACTAGAGCTTTGAAAAGGGCAAGACAAGTAAAGGCATATCTCTGCATTGGTTCTAATGACTGTACCAGTGTGCTTTAATTGCAATATCAAATACAATAGAAGAATAAGCAAGCTTTGAGGGAGAATCAAATAAGGAGAGATTTTGAAGCTGTTGGTGTATTGAAGTAGCAATAAAAGTCGCAACCAACCATTCTTGACACACATTATAAAGAATTGCCAAACAACAAGCCCTCAAGGCCATAGGATTTATGACAAAGGAAAGATTGACAATGTTAACTGATTTTGGTAGTATCACAACTTCATCGACAACAAACTAGCAACATGTCTGAATTTCTTTGCATACCTAACCCCAAGATTTTAAATCATGATAGCAGATGGATGTATTGTCAATTGTTCGAGCAAATATCATAATAGCTGTGTGTTTGCTATTACCATAGGAGGAACAAATGTAGTATTGAGAGTCCAATGGCTCACTCGTTAATGGACAATAGATAACTTCTAGAAGCTATTAATGAGGTTCAGTTCAGAAGGCTAAACATTTAGATTTTGCTGGTTGTGAAGGCTCCACAAATAGTTAGTTCCCACCATAGATCAGAAATGCTCAATAAGATCTTCAAGAATCATGGCATAATGGTTTTCAGCAAAGGCTTACCAATTGCTAGTATCACCACCAGCAGATCTCTAAACTATTATTGATAGACACTCATTGGTGTTTGCATATATACCTAAGATAAAAATCATGCCATCCAACTCATTCTAGTTAACCATCCACCCAACGTCAAGCCTTATTGGTTCTATTATGTCTAGAAAAGCAAATTTGAATGCACAGTCCAAGAAATGGTAAGAGGCACATGTCATTCATCCCAATCAAAATTCATTTCTTCTCAAGAGGAGTTAGTTCACAAGAAGGATGACAACATGAGCATGTCTCCAAACTATGAGAAGATCAATAAGCTCAACATCAAAGATAAGTCTTGTTGCTGTGTGTTAGTAACACTATCAACTAAGATAAAATTCCTCAACGAAATTAATTATCTTGAAAAGAAACTCCATCTTAGAACAAGATTTAGTTACTCCAAGTCTTCGAGTTGTTGGTTCTCAATGTGTGGATTACTTAGTAGTTCATTGTGGATATTGTTTTTACAAAGGAACTTACATGCTTGGAGTCTACAAAATAGAGTCAGCTTTGGAAAATAATAACAGAATTCATGTGCCCAAACTCTAAATAAGGGTTCAATTACCTAAAAATCAGATTACATATGTTTAAATGGGAACAATTTGTATCATCCGATGTTCAATGTGATTGATGCTGATTTCAAATTTACTTATAAATGACATATAAAAAGAGAGAGGTTGAGGAAGAAAAAGAAATAGAGAAGAAAAAGGGACACAAAATCACAATCTAGAAATTT
Source organism: Sequoia sempervirens (assembly GCA_007258455.2). NCBI lineage: Eukaryota > Viridiplantae > Streptophyta > Pinopsida > Cupressales > Cupressaceae > Sequoia > Sequoia sempervirens. The sequence continues at coordinate 70,459,012 of VDFB02109042.1, read as the reverse complement.
ATCAGAATCATAACGTAAGTAAAACAGATGCCTAATAACAGTTTATTTGACCAGATATTACCACAGCTACATAAAGGAAGTGCAAGACTCAATGGAAGTTTCAGGTTGTAGAAAATTGAAAAACAATCAAATACCCAAGAATAATGCAATTTAATGATATCTTTCATAAACAAAAAAATGGGGTTCAAATCAACTTACAATCAACAAGTCTCTGATAACCAGAACTTGATATCCTAAGTTGCCGAATCAGAATCGGAATCGGAATCGGGTACGATACGGTGTGTCGGTACGGCAATTTTTTGGGAAGGGTTGGGTACGTTTTGGGTACGTCCGTACAAAAAACATATAAAAATCATATATATATATTAATTATTAAAAACTAAATATATTAATTATAAATTTATATATATATATAAAATTAAATATATACATTATAAATTAATAACTGTATTACTTATATTTATTATTTAAAAATGCTGTATAAATATACTAATTTTTAATTTTTAATTTTATTATATAATTACTAAAATATAATTTAATTAGCAATATACTAATCTAATATATATATATATATTAATTATTAAAAACTAAATATATTAATTATAAATTTATATATATATATATATATATAATTAAATATATACATTATAAATTAATAAATATATTACTTATATTTATTATTTAATAATGCTGTATAAATATACAAATTTTTAATTTTTAATTTTATTATATAATTACTAAAATATAATTTAATTAGCAATATACTAATCTAATATATAATAGTTTAATTTTTAAAATTATTTTACAATATTAATTAATTAATTAATTTAACTTATATATTAAATTAGAATATTATAAAACAAAATTAAAACATTAAAAATAAAAAAACAGTTCATAAATATATTGATAGAACTTATAAAGTTAATAAACATACACGAAAGGAAATACATTGTTGACTCCCATCGAGCATGATTTAGCTTATGTGACCTTATGCGCTCCAAGAGTTTTTGACTGACACGGAAAGCTTTTGCTCAATACAGAACGGGATAGGGGGCTTCGCTGCAAACAGAGCGGGGTTGTGAGAGCATTATTGAGGTCTGATAACAGGTCTGGGCAATCCTCGCAGGAAATGGAGGCCTTTATCAGGGTTTTGTCCTCGGGAGCAGAAACTACTGTGACTTTGTCGGCTTCACTTCCTCAAAAGTCACGGAAATAATGAAAATCAGGATGTGAAAATACATGGAAATAATGAAAATCAGGACAAGAAAATACATGGAAATAATGAAAATCAGAAAATGCTCGATTCCCAGACGATTCCCAGGTGATTCCAAACCGTATCCGATTCGGATACGACTCGTACCAGGAAATGGCAGTTATATACCGACGATTCGGTAACCTAGTTGACATCTATTACACTTTCACTACAATTCATAATGAAATTCCACTACTCGAGCAAAAAACCATGAAGGAAATTCCAAAATAACAATTCTTTATTGCAAAATCCCACAAAAATCAACACCTTTCCCTACTCAAACATACAAAATGAATGGCCTTTTGGCTTTTATAGATGAAGGCTCCCAAAAGTTACTTACAAAACAATAGCTGAGATTTATCTTCAATTAACGATCAAGATTAAATTATACAAAATATTCCAGCATCAACTATATTCCTAGCATATTCCTTATATGACAGATTGTCCAACTTCCATAGCAGCACAGGAACCCACAACTCCATCAGGATGTCCAACTGAATGTTCCAATGGGATGTGCAGATGCACCATGGGTACCTACAACTCCATCAAGATGTCCAACAAAATGTTCCAACACGACATGCTATTGGACCACGGGAACCCATAGCTCAATCAAGATGTCCAACAGGATGTGCAGTTGGACCATTGGAACCCACAACTCCATCAAGATGTCTAACAGAATGTGCAGCTGGACCATGGGAACCTGTAGCTACGTCAAGATGTCCAACAAAATGTTCAAACACGATGTGCAATTGGATAGTGGAAACCCACAACTCCATCGAGATATTCAACAAAATGTTCCAACAAGATGTGTAGCTCGACCATAGGAACCCACGACTCCATTGGGATGTCCAACAGAATGTTCCAACAAGATGTGCAGTTGGACCATGGGAACCCGCAACTTCATCAGGAAATCCAACAGAATGTTCCAATAGGACATGTAGTCAGACCATGGGAACCCACAACTCCATCTGGATGTGGAAAATGAAAGGCCATCTAAATGCAGAATAAAACATAACGCATCCTAATAAGTTTCCACAAAATTTTACAAAGGATGAAAGGCCTTACGGAAAAGTAGGGATCAACAAAATAAGCAAAATAAAACATGAATTTAACAAATTTTCACAAGTGCATGTAAAACCATCCTAATGCAAAACAAAGTTCCACAAACTTTCAACCCTTTAGGAAATGATATTTAACTCTTTAGTGGAGGAGAAAAGGATGAGGACTTTTAAATTTCAACCTGAAAATAAAGTCACAAATTCTTGTAGATGACAAGATGAGAATAAGGTAAATTTTGGAACAAGGATCATTCAACTTAGACTTTTGATAATTGACCTTAGGCTAAGCAAGCACCTATGGGTAGTGGGGAGCGAAACAATTGATTCTATAAGTGAACCCTTAAAAAAGCAGAAGCCAAAAGTGCAAGGGGGTCCTCACTTTGCCAAAAGCCAAATGAGGTGTTATGAGATTGCAAAAGTCTCCTATTTTGGTCATCGATGATTTGCTAGGTGACTTAAATAGGGTAATATTCTCTTCACCCCCTAGGCCACAAGGATAGACACACATTATGAATTTCTTCATTACATCAGGAGTTACACCAGCCTTGAATGTCAAGAGAGATAATAGAAATAGTTCTTTGCTTCCTAATTGCACTACCATGCCTAGTCCCCCAACCTTCGACATTCCTTGATGAGCATTATCAGATCATGTATCAATCCTTTCACAATGATTAACAATAGCACTGAAGATTCCTCCCTTTCAAGCCCTGACATGGATATTTAATGAAATTTGTATCCTATCCTTCCAATCTTCTTCAGCCTTGCTCTTTGGGGATTTTGTTTCCCTTGCATAGCTTTTTGTATTGGTTTCTTAACCACTTGTGTTGGTGTCGTACTGCTTTATTTTATTGTTGTTGTTCCTTTATTTTGCCTCCCTAGGTTGCTCTCTTCTTGGGACTTTCTATTGTAAATTGATGTGTTCTAGAGTCCCATAGACCTACTTTTGGTCACTCATGGACATTAATGTAATTATCCTTATTCTTATTATCCTCAATCCAGATATTGTCAAGTCAGAAATAGAAATGAGGATATTCCCAAGACTACCTTCTGAACACATAGCATCATTATGAATTTCTATATATGTCACATGTCCTCATAGAAACTATTTCTAAATTTCAAAGTTAGATGAATTCCATATTCAAACCATTTGTGTATAAGTTTGCATTGGTGCTCATTGACAATATAATCATTTACAATGAAACATGGGATAAACATCTCCACCATGTAGATCAAGAGTTACAACCATAGTTGCTAGAAGATTGGTATTGGTACTAGTATGAGAGACGAGTAACAATACTGATGTCATTTTTCGAAAAAAGTTGACGGATACTTGGAGATGCCAATTTTTTTAATATATAATATATATATATATATATAGATATTGACACTTTTATAAATTCAACTAATGGCCCAGGGCCCAGGCTATAAATAATGGCCTGTAAATATAGTTGCCAAGTTCAACCAGAATTATTTAGTATTTAGTATTTACGTATGTGTGTGTGTGTAGCCAGCGGAGGAGGGCATATACATATGGCATAGGGCTTTTTTCTGCCAGAGATTGAAGGAAACATGAGCAGGACATTTCGTACAAGCAGGACATTTCGTACTTGTTTCTAGTATGGGAGATGCATCCCAATCCCCGAGACTCATCCCAAATGGTTGGAGACATGTCTACCTGCAACATTGTTTACAACAACGAAAGGATCACCAACTTTATGCAAAGCCTTCCAAATATTCCTTCAGAGTCCAAGAAGCTGAGTACCTTAGTCATATTATCTTGCATGAAGATGTGAACCTGGATCCTAACATGGCAATGATAAAATGGAATATCCCCAAGCCTCTCAAGAACCTCCAAGGATTCTTGAGACTTGCAAACTACCACTGCAGATTTGTCAAAAACTATGGCTGCATAGCAGCTCCACTAATAGCTCTACTAAAAAAGAATGCATTTCAGTGGAATTAAGAAGCAACAGCAGCCTTCAAGCAGCATGAAAAAGCTATGTTCATAACTCCAGTTTTGGCTACTTCAAATTTCACCAAAACCTTTAATGTAGAGTGCAATGCTTTGGAGCATGGAGTTGGTGCATTTTGATGCAAGAAAGTAAACCTCTAGCATTTGAATGTTGTCAAATCAAGGGGAAGAATCGAATCAAGCACATTTATGAGAAGGAGATGTTGTCTATTCTACATGCAATTAGGAATAGTGCCACTACTAAAGAACTCAAGGCGTTCATGCAAAAAACCTGCAGCTCCTCAGCGTTGAGGACATTGCTTCTTTGAAGAGGGGGATGTTATGCCCTTAACCTATTGAATGTTTAGGGCTATGGAGCAGCCGACTTGTGACACACATTAATTTTGACATGATCATTTAACGGTTCCTAGATTTGATAATTGTAATTATAGTTAACTTAATTGACTTTTAGGAACACCATTTGAGGGGTTCTTGATTTGATAATTAATGTTGTATAGGCCTAATTGGGATTATGAGAATGCCATAGCCTAACTATGTTCTACATAGGGGGCAATGGTTTGATTTTGATCATCATATCGTAAGGCTTGTGAAGCTTGCCTCCTAAAAGTGGCTCAGTCTGATATTCAATATTTTATTTTTATCTTGGTATTTTGTGTGGGTGGGTTTACTATAGTTTGCTCTCTATTGTACATTAATTATGTTATTTTTTTCATGCTATCTCCTGGATTTACAATGTATTGCTGCTATTCTCCTCTTTGGACAAAGTAAATTTGAATTTCATTACAATCCTCATATATAACTCAAAAAGGACATTTTTCCTATGCACTAAATAAAAAAGCTGACATCAGAATCTTCATGTATGAAAAAGTTATCCTGAATGAAAATAGCAAAGGCTAATATAGCCATTTGAATAGCATTTAAAATAATAAATTATACCTGTCGCATTAAGTAATCATAACCAAAACTTGTAGTTGTATCTTTTGTTGAATTGTTGTACATGAATTCTGATGCAAGGGACACCTGTAGACACAAAAAATTACAATATTACATACAATGGTTATAAACATTGAGGGTAAGATTGAAAAGGCAATAACTAAAGCAATTTTTGATTGCCAAATATTTTACCTTTTCAGAGACCTTCTGCACATAACTCAAAGCAACTACCCCAGTGCTAGCTACTTGCCCTGTTGCAACCTGCCATCAAAGCCATTACCGCATCAAGAAACATAACAGCATACTGATAAATGTTTGTAAAATGAAAAAATACAAGCATCTTGTTTTGCAACCAAGAATATTGTAAAACTGCATTATCCACCTCCATATGTCCCATTTATTTTGACTTTGTAATTCATGCACTGCATGATGCATAAACCAGAGACAGGTATCACAATAATCTAAATAAGCATAATTTTAATAATTACAAATATGAAATTTTCAATAAAGAAACAGAAAATGGAATTTGCTGAATTGACAAAGTCACCAAAAGCAGTCAATAGAACTTGCAAACAAGACAACCTTAAAAAATGGCTGAACACCCAAAATCTATCACAGAAGTATCCATTTCAAACTAAAAGGGAAGCACATTTTATTAATTGAACCATAGTTGCAAAACGCTGTGAGTACTTGTGGGATTTGCAAGTAACTGCGAGCTAGCAGGCAACTGGCAATAAAACTCAGCCCCAAGTAATAGATAAAACTCGCCATGGATTTCTCAACATGACTCACCAAATCATGCAGAAAAATCATTCCAAATTGCAACTAGGGCAAAAACTCAGCCAGTTAAAATGCAATTTCATAACAGATTTTCAACACTTCGCATGTTTGTTTTTACTTAACAACATGTGCAAAATTTCAAGGGTGCGTGTTGAATGAGACTTCAGCAAAGTTTCAGTGCTTTGAAGTTTAGCAGGCTGCAACAAAATAGACAAGATCACAGATCAAACTACATCACGGGTACATAAACTCAATATCTATCATAACATAAAGTTTGGCTTCTAACACCATCCTTTATCCAGCACTGGTGTGAAACATATTTGAACAAATATAAAGTTTCGTTTCTATCAACATCTTTTCTCCAAGGCCAGAATGTAACATATTTAAACAAATTAATATCTTAACCACATATTGCTTTTCATTCAAAAGAAAACATTTGAACAAATTAAAATCTTAACCATGTATTGCTTTACATTCAGAAGAAAACATTTGAACAAATTAAAATATTTTTGTTGCATAGCTGTGCTTATTACTTCCATCGCAAGGCAGATACTATAGTAATACAAATGGTTCACATTTTGATTAAGCAGTTTAAATAAAAGTAAAACTAATGAAGTTCATGAGTTTACTGTTCAGTTCGACTGATATTTTCAAATTTTCATGAAATTTTTGGTAGTAACTGGGTTTTTAGATTTTTATTGACATTGAAACTTGAAGTTTATATGGATTGAACTCATTTTTTTGGTCAGTGATATGTATTAAACTCTAATTTTTATCTATATATGAAGGAAATCAGTGATATGTTCCATAAATACAGTAATATGCATGTTTTTGAAGAATATTTTTTGATACTCATGTATTTTTTAATGTTCAATAGATTTGGTGAGTTCTTCCCCAAATTCATGCCAAGTCTCAAATTTTTAAATATTTTGGATTAGCCAGGTTATTGCCAAGTCCCAAGTTTTTAAAAAATTTGGGGTCTGCCAAATCCAAGTTTTTCAAGTATAAATTGAACATCTCTATAATCCCCAATAATGCCACATGTAGTACTAAGCTCAGCAAAACATTAAAGCCAATATTAGTGCAAATGGTTTCAAATGCTTGAAAATTAATCAGTTGATAAACACTAGAGAAAACAATATACTGTATTTCTCATAGTTTCAAGGCCGGGTTCCCAAGGGGGTGGGGAAATATATATATATATTTCCAAGCATTTGATGCCATTTGCACCTGTATTGGCTTATACATATAGACCCTAATTAACAAAAAATGTACAAGATTAAATTACAAATACAGAAAACACACTAATAATTATGCAAAGATAACAGGGGATGACCCCGCAGCGTGACGGTAAGTCACGAGCCCTATTGAAAGGGTGGTCTCTTGTTCGAACTTCTCCCACTGCATGCAGGACGAAAGGACCGAGATTCGAGGATATTGCACGATGAATGAAGTATTGGTTCCTGGTCGCTGGTCGTGCTAGGCGGAGGATGCAGAGTCAAGGTTGGAAGGGCGGTCTTCAGGCCACACTGGCCCTGCGGCAGGTGCAAGGAGGAGGAGTTTCGCCCTGCTGCTGAAGTGGAAGTGAGAATGCCAGCCGGAAGGAGTGCTGCAACCAGCGGAAGAACAAAAGTAAGGAAGAAGATTGGGAGGCAGAAGGAGAAGGCTGCGGTGGGGGGAGATATGGAGAGAAGAGAAGCGAGGGAGGTTGCGGATGGAGGAGCGGAGGTAGAAGAGAGTGGAGAGATAAGGAGAGAAGAGGAGAGAAGGAGGCTACAGGAGGGAGGAGTGGTGATAGAAGAGAATGGACAGATAAGAAGAGAAGAAGAGAGGAGGTTGCGGGAGAAAGGAGTGAAGGCAGTAGAGACAAGTAGAGAGTGGTGGTGAGAAGGAGGCTGCGGGAGGAAGGAGTGGAAACAGCAAAGTAGAGTAGAAAAGTGGTGGGAGAAGGAGGCTGCAGGAGGAAGGAGAGGAAGATAGAGGAGGAGGAGAGAAGTGGTGAGTAGAAGGTGAGAAGGAGGCTGCGGAGGAGGCCCGAGGAGGAAGCAGAGAGGCGGGAGGATGGACGGAAGAAGGGGTTGAGACGGTGGTCTGGGGTTCGGTCTAGGAACTTGGCACACAGTCGGCACACCCATTGACGACTGCTGTTGACGGTTGCTGTTGAACCTTGACACATAGTGTCTCGGTGAGCACAATGGAGAGATAAGGAGAGATGATGGGGATGAGGTCCCCCAAAAATGTGGCCTCACTGATTCATAGCTCCAGTCAAAAGTGCTTATGGATCAAAAAAAAAAAATTATGCAAAGATAACAATTCGTATTAAATACAAAGTTAAACAATTAAGAGTATTTTTTTAAAAGACAATATATGCACCTTGTAAAAAGGGAGCCAGTTTTCAGAATAGGCCTTTATTTATCAAGGGCAGCCATGTTTTATTTTATGGTTCAGGTCTTATTTGAAAGCCTTTTTAAAGGCAGACAACAGTTGAATCCCACGGCAGCTTGAAACCCATATGCACCACACAATGAGGACATGATAAGCAAGGCTCACCACATCCCCCTACATTCACAAACTCACAAAAGACAAAACCTTTACGTCTCCCGGTTGGCTACACAGACCTTTCCACATTCTCAAAGGTTTTATAACAGTTATCTCTAACCCTCTGAAAAATTTTAAAAAAAACACATTTCAAAAGCATCACAGATGCCAAAGGTCACAGGCGAGTGCCACGTCATAAAGAACAAAGGACCTCGAGGGCCAAGTCGGAAAAGAAAGTGAATGCAAGAAAAATAATCGTAGGCACAAATGAATGTGAATGTCATTTTGAATATTCAGCAGATGTCAAGAGATAAGTCACAGCCACATGAAGACAAAATGTGATAAGAGGAAATTTTATAAATGTGAAGGGACGTTGCAGTGACATCAGGAACACCCTGGTATTGCCCTAGGATCCCCCTTTAGGGGATGTTCCCAAGAATCATCTCATCCTCATTGAGAGGAGGCATTCCAAGGACATAGACATTTTTTGAAAGAAAGAAAAGAAGGACAGGGTAGGGGTGTTCTGTCCCTGCCCCCATCCCCTAAATATCCCTCCATCCCAGGATGGCTGAAAACCCACAGAGACGTGTCCCCAGGGAACACTCAAAGAAACAGACATGTAGGAAAACTAAACAAGGAAATTAAAAAATATATACTTACAGGATCAAGGATACTTCACTCATGTCTGATTGAGTGAACCATATAGACAACAAATAGGTACTACTAGCGGGTACTAACTTTTTGAATTTTGCATAGAGAACCAAGCTTCTCAGAAATATTAAAAAAATTAAGCTATCAACTAAATTAGTTATTATATCCAAGAGCTTGAATCACGAAACTGAAAACAGTGGTTCAAATGTGGGTTGCCTTCTACATGGAGAGAAAGACTAATAAATAGCACACCACTCCGAAAAGTAGGAAAGCTTGGATGCCATTTCCTACTAGGAGAACATGCAAAGCGTCTGCCCTATAATCATTTGATCCTTGCCAGACATGCAAGGCACAGTTCAGTGCTGCAGACAATATTAGCTATGACAATGAATATCACCTCATACCAATTCTATAGTTGTACTACTAGTTGATAAAGTATTCAATGCAAAGACCAAATTTCTGAGTCAATATTTATCAAAGAGTGAGTAAACAACATGAACACAATGCAGAAGAAACAAAATTGCCACAAGTAACAGGTCTGTCAAACTAACCATCTTATCAGTGTTATATCGTGCAGCAAAACCAATCCCAGATTTTCTTTGATGACCAAGCCAAAATATTTCTCCACCAAGAGCCAAGTGTGGAGAGACACTCTGCAAAACATTGAAAGTACAGTATTCTCAAAAAAACATAATTCAAGAGCATAAGCCTACAAGTGCAGCATGCATGGATTGTCAAATTTAACTCCTGAAGAGAGCATAGATCACAAGAATTATGGATGTACAGTGATTAAAGAATTTCCTAACAGAACACCAAAATATTCTAAAAATATTTGTTTCAGGCCATGTTTCGCATGACATATCATCAGTAAAATTTCAGCAAGTTTCAAACTTTGTAACAGACAAAGTTTACTAACACATATGAACACACAAATCAAATTAACATTACAAACACAAATGACATAACAAACAAATAGAATCAGAATACAAAAGCTCACGATGAAGGCATTTCTAAGTCAACAGATTTATATTAAAACCTTCTGCATGCAAAATCTAGAGAAATAGTAAAAATAAAGAGCAGCTGTAAGAATTGTAAGTGTTACACCAAAGACTTCAGCAAGTTCAGACTTTGAAAAACACACAGAAAGGTTACAAATGCATATGAACACACAGATCAAATTAACAACAATACAGACACAACTGAAGTAATAAAATAATAAAATCAAAATGCAAAACCTATAGATGGAGGCATATCTAAATCAACGGATTAATATTAAAACAATCTGCATGCAAAGTTTAGAGGAATAGTAAAAATAAAGAGCAACTGTATAAATTGCGAATGTTACAGCAGACTTAAAGGTAGGCAGAGACTATGTGACAAAGTTCATAGCAGTCAGAATATTATCATGTGAAGTGGAGTTACAAAGAACAGTAAAGCAAGATGAGCCATAATCAGCTTAAGAAGAAAGAAGATGGATAGGATTGCATGAATATAAGTAAGATTATAAAGCTTGAGTGAAATGAAATTGTGATAGGCCTGGAAAGTAACTTAATTTTCTTATAGTTTTACATTTAATGCATTTTTTCAAAAAGATATTAACCTTTGTGGTTATCATGGATGTAGGTCATATCCAGGTTAGATAGGATAATTCATGAAGTTAAGCATACAATATGTGAATGTCAATTCTAAACTAGAAAATATATTGTCCACGTAATATATATTTTTTGTGGGATACATTAACATTTTATTCATTGAATCTATTCTTCCTTACATTATTCCATTGATGAGTGTTGTGTGAATTTTAAACACCCATGTGTCGTTGTATATCAAACCAACTCTAGTGCAAATTGATGGCATAAACTTCTCAACTATAAGTTCAAAGCCATCATCTGGCTGTTTATTCTCAATTTTAAATTGGTTTCTTCATGACCACCTTTAAGTCCATGAAACATTGAAATCTGTGAGCCCAAGTCAACAAGCCCTTTTGAAATCAAGTTTGTAAAATAGACCACTGCACTTAAGTTTGTAAGCTCGTCCTCCTACTCCCTCAATTCAACTCTTTTTCGTCAATTTCAGCTACTCTAAAAGATCGATAACATAGAGTTCAAACATTACTTGTTGCTATAATACTAGACTACTAGTAACTCCATCGAAGTCAAGACTATCTTCGAAGTGTTTAGATGTTCCGATATGGTTGGTTGTATGTAGTTGTATCACTTTACATTTATTTTGATACTTTGATATTATGAATGAGAAAATCATCAATTAATTCAATTTTTCTTTAATTAAATTTGTAATTTTCATGGCTTTATATTTTTTTTGAAGTTTATAGTCATTTCCTTTTTGCCATGGATTTTGTGTGAACGTCTAGACTTTTCCAAGTTTATGCAATCTCTCATCCCTTCTAAAAGGAGAGGGAGCTGGAACATAGCATTTGGTTCCTTGCCGTTTCTTTACATTTTTTGGCACTTTTTAGTTTTGTACAGGCTCATTAAGCTGCAAGACACTATTTACTATTTACTATTTAATATTTAATATTTTGCTTCCCAATAATTCAGAAAGATGACCTTTTTGACATTTGTCTTAATTCTTGTTTTTACAATCTCATAAAGTTCTTCAATAACACACTCAAAGCTGTAAACTAGTATAATCTTCTTTCCACATAAGTATTTGATATTTACAATCCTATGGTGATCTCAGTGAATCCACACCAACAGTATAATATCAAGTTTTCAGTGCAAAGTTATGGTTGATGACATCATTCCTGTACCACTAGATCAAAGTGAACATCCTGCATCATATGAATAATATATTTAAGCACAATAAACAAGCAACTTCACATATCAATTTGTTTTTTCCTTTCTACCAAATTAGGCATCAAATGTGATTGTAAGAATTTTAATATATGCTACCTGATCAAGCATTTGCAGCATTGAATTACTCAACAGTGCAATACTATAAATTGTTGTTTCTACCATGCCATACCATTAAAAAATTTACAAAACTATATTTGTTATCTGAGGAGAGATCATCTATTTAAAATAACATTCCCTGCTAGTCACCCACAAGAATATTAGTCGTCCTTCTGCCCAGAAAGAAAAGTAAACATGAAATTTTGAGAAGCGCGAAATGAGTTGAATGTCACATATTTTATTCAAAAAACTGTAAACATCCTTAATAAATATACTGATGTCTAATTTAGGAACAGAAAAAGAGAGGCATCGTAGATATGACAACAGTAAGGTTTATAAATGATACACAATACACTAGAGATGAAACGAATAACACTTTCCATGAATAAATAATAAAACAAAAAGAAAATACAGAACACTAATTCTCCTTGATAAGGCACAAATCTTCCAAGAAAAATAAGGAATCTTGTAATGGGATACTTCCAATTCGTTGCAACTTAACTGTGGCACCACAGATGCAAATCCAAACAATGCACTTTGTTCAATATTTCAGATAAGTTGCTGAAAGAACTACTCTTGCTCGTGTGTGTATGGTTTAACTACTAAGTGCAAACCACCATTGTGTAAATAATGACAGGGCTAACAAGAATGCAGTTACAAACAAATAAATCAAATAAAAATATACCTGGATGTAATTTGCACCATAAAATGCATTATTCCCCAGTTGTACTTGGCTTCTAAAATCTTTTCCCTGGATAAGAACAAAAAATTTGATAATTGACACAGTTAATTTCCCTCAATGCATATATGTCACATTGAAAATTATTGACACTTCAATATATAATATTTCTCTTCAAACTTCATAGATATCTTTAAGCGAAGAAAAAGAATGGCTGCTCAGTTTTGAGCTACAGGAAAAGAGAAAACACAAGCATGCATTACAAGAATCCCATACCAACGATAGCAATAAGTCTTAATTCTAACCAACATCCTATAAGAAAGAATAGAAACAGCCTATAAAGAAAAGCAATCTGAACTATTCGTGCATTGAAAAATCTAACAATAGTAAAATGGAAAAAAATTAAACAAAGAGGACCATCTAAGGCTTCCCAACCTGAAAAAACTAAATAAAATAACTTGTATGTGCTTTACTACAATCGTCAAAAGGAGAATAGAAGAAGCCCAAGAAGGGGAAGCGGTAATACCCCTAGTAACTATAAAAAAAAGTCATTCAACATAAAAAAATTGAAAAAACAAAAAGGTGTGCACCATGATGACCCCTTGTGGCCTTAAAGGATTCCATTTAGCCCCAAAACTCCAAAAGGGTAACTCCAAAAGGGTGGCTTCCCCTTGACCTTGTTGGGGATTGTTGCGCCATAACTCCCACTCTAGTTTCAAAAAGCAAGTATAAGAATTGTTAAAAGATTTTTAAAAGTAAAAAAGATAAATTGTTTTAGGCTGCACCAGATTAATCTCAAGTAATTGAATTCCATTTGTACTTTTGGTATGTGAAATTTTCCCAACTTTATGTTGAATTGGAAATACTTCTCTAAATTAGGGTTAGGGCTAGACTTTGGTATATTATTATATACAAATCTAAAAAAATATACTTACAATTATATTTTCGGTGCTTCCTTACAAGAGTGTCGATAGTCTTAATCTACTCAATATAATATATATATTTATAACAATAAAATTATAAAAATAAAACAATATAATATATATTAAAAAATTAAAACATTAAATAATGAAATAATAAATATATTAATATATTTTTGTTTTTAGAAATTAAAAAAATATTAAACAATCTAATTGATTATCATTAGGATTATCAGTTATTAATTATTATTAATTTTTTTATAATATATAATTTATATTATAAATGATAAATGCTAAATGTAATATTTAAATTTTTTATTTTTAATCAATAAAACAAAATATTTAAATAATAAAATACATGCCCTTACGGGCCTTATTCACGTGCCTGTGCAGAGCTCTTCCTACATGGTCGTGTGGTCTTCCGTGGTCGTGTCTTCTTTGCCTTCCTTCCGTGCCTTCTCTACCTTTCATGCCTTCTGCCTTCAGCTTGCTTTCCTGCCCTTCACACTTGCTTCGGCTTGCTTTCGTGCCCTTCACACTCATGCCAGATAGAATATGGGTGAAATGACGCGGGCAGTATTTTATTTTTAGGTTTTCTTTCGCTTTTTCCAAGTCAAACCTTGCCGGAATCTCTTCAGAATCATCTTGGAACTGCCACATCAGGCCTTGAAACAACTGGAATCATTCGCCTGATCTCTAAAACGTTTCAGCAACAGAAAAACCAATTCCTGTTCGTACCCACAAGCGAATCAATTCTGATTCCGTACTAGTACATTTCGTTTCTGGAGTCATTAGAGGAAGGCCAGCGATTCAACTACTTAGAAATAATTAATAAAGACAGAGTCAGGGCCAGAGCAGGGCTGAATGGTATTGCCATGTTTCAAACAAAAATATCTGCAGCAGGGTGGAAGGTATATAGTTATCATCTTGTGGTGTTCCCACCATGACCTCTCCCTCCACCCTTATTATTTTGCTTCACAAGAAGTACTCATGGCACCCCCTTCCCTCAGCTCACAGCAAGATCATGGACCTCCATGACCCTTCACTCCCTCTAGTATGAAGCAGAGCTGACACTGATGCGGCAACAAAGCTACTTAGACATTAAGCCCCAATCATGCACCATGAGGGCCTTACTCAAAGAAGAGAGAAAAACAAAAACAAAAGCAAAGAGTTTTTGGAACCATCCACCCCAAGAGGGCATAAAATTAAGCTTTGATGGTGCCTCCAAGGACAACCCAAGACCTGCTGGTGGTGAGGGGTATTGAGAAACTCAAAAGATCAGGCCATGCTCATCCTCTCTTTTAGATATTAAGAAGAAAATCAAACTAAGGCCATGGCACTCTTCAAGTAGTTATAGATTGTGTACTTTTAAGTGTTTTAACTCACAAATAGCAAATAGTGCAATAGAAGAGAGATAAAAACATGGTACTTGAATGAAATGTCAAGGAAGCTCATTGCATCATTAATGAATTGGAAATAAGCAGTGTTCCCTGGGGCCTAGACACCTGTCCCAGAAGTCTAGGCTGTTCAGGGATAGGGAGAGTGGAACAAGATGTGGCCCCCCTTGCCCCCCACTTGGCCATCCACACACCCGCATAACTCCTCTCAATAAGATTATCAGCACCCTATTTCTTTCAGTTGGTATAAAAGCTTTGGTTGTTAAGATTTGAGAGAAATGCATTTTGGCCCTGTGATAATATTTTGTTTGAGTGAGAGCTTTGCCTAGGTGAATACAATTTTTTTAGCACAAGAAATGGCAAGCACTGTGAAGATGGAGATTGAAAAGTTCAACAGACAAAACTTTGAGTTATAGCTCACGTTAGAGGATCTCCTTTCTGATAGATTTGTGAATCGTTGTTTCAAAAAAGAAACCATTTGCCATTGAAGCATATGATTGGGCAAAAGTTGATGGAAAAGCAACAAGTTTAATACAGCTTTGCCTTTTAGATTCAGTGTGTTGAATGTCTAACTAGAAGATACCACCAAAACTTATGGAACAAGATAGGGCCTTTGTATTAGACAAAGACCTTGGTGAACAAAATCTTTCTTCAAAATTTGTTCTCCCTTTGGATGAGTAATAGTCACTCTGTGATGAAGCATTTAAATGCTTTCAACATTGCGGTAAGCCAATTAGCCTCTTTTGACACTGATATGGTTGAGGAAGATAACTGCATTGCCATGTTATGTTCTCTGTACAATTCATGAGATAGCTTGTTTATGGCAATCACTAATACCTCTACTAAGTTTTTGAGCTTGACGAGATTGATGCAAACTTGCTATCATAAGAAATGAGGCAAAAGTCAATAAAGGGTGCTCCAAAGGGCACCCTATTTGTGAGAGGTCATTCTCATGATAAAGGCAAGAACAAGTCAGAAGGTAAATATCCTAGAAGTTCAAAGATGAATTGTCAGAATTGTGATGAGTCTAAGCATATTAAAAAGCAGTGCAAGGTAAAAAGACTGACAAAGACAAGGCATCTTCAAGTACGCATGCATGCAATGATGCATGGTTGATTGCTTCAAGAGCTTATTGTCATTAGACTCCTCATATGGAATGCTTTTTTGTATTTCAAAGTTATAATGGAGGTGATTAGAAGGAAGATATGCGCATCGCCTTAATATGTTCGTTGGCCACTTCATGGGATAATTTAGTTATGGCAATCAAGAGTACCTCGACCAGTTTGAAACTTGAAGAGTTCATGCAACCTTCTTGTCAAAAGAAATGAAATAGAAGTCTAAGAGAGTGGTGCAAAGGACACCCTATTTGTAAGAGCCCATTCTCACAATAAAGGCAAGAATAATTCAGGAGATAAATCTCCTAGAAGATCTATGGTGAAATGTGATAAACCTAGGCATATTAATAGGAATGCAAGTTCAAAAATACTAACAATGATAAGCCATTTGATAATGCCTCTTCTCAAAATCTAAAATCTCCACTAAAGAAGTAGAAGATGTTTTATACAATGATGCATGCCTGATTGATTCAAAAGCTTCTTGTCGAGGAGTTGTCTTCTAAATATGAAAGTTACAACAGAGATAATAATGAGGAAGGTAAGTGCATTACCTTGTTATGTTCTTTGCCTAATTCTAGATAGTTGTGTCAATCAAGGTACCTCTGCTAAGTTGAAGCTTGAAGAGGTTGAAGCAGCTATGTTGTCAAAAGAAATGAAGCAAGGGTCCATGGATGGTGGTGCAAAGGATGTCCCATTTGCGAGAGGTCATTTTCACACTAACAACAAAAATAAGTCAAGAGGTAAATCTCTTAGAAGATCTAAGGTGAAATGTTGGAGTTGCGGATAAATCTGAACATATCAAAATGCAATACAAGTTCAAAAATAATAACAAAAAAAGGCTTCCGATGATGCCTCTTCCTTGGAATCAAAAAACTCCACTAAAGAAGTAGACAATGTGTTCTTGGCATCTTCAAGTACACATGCATGCAACATGGCCAATTGATTCAAGAATTTCTTTTCATAGGACTTCCCATAAGAAGTGGTTTTCTAAACATGAAAGTTATAATGGAGGTGATGTCCTCCTAGGTGATAATACATAAGATCATTAGTCATGGTAAGGTCAAATCAATGTTTAAATATGGGAAGATGAAGCCACTCCGTGGAATTCTACATCTTCCAAGTTTAGCAAAAAATCTAACCTCTATGAGCAAGTTTGTAAGATGAATGATGCTGTCATGTCCCCTCCATGATCAAATTGCAACACTAAAGTATAAAAAAACCAAGCGTTGAAATGCAATAAATAACAATATAAATATTATAAATATAAATATAAATATTAACAATTTAAATATTATTATAATTATAATCATTATAATATAATACTAAAACTATTAAATATATAAAACTAATATAAAAACAAATATACTAACAATAAATTCAATTTGTAAATATAATAGTAAAATGAGAAACGTATAATATATTAATATAGAATATGTAAACATAAAATAATATATATATTGAAGGAAATACAATTATAAAAATAGTGTGATTAAAAGCAGCATGGACAAGGCAGCGATTCATGTAGTGAACAGCAATGATTAATGTTTTGAAAGACAGCGATGATGTTTGAAAGGCAACGATGATGATAGAGAGCAGCGATTAATATTGTTAAGGGACGTGATAAAGATTGAAGAAGCAGCAATCAAGCTAAGTATTTATTAACAAAAGGAGATGATAATAATAAAAAGCTACCTCCTGTTGAATAGATGCATCTCTTCATATGATCATTTCATGAGGATATAAAGTCAATGAAATGAGTTTGGATAAAACAGCAAGCAAGGAAGATTTCCTGAGTATGGTAACAGATCATCGAAGGAATCAGAAATAATAATCTGCACTCAGAAAAGCAGCGGACACTGCTATAATAAGTAATTGGTATGCAATTGAATGTCTTGGTTGGATGTTCCTTCCACTTGGGGCCAAGGGGAGAATGAGCACGCCCTTGGGCTTACTTGTGATAAACAGTTTTTTCTAGTGCCCTATCATACATTTCTCTCTAATCACTACCATGATTGGTTATTGAAAAGAGTCTATGTAGTGGATTCAAGTTTAAGTTGTTATTCATTATTTCATAAATGTTAATAGTTCATTTATTCTTAAGTTCAATATTTATTATATAATTTACTATGGAATATTATTTGTAAAACACTCTTATGTTGTGTAAGTGTCTCTTAAGGCAAAATCAAGCATACTCCAAGTAGGGGACATTACAGATGCAGGTGTGCAATTAGTCTTTGGCAAGCATTGTTGAAAGATGGTCAAAGGAGCAGTGTTGGTGGTACATGAGTTCAAACTAGGACTCTGTATTACCTAAATGCTAGCATTGTGAATAGTGGATGTGACAGTTCCATGTTCCCGAGATTGATCATAAGTTTCCTGCTAGAGAAAATTCATTGGTTGCAAACAAGTGTTTCTGATGAAGTTCAAACCTACAGACCTTCACAATAGTAAGATTGTGACTTGTTTCCTGGTCCACCCATTGCCTATAAATCAAGTGCTTGGAGTTGTACTCGGACAAATTGTTGTGATGAACTTCCAAAGTAGGTACAAGTCGGATTGGTTGCAGGGTTTAGAATAGCACAGAGTGCATTGAGAATAGGTTCTCTAAAGATGCTTGATGTCAGACTAGACATAGGATTGAGGGTAGAATTCAGCACAACTGAAATTATCTCTATATTGTAATCATCTTCTTGTTAATAATATATTGCGCAGTGTTGTTTTTGGTGTTGGTTTTTTCTTGAAATATTCCCAACGTATATTTTGTGTTCATGTGTATTAGCTACTGAGTTCCTCTATTTTGTAACCAATTTAGCATAACTCATCTTGTTAAGATTATTGCACTCTATTTCTTTCAGATGAATGCAATTCCATATCTCTATCTGTATCTGTATCTCTATCTCTATCTGTATTCTTCAAGTAGTAAAGAATTTTTGTTCTCTTACCATATATGTCCTCTTCCATGTTTTATTCTACTGAGACTGGACATATCTCTTTTGTCCATAGACACGACTCCCTTCTTGAAATCTACGACTTTTTATCTTCATTGTGCGGGATTTCTATATCAATATGGAAATTATGAGTGCCTTCAGATTTCAAAAACAGGTTCAGGCAAAGACTCTTTGAAAAAAGTGTATGGTAAGCACTATTTTCTGAAAAATTTATTCCCTGATTTGTATTTTCTTGATTAGAATTAAAAGTTGCTTCTTCAAGTAAGAGAGAATAGTCATAAGTAAACCTTCTTCATTCTGCTCCAAATATTGGTCCCACTTTCAACTGAAGCTCTTGGGATAAAGGTGGGTTGCTGTTTTCTATCAACATTATCAACCCCTGAAGTACTGTGTTTCTACCATCTATAGGGGCAAACCAGTGCACTGCTTATTAGCAGATGGATTGAGGTGGAATCCTCGGGCACGCTAATATGTCCCTTTTGCTATCTTGAGGCCCCAACACGTATACTCTACAAGTGACTAACTGTTAAACTCAAATTTTGTGGGTATAGGATCCCTAAATCTTTTAGGGCAACTTATCTAAAGCATGCACTTTAAAATTAAAGAATAAACAAATGCCTGCTGCAGGCAATCATCATTTATTTACCACTTATCATTTTCATGCTTTTATTATGGTTTCTAAATCAGCATTTATAATGCAGCTGCCTAGTCACTAGTTTTATTGAAGTTATGCACACTTGGCATCTATCAACCATCATCTGTTTATATTCTGGTTGTGCTCTCTTTTGAGCTTCATACCATGCAAAATATGAATACACAAATCTCACAAGTGTATCTACATTTAATAGTTGCACAAAAGGAGATAGCAGCAACTATACTCAAAACTAATTCACTATAATTCAATAAGAGGTATTGAATGCAAACACAGCTCATACCAGATCCCAATATTTCAATGCTACCAATAAGCAAAGAAGATAAGGCAGATGGTAATATTGTTCATTCAAGCCTGTGTCATGTATAACTAGTGCAAGGGCTTCTTGTAATACTTAAAACTCCCTACCAAAGAAATCCACTAATGACCAACAGCAAAAAATGAACATAAAATGAAGCGTTACAAGATTGAAACTACCAGCTAATATATACCCCAGTTTCTATCTCTAATCATTGTCTTATGTTAATAGTTAAGGTTATCCATCATATAGAGTCTCAACAGATTTTTCTTGTCTATGAACGATTTAAGAAAGCTTTCACAAAACTCTGTGCGAGCTACCATTCATGAGAAGGGTCTTGCATTAGACTTCTACGTATAGAAGATTTCATTTTTTCATTCAGCATATGTATCATATGAAAATAAATGTACATGGCAGCCCATGCATGTAATCAAAACAGGTATCATAAAATCCTGGGATACCAGCTCAAAATGTAATTAAATCCAGGAAAAAAAAGAGTTTAAAGCTGCTATTGCAACAATGTTTATTAAAGGTGGTGATAGAATACCTTTGAATTCCTTTCCAAGTTACAAAATTATCTTGTCATACATTGTGATAATATACCTTAAATTTTGCATTACTTTTTTCAACTCGCAAATGTATTTGACCCAATCAACCCAGTGGAAGCAAGAATCAATATATTATAGGCAACAGCAGCCCAATTGGATGATAAAGAATGTATGTGTAAGGAAATATGAAGAATGCATGGGTACAGAGCTCCAAAGCTCTGCCAGTTTATGCATATGCTACCTCTTATAGTTAATTAATCTACAGTTACTGGGTCCATTTTAGACTACTCCAGAGTAATAACCTCATCTTTAGGAGAGTCCAGAAGCTAGTTGTAGTGCAGAGTCCTTTGTATCTTACTATCTTAGGAATCAGATGATACTGAAATATTTTAAGTCAGTAAAGGTCATTTTCTAAGTCACAGCCTACCCAGGAAATTTGTAAAAAGACGTCCTTCTGCAAACATGGATACTTTTTCACTTAACCTTACGAATTTGGCTCCTCTAACCAAGCACAGGAGTTCCAATCCAGGGTAGAGCATGCAAATGCATGAGGGTGCTGAGATAAACAGGGAATTTTGTCAATGATAGTGCAAATGACCCTGAAGCGTAAAGGTAAGCTGGTGACTTACCCTGTACATTGGCATTAGATGTAAAACTACTATTACTCATATTGTCACATGATTACATAAGGATGTATAATGATTACTGTATTTTATTTTAATTTAGTGAAGACAATTGCAATAATTCACCTCTTTTATTTTCAATTTGTGCTATTAAATTTTACGTTGTTTTTAGAAAAATGTGATACAACATCAATCATAACTTATTGTTGCTAACTATTTCCTAACTTTTGGGCAAAGATCCCATGTCGAAAATTTGGTGGATCACTCAAGTTATCCTAAAAACTCATACTCAACTCTGCACATGTCATCCTTGAAACATGGTCAAATTTTGCTAGATAGCCAATGTGACCCAGTCTGTAAAAAATATTTATTACTAACCATATTGTATCACAGCAAAATACAGATCATCTAGAAAATTGTAGCACTCAATCTAACATAAGCAGCTGAAGCATAAATGACTGCCATTTACATTTTCGTCTGGTCTAAATCAAAAATACATGGCTAAGAAGACCAAATATCACCTTATAGTCAAAGTTGAACATCCCTTGAGAGAAATGTGGCTCATTAGTCAGCTGTACATGACAAAACAGGGATCAATTGGAACCATTCTTAAACAATAAATAATCAAAACCACTTTGTCTTTATTATGTCTATAATAAGCTAATCAAATTTTTCACTCCAAAACAAATGTCTTTCCTATAGACATGCAAGAAATAAAATAAAGGAGAAAAAAAAAAAAATTGACCCAAAATGCTAACAACATCAATCAAATGAGATATGAGCATGAAGATTACCTGTGCATTTATTTTGAGTGTCAGATTATCAGTCAAATCAGCTTTAACCCGCGCACTCAACCTCCCATCCGTAAGTATCCGTCCAACAAGCATCAACTGCAAAAAAAAAAAGTGATCATTCCTTCTCATTCTTGTACCAAAAAGATAATACAGAACCACACTCAGATTTCTAAATTTAAATTTCTGACCATAGTGAAAATCTTATATTCGTTCAGTAACTTCAGCTTTAGAAGAATCAAGGAACAAATTATAACCCTGCCGATCTACCTTTGGATCCAAGAAGTTTGCGCCAAACTCATAATGTCCACTAGGAACCTTGATTACATCTGTTGATTGTGAGGGAACTTCCGTAGATCCCATAAACACACTGATGAAATATACACATTTAAAGTAAAATTTAGTAACAAAAAAATTAAAGTGGACTTATAAGACATACTTCCATGATTTGGGGCTTCAAAAAAAACTACAGGATTTTCAAAGTAAGAAAATACCTGTGGCTGAGTGAAAACTTCTGATTAAGAGGTTTAGTAAAATCAAATCGCATGCCTTCAAATAGTTCAGGCTTGAGTGACACTGCACAGTGCTAATTTCGTGTCAATCAGCTAGAAAAGTAATATTCATTAGTTTCAGAACTCACGAAACATTTTCTAGGATGTTCAACCAATTTGAAGGTTATATTACAACTTCGAGCATTTATAAACTAAGCAAAAACAAAGGCAGCATTGATTCTATCATTCTGAAATGTTTATTTAAAATCAGCTATGTTCAATAATTTATCCTTTTTTATTTCCAACATGTCCTCAAACGTCAGAAGTATAAGACGATAAAATGTAGTTGATTCCAAACATTTACAGCAAACTGTTTACCTGTGGAAATCTCAAAGCTTTAGTTATAATGTTTACTGTAAGATGCCTAAGTGGTTCCACACAGTAGATTACAATCTGACCATGATGAGGGAAATAAAATTCAGATTCTCAGATGATCTACGGGTTAAATGCAAACTTGCATCATTGCAAAGTGCCGAAGAACAACATAGAATATGGAACAAAGCCTGCAAAATATTATATTACCAAGTTAGATGGTTACCATACTCGAGATGTCTATTTTAATTCCCTAAGAGATCTCAGTTAACTTCTTGATGAATTTCTTCCTTCTCTTTCATAAAATTGATATAGCATATTTCTTACATTGCACACATTGATTTGTTTCCTCTGTTTTCCCCTTGACATGTATTGCAACTATAATTTCTGCTTCCAACAAACCTCCATCTCGTTGTTCAACCTAACTCAACCTAAGCAAAAAATTTCAAAGAAAATAAGCACCTTTTTATTTCATTTTTCCTACTTTAGATTATTGTATACACACATCCCAGTTTTTTTCTTCTACATCTTCTCTATTTGACAAATGTCTTATGTGTGATATCTATGGAAACCACCAATTAACTTAAGAGGCTACAGACATTCTTTCATGTGAATGAAGTTTAAACCAATCAGCCTTTTGAGTGACCAACAAAAGTTCAATAATCTGCTAATATAACTTTCATTTCTAGAACTCAAACAAAAATCACTCCACTCTTTTACTTCAAGAGCTTAAGACTCTTCACTTCACCCCTATGCAATCAAATAATGATTGTTACTCCAAAGAAAACACTAGCTTGGAATAATCCAATAACATAAATTATGTCTTCAATGATGTGAATAGTTCAAAACATAACAGATAATGAGAGAACAATAAGGGTCAACCAAAGAAAATCAGAAGGTTAATACCAGTGCTTCTCTGAGTTTTCAGAACGATGGGATTCAGGGAAGGCAAATAATTCCTAGATTTTGTTCAAGGCAGGGGCACAGCTAATTATTTATGCGTGTATATATTATATAAGTACATGTATGTGTCAAAGGGGTTGTTCTTAAATGGCAAGGCCATATTGTTCTCAAGATGGAGATCGATGTTTGAATCCCCAAAGTGACATCTATAGTTGAAATTCCAAGTGGTGGCTCTTGGACTTCCATTGTGGGTTCTAAGTTGATTAGAGTTGAATAAGTGGCTTCTAAGTTTATTGTGTTGATGGGGAGGAGGCCAGTCTAAATAATCCCTCCTCGTTGATCAATATATATATATATATATATATATGAGATTTCAATAATCGACAGCGAGTATCAATTATTTGTTGGGCTTGATGGCATGGGTCTGGCCCTTGATCTTGACCTTCATTGCAACCTTCAAACCTCCTAAGGCTTCCTCTTCCAAACCTTGGCTCTAGCTTTGAAAAAAAATAACAGAAATGCATGTCCTTATTCCCCCTAAATCAATCTCAGGAGAGCACCACTACATGTCTTATTCCCCCTAGAAGCAAGAAGACAAGCGAACAGAGATAACCAATATGTGTGTGTGTATTTATATATACATTAGTTGAGGTGGATATGAAATAACAAATTTTTTGGTTGGCAGGCTTTGCCATTTAAAATACAAATAACAAAAAAAAAATTCTCAATAAAAGGTTAAAGTTTTCTTTGATATCTTTTTTGATTGATTTTCAAATTAGGACTCAAGGACCCATGTCCATAAAACCATGCATCATAAGGGGGCATCTCAAAAAACGCCCCCCATATTTGGAAGACATCTTGGTGATGACCACCACGTTTTTTGCAAAATGGGGGCAAGGGTACATTTTGTCCCCATCCCCCTTTAACCAAAATGTCCTTGAACAAGGGTACATTGGGGAAGAGGAGAGGGCGTTTTGTCCCCATCCCCCATTCCCAAAAGCTCCTTGAATGAAGCTACATTAAGGATGCAAAGGGGACATTTGTTCCCCAACCCCCATTCCCAAAGCATCCTTGAATGAGGTACATTAAGAAAACCCTAAGCACACATCCTTGAGGTTCAATGGTTAATATTAAAGGCAAATGCAATAATATGAAGCTCTATCTTAAAACATTATAAAACATTAAAGAAATGCCATCGTGTACTTAAAGTATGCTCAAGGCCCATAATTAAAGTCAATACAATGATACAACTTCAATTTTTATTTGATGTCAAGAGTCCAAAACCTACCATATTTTTGGGATAAGGCTAAGGCTACTCATATGACCTTCACAATCTAGAGCAATGAATGATATAGCTTCCAATCTTCAATTATACCAAAGGTTCAAAATTTAGTTCATAAAAACAAGAAATGGGGAACCTAACAAAAATGCAACAATATAGCTCCCAATCTTCAATTATACCGAAGATTCAAAATTTAGTTTACAAAAAAAAGAAATGGGGAACCTGACAAAAAACTAGCTTTCCATAAGGATGTGTTCTTGGCGGTCTAAGTGACATCCCCAACATCCTAGACATCCCAAGGACTTGGAGGCTTGGAGGGGGGCATCCCCTTTTTCAAGAACTTGACAACTTCCTCCATTTGGTGTATAAAGGTTTTAATAGGTGAGATTTACAAAAAAAAATGCAACCTCTAAAAAGCTTAAAGGATGAGGGTTGTCATTGCAAATTCAGCATGTTATATTTACTTATCAAATTTCAGCTGCTTTTAATTTGTTAAGTTATTTAGCTATCCCCATATCCTCCCAAAATTTTGGGAAAAAAATTGTTGTTCCCGAAACTACTTCCCCACATCCTTGCACCCCCCATCCCATAAACTTACAGAAACATTGCAAAAAATGGAGTTGGATGGAGTTAAAAATTGAAACTAAGCTAAAAAACCATGTCAATGTAATCACCATCAGAATAAAATATATATTCATCTGTCCATATGAAGTGATTATTGAAAGATTGAAAGTAAGTAGAAATATATATATTTATATAAAATATACATGCATGCATACATATATATTATATACAATCATGCAATAATGATGCTTGCAGCAATTATTAATTCTTATTAGTAATTAGTCATTTGAACTAATCTATTTGTTTCTCTTTAAGCAATCTTCTGAATATTGAAGGCAGAATCGAAGGATTCAGATCTGACATTTTATAAGATATTACTACTCAGCAGTCAGTCTGGTCATTGCGGTATGGTATGAATTTTCTGAGCAACATAACAAGTGCTGTAACAACATATATATATATATATATATGTATATGTATATCTGCATATTTAGGAATATAATGCTGACATGATTGTTCATAAATGTCATAATACATATAAATCTGTTTAGTGATACTCTGCAGTTAATTTACTTCATATGTTCTGAGTGTTTCCAGCCATGGTAGAGAAGACAGGGATTACAAGAGGGGTACGGTGATGGGGCACTCTCCTGGGTATGCCACCTCGAGGTGGGGACCAGGTAGTCCCAAGGAGGCCAAGGGGGGTACAGAGGGTACTGCCTTTGGGCTTAGGAGAGATGGGCTTCCTGGGCACCCTTTGTAACCTCACCCCTACATAATAGTGAATCAGCACAAGAAGTCCAATCATAGAGAGAGGGAAATGGTTGGCAAGATGAGGGGATAATGGAAAGGGGACACCTCACTGGGTAGACCACCTCATATGGATGGCATGGGCCACATGAGGCCAAGAGGGATGGTATATCTGCTCTGGGGCCTAGGATAGAGGATCCACGACACCCCATCAAAGTCACTTTCTCCCATGCTCTCCTATGGTTGAGCCTTGCAAAGATATTAAAGTGCTTTATGATTGAACTAATAATTCTGTCCTGAATTTACTTATGTTTAATTATGATAATCTGCTAATTAGTATTATTGTGGTAAATGGTTTCTAATCTGTTTGCGAGGCTTCAATCAGGTGGAAGGTATTCTCAAAACTCATTTGTTTATTTGGAAATTGAGGAATTAGTGCAAATTTAGGGCATTCCTAATTAGGGGACATTTCATGCATCCCTAGGGCATCCCCCTACAAGGAACATTGGGTTGACTCCACAACACCTATGGGACAGCCAAGAGTCACATGGGCATCCCTCAACCATCCCAAGGACACCAAGGATGTCCCCACACTAAGTAAAGTTTCCTTATGTCATGATAATGATTTTGACATATGTCAAAGTTTTGAACAAACATGATGCCTTTTACAAATGGTTGACCTTGGACGAAAGAAGGAATTGTGAATGGTATTGGAGGCAAAATAAAATATTAAAGTAGTTGTTATTGTTTTTGTTTAATCAGATGCATGCTCTCTTATCTTAACTTTAGGAAGCGAGTAATCAAATCTTTATTAATTTTTAAGTCATGGACACCTTTGATTTAATAAAGAGAGGAGAAAGTGATGAGGGTGGGGTGGTGGTAAATGTTATCGAGTTTTAAAATGTTTGTGAGTTTTGTTAACTAATATAAGGAGTTTTTAAAATCAAAGAAGGAATAAATAAAAAGATTCAAGATTGGCAATACTCATGTCTTCAATTGTGTAGCCCTCGTCATTTAGATCAATTAGATTGCCCAACTTCAACATTGTTTCTTTGAAGCATTTCAAAAACTTGGACTCTAACAAACCTAAAATTTGACTTGAACTTGGGACTCAAGACTTGGGAAAAAACTCAGCAAAATTTCCATACATTAAAAACATATAATTTGTAAAATAATCTTTAAAACATGCATGAAACTGAATTTCTAAAGGTAATAAGTAGTTTTTCCTTCATTTGCATATCAGAAAACAAGTTCAACTCACATCATAGTATGATATGATTACAAATTACATATCCATATTAATATACTACAAATTTCATCCATAGAAAACATGGGCCCAAAGAAAATTATTTTTTATTTTTCAAAACCAATGCAAGGGTTTGGGCTTAGCAACCCCTAGCAAGGTCACAGGACAGCACCCATCCCAAGGGCAGCACTCTCACAAAGGCTCCAGGGGTAGTGCATGTATCCTATCATAATACAGAGCGAGCCCTCACCACCAAGCACAAAGTAAGGCCTTCACTTTATGGCACATGCCATTTTTTAAGTGCCATAGAAGACTCTCTAAAATTGATCAATCCTCACTCCAAATCGTACAAATGTGCCTGCGAACAATCAAGGACTAATTTTCTTCTGCCAATCAAGTTTTTCTCACTAACTCACAAGTTATTGGCAAGTCTTTGAGCCCCTTTTTAGCAAGTTACTTTTCAAGCCTATTTTTTTGGCAAGTATTCATCTCTGCTCTATGAATGACAATACAATCAGAAATAATGAGGCTTTAGTGTCGTAGAAAACAATGGAATTGCACAAAAGACTTACATCTATAATAATGCTAAGTATTTATGATATATTTATTATTAATTAGTTTAATAAATATAAATATTCATTAATTTAATTATAAATATACTAATATTATTAACAGTATATATGTATGTATATGTGTATAATTCATACACATACACACACACACACACACACACACACACACACATACATACACATATATATGTATATATATATATAATCATATTTGTGCTGCCAATCATCATCCCCTCCATTGTCCCCAAATTTGGTCCATAGTCCCCCATCCCTCCATTTCAAAACTCTGTGGAACATAGTTTATTTCCCTACAATAACAGATAAGTATTTGCTATGTCTTGATTGAATTAATATGTTGTTTATAATATTCTTCATCCATTTAATTGTCACCTAGCTTGTTCATGACAAGTGCAACAACAAGAACAAGAGTTCTTTTACTAGAAAGCACGCCTGCAGCATAGTCTATGTGGAACAACAATACTCCCAAATTTTTAAGCCCCACAATATGTTGAACATTCACCAATGTACGTTAAAGCCTACAGCATTGCTTGTATGATATTAAGAGTGTATTAGGATTATTGAAGTTTAGATTTCTATTGTTGATATGAATATTGAGCTTCTTCCAATGAAAATGTATAAAATAAACAACATATCTACAATTACTACATAGTTATTACTTATTTGATATATGAGATATGTAAATTAGCGGTAGCAAGACTCCCATCACTTAACCAAAGGTCAAACTTATGACATGGTTACTAACATCGTAATTTAGGGAGGTAAATTTCAACCTCGCATTCATCTGTTATTCAGCTTTTAACAAAAATTAAAGTTACAGTGAGTAAAAATTGTGAATAAATTTAGCTTTCATGATAAGATGGATGTGTAGTGCTCCTGGCACTATCCTCGATAACGCCAAACTAAACAATTGATTAAACCCTTTTGTTTTTGCAGCCTTCAGAGCTGAAATAACTGTATTTGTTCATTATCACATCTATATTGGAAAATTTTGTCTAGTTGTGCATCCATTCTAGCTATTTCTCATTTTATTTTCATATTTTAGGGATTCTTGGTGTGAAATCCAGCTTCTTGATATATGTAACAGTCAGAGTAAATGTCTAGGTGAATAAAATGAAGAAAAGGTTGAAAAATGGCGCCATTTTCCATTACACAGACCAGCAATTTTTTCTTTCCCTCTTGTGGAGATATTACAGACCCAAAAATCAATGCCAACAGGAAATTCTGTTGTGTTTCGCAACATAGATTCAATACCCACCAGATCACTATAGCCATACTAAGATCTATTGGAAAGTAGTTTGGGGAAGCCTATGACCAAAAACAAAGTTATTAGATAGCTTCCCGTCTTGAAAAAAGTCAAGGGTTCGAGACCTACTAGATCTATAGTTGAAGAAGCTGCGTTTTTGTTTCTGCATTGTTCATCCGGAAAAAAAGATGGAATGAGCATTAGAAAGAAATGGGTCTTTTTTTGGGTATTTATATTCACTAGAAAGGAAATGAGTGTAGTAAAATAAGGCATCATCTTCGTTTCTGTGGTGTTATGAACGGAAATAGGAAATGGACAATATTGGAATAAAACGAAATAGATAAATTAAAAAATGGGATTTTAATTCTGTACTGCTGATACACAACAAAAGAAATTAATATATTATATTTCTGCATTGTTTATACACAGGAAGAAAATGGGTATGCAAAATAAAAAAAGGATTCTTGTTTCGGTGTCATATATTCACATAAAATGCAATTTAGTTTACATATAATGAATTGCAAAAAAGTTTACAACTGTTTGACAAGGGGAAAAATATTAAAACTTACTCAGAACTTCTCTTTGAACTTCATCATAGGGCACAGGGCAGGGAAGATTGAGCCAATCCACCTTTTCTGAGCCCTTGGCAGCAGCTTCCGCTGGCTTTGCTGGGTCAACAATGCCTAACGGGTGAGGAGAAAGGGGGGGGTTAACCGTGTGAGAAGCAACAGGAGGGGCAGGAGGAGGAGGTGGAGGAGGAGGAAGTGGTGAAGGAGGTGTGGGAGCAGAATGGCTTGCAGAAGCACCCATATTCGAGAAATCGGCAAATGGTTGAAACCCAGTTGAAACAAATGAATATACCAAGTATCCAGAATTTCCTCTGGGTAGTTGAAACGATACTTAATAAATATGTGTCAAAACAAATAGATTGGTGATCAACAAGCAAAGAGGTCTGAAAGAAGAAAAAGGAAGAAGAAATTATTCTGGCAGGGGCTTTTCCCCTCCCTAAGCTTCTTCCCAAATGAGTGTCGATTTTTTGATTCAACAATAAGGAAAACTTACATGGTATGATATTTTCAAACCCTAGGGTTTAAGTAAGGTTTTGTTCTCCGAGGGTTTTGGAGAAATCCTAGGTTAATATACTTAGTTTTCAGTAACTATAATACGCTTTATATTTTTTAAATATAAATTAGTTATAAATTTTACTACTTAGTCAGATGGAGTGGTAGCTCGGCAGCCTTGTCGTTCCTATTTGATAGTTGGTATTTTCATATCCAAAAAAAAAAAAAGTGGTGTATCTTTTCAATTATATTAATCATAGGAGGAAATAAATATTTTAAATAATAATAACTATTTTACTTGGTTTATATTGAATTAGAGAAATACTAGGATAATATGCATACCTATTTTTTCAATAATTTTTTTTATATTTTGGAAAAATGATTCACTTATAATTTTTATTTTGAAAAGTATAATTTTCTTTAAAGTGGTAGGTAAAGTGTTAGGTAGTTAGCTTTTGTCAATTGTATTTAGTAGTTATATATTTTGGAAAAAAAATAAAATGTAATTGAAATTATTAATTTTGTTATGTGTCTATAGGTTAAGAAATGTTTGGTATTTTTTTAAAAAGTTTTTAAGGTTAGTAATAATTTTAAACACTTCTTAATTTGATCAATTTGTAACATCTTGAATTATCATAATAATCTTTATTCATTTATATTTGTTCATTAAACATTGAAGAAAATAGCACGAGAGAAGTTGTATTTAAAGCCTCATGTACCTAAAGTAGATATCAATAACTCCATCTAAATCTATGCTCATGGACAAAAAAATATGGATGATTGTGCTTATGCCCTTCCCAATGTTCTCACCACCTCTTGTGTGACGCTTCCATTAGAAATGGGGATATAGGCTTGTATGATATTAAGAGAGTATTAGGATTATTGAAGTTTAGATTTCAAGCTTAAATCTAACATGGAAAATTAACTAGCTCCCTTACACTCTACCTTTCTCTCAAACCCTAACCCTGACAATAGTGCATTGTGTGTTCCTTGTTTAATGCAATCACAAATGGAGGGTCCAATGAAACACTATCCTTGACCATGCAACCTTAATACAGCAATATAACAATAAACTAAAATAATATTCTATTACTTCATAATTAAAGACTACATCAATAGTTATAGCCACTAGGGCTTACAATCATATATGGGCCTTAGCCTTCAATTACAACACAAATCATGCACTAATTAATAGTACGACTCAAAATGTGAACTTCATTGGCTAATATTGTATATTGGCACTTCTTTAAACTATTAAGCTATTTTACCCCACTTATCCACTACTAATCTTAATGGATTTACCACCTTTATATAGTGAAAGTTAATGCAATAATCCTATATCATCCACTAGTGTGTTACAATCCTGCGTGCACTCAAGATAAACATCATGGGATCAATATCAAAAAAAAATTGTTAAGTTCTACCTAGAATTAGATGTAATATTTTGAAACATGTAAATGACCTCCTTCTGTTATGTGTTAGGAAAGGTGTCTCAACCTTGCATCATAATAATAAGAGCATAAAAAAAATTTGGGCTTTAGATGGTCAATTTTGGCCCCAAAATATGTCCAAATCAGCCTTTGAATATTTTGATGTTAAAATTTACTCTAAGATCTTTACATTTTTAAAAGAAGCTAAATTGACTTCCTAGATCAAAAGTTATGGCATCAGAAGTTAGGCCTCCCACATCAAAATGTGAGAGCATCTATGATGCCTAAGAGAGTTATAAGAGGGAGTTGCACTTGTTGACTAGCTTATGACACATGATATGACGTATCATAAAATATCTTTGAATGGAGATAATGGAACCAAAATGGAGCATCCTTGTTGGTGAGTGAATAAGGACAATGTTATGCGAACTTATCACAAGTGTAAGGGATATGTTATTTTAGCTTGTAAACTCATCTTAGGATTTAGGTGATGGATTTTTAGTAAGGATTTGGGTGCCACATGGTTTTAGCTAATGGTTTCCTAATTACCATTTGATGGTTTTATGTTCTAATTTTCCTATTTATTGGGTGCTTGTGATAGACATTTGATAGTTTAATTATGTAGGCATTGTTATGCTACTGGAATATCTTTAGATCTATATGTTGGTATAATCTTCTATGAAGGATTGAGCTTGGATTTGTGTTATAACCATTTTTATGTTGTTGGTAATATAATTGGTTTAAGATTCAGAGACTAGGTTTTCTCCTGAAGGGTTTTCCCAATGTATGTGCTTTTATTATGATTATGTGTTCTTTTTATGCTTAAAATTGTATCTTTTTTTATTTAATCACCTCACCTCTTAGATTAATTGTAAAAGTTTTATTTGGTTTTCTTTTAGTTGGTGTCAAAACATGATCTCAATTATTGGGTGTTAGGGTTATAAGGATTTTTTATTCAAATTAATCTTGGTTTGAGTGGTGATTATATGTAGAATAGATCTTGTTTATAAAGAAAATGATGAGCACATCTTATGCGGAGATGGAAAATTTCAATAACATGAACTTTGAGCTATAAAATTATAAAATGAAGGATTTTTCGGTGGACCAAGATCTAGGGGTCTAGTCACTAGAAGAAAATTTGGAACCACACATCAATAAAATTAGGATGTGTTGACAAAAACACAAAACACCTTGTTTAACTCTATTTGGTATATTTAGTACTCTTAAATGTTTTAGGAAAAGCCACCTTGAGTAGCTTGTGGTAAAAGTTGGAAAAACACTATTCAGTCAAATTTGTGGTGAATACTTTTTTTCTATATAAGTTGTATTCATTTAAGATGGGTGATAATAATTCTAATTTTAAAAAACTAGAAATGTGTTCAACATTATGCTACCTAGTTGAAGTCCATTAATTTGCAAATAGATGATGAAGGTCAAAGTATCACATTTCTATGTTATTTTTTAAATTCATTGGACAACCTTTTTGTGGTTATTGGAAGCACCGTCACTAATTCAACACTTGAAGAGGTAGTGGGTGCTCTCCTTTCAAAGGAGACAAGGTGGAGAACTTGAGAAACTATCAAAAATGTCTTTTTTTTGTGGTAAATTGAAGGGAATTGAAAATAATAGGGACAAGAAGCAAGACAACGGAAGATATGTGTCTCATGAGAAATCTACATCACTTGGAAAATCTAAGGAGAAATATTGAAATTGTGGTAAGAGAGGGCGCATTTGAAAGGATTGCACAAAGAGGAAGAAGAACAATAATGGATCAAAAAATATGAAAAATTCAAACGATTCTTAAGATTTTTGTAATGCTTCTATTGTATCCTTGGTGATACATGCATGTGAGGATGCATGAATGATCCACTTTGGCACTTATTTTCACATGGCTCCCCATGGTGATTGGTTTTATAAATATGAGAAGATTTCCAATGGAAGATCTACTTAGTGACAATATATTCCTTGGTATATGTTACACCACATTCTTGAATTATAATTTAATTTTCATTTTATATTAAATGCAATGAGGATTTATGTGACTACGAAGCTTTGAAAGATGAATGTTATGATGAATTATATGTGATGTAATGGATTTATGTATTTAATTGAAATGTTGATGAATATGCAATGATATAGATTCGATGTAAATGTTATGGCTAACTACATGTTTGTTTTCTAAGTGGATACATAGGAAGGATTTCACGCCCTCCAAAGGGAGAGGGAGAGTATCGCATGGGAGAAGGGTATGTATAAGGACTGAATAGTAAAGCTATTTAAGTTCATTGTCTTTGTATATGTGTGTGTGTCTTATAAAAGAATATTTATCATGTCTTTTAAATATTGCAAAGAAAAGGTAATATGAATTAAAGTTCTTCAAGAGGCAAAGCCTTAATTGAAGGCTTATGATAATTGACATATTATTGAGGCTTGAAAAGCCATATTAAATACCTTTCTAGAAGGTTGCATGGTATAGCTAAATGATAGCTATTAGAAATACAAAGAAACTTTACAAGTAATTAAGCCTAAAGTGGCTATAACAAAAGCCTCAATAAGTGCATGGAAAAATCTATCAAGTTGGGCATTATTTGAGGCATGAGCCTTAATGGAAATAACCGATATATGTGATCCTTAAAATCTACAATGAAAATAGTAGCATGTGCGTGTTGTTATGAAAAATCATGTGCCAATTAATAAGCAGTTTAAGCAACACATAATAATTGATGTAAATAGCCACAAAGTGGTGTATTATTTTGTAGTTATGAAGTCTTGAATAGCTTTGAAAATTCATAATTTGACCCCTTCAAAGTGGGCGACTAAGTTAACCTATTGAATGTTTTTGCCAACAAAATCAGAAGGTAGTTAATAAGAAGTTTTAGTACCTAATCTTGAGGCAACTTCATCGACCTGTATATGAGTTTTTCCAGCCACATCGTGGCAAATATAAACTAAATCCAGTGAGTTGATCGACGCACAATTTAAATGTGGATGATTAAGAATGCATGGAGGAGGTTTTAGAGAGTATTTTTAAATGTTTTTAGCAGCTTTATATAGGTGTGGCGAGCAAAGTCTTTAAGACTCTTTAATCTACATTTTAATGATTCTAAACTGATAATATGTCGTGGCATTTCAAAGAGCAGGTCAAGCCTCTTGAAGAGGTAGTTATCAAACTAAAAAGTGGTTTTATCTTGCATAAATGAGGTGCCATATTGGGTAGTAGTGGGAAACATTAAAGTGGGGTAGTTTTGTCTATAAAAACCATAAGCTTGCATTTTGTTTGGGTTGGTTGCTAAGCATAGTAAACAAACGCAATGTCTAAGTATAGTGTTCTTAAGTCTTTAGAGTTTGAATATCAATTTAAAAATAGTGTTAACAACGTAGTAGAGGTTTGATAATCTTTACCAAGCAAGTGGATAGTTGTACTAAAAGTGAAGGATATTGCATTGGAAAGCTAGAGGTCTCAAGAGGTAGCTTGTTGCAGTCGATAGTTGGAACTACAAGCATTTTCTATTTGTTTTTCTAAACCAGTTATTGTATTGTCAATGAGTTTGAAATAAGAATGTTATGTATGATAAAAGAAAGAGATTTGTATGAATGTCTATGAGAATGAGCATTTATAATATGAAAATAGGGGATTAAATGATGATCTTTTAGTGATGATATTTTCTAAAAATATGAAGGGAAAGATAATTTTTACATATTCTAAATGTAATCTATTGTACATGAGTTTATAATCAGAAATATGGTTCATTTGCTAGGTTAATAACAACTTTACTATGTACTTTTCTAAAAGAGTCAAATAAGAAATAATAGACTTAAGTTATGTTGCTTGAGTAATGAGAATTTGGGGATTGAGCACATGAATCAGTTGCTCATAATCTCAATATCATTACATATCATAAACCTTATCATCTCTTATGATGAATTGAGAACCCAACCTTATGACTTGTTAGTGGGAGTTTTAAAATGTAAGAGGAAGTAATCCTCTATTTAGCTCAAATAATGATATTCCATGTTTGTATGACATCATGTCAATATTATCTGAATGACCATGTGTATGTCAAGATGGTAGCATAGTGTCATCATTATATGTCTAGAAAACCTAAGAATAGGTGAATGGTAATACTTTATGGGTTATGTTAGGGCATGGATTAGAGGAAGTAGCCTAGACCCTAGATGTTACAGGAATATAACAAGGGAATTCATTGTCTGTGATGTTATATCAACCCACTTATTTTGACCACCTTAGTAGGTATATTTTTATGAATATAAACTTAATTTTAGTAGAGAAAGTTGGTCTATAGTATGTTTTAAACCATAGGTCAGATAAAAATCTCCAAGTCAAGTAGGGTGGGTCAACAAACGACTTCACTTGGAGAAAGTGGAAATTGTATATATTCCAAATACTTTGGCCAAAGTGAGTGCAATAGCCTCTACTTACACTCGTTGGTTCACTGTGTTCTGGATACTTAATGCAATCAAAGTTGTCATTCATAGTTTGAAGGTATCCATAGTTGTTTGACAGTATTGGTTAAGTAGGGCACAACACTAGAACTCATATGGTAATTACTAGAGGGTTCTTAGCTATTCCCTTCATTGAAGGGTAGGGCCACTTTTAGTTAGGAAGGTGTGCGAGGGATTGTTGGTTTGTGGTTGGAGGTAAAACACATGGGTGATGATCTCCCTCTTGTAGATGGCATGTCGAGTCTTGTGAGAATGAAAGAAAGTATCCAAATATGGATCTATTACTTTGTTCCTTAAATATTAATGTTTATGTTATTTATTTGAATTCATTCACGTGGAAAAAGAAAAAGAAAAGCAAATTATTCTTTCTAGTTAGAAAAGTGAAATGAATTTATTATGCTATGCTTATGGCATCAGTTAGGAAAATGCAATTTTCAATTATTGAAGGAAAAAAAATTATGTCCTATTTTTATGGAATGGGTACTTTTTACTTTATGGTTAAAATTCCAAGTAAATCCCTTGTTAAAAGGTTGTGGTTGTTACATGTGGTATTAGAGCTACCAGGTTCCACATTTCAGGCCTATGAGCTCACTATGTAGGTTTAACTTTCAACATTAAATGACTAATGTTTGGATATCCATGCGCCAGAATGGTAAGGTTAAAAATGACTGCCAAGAATTCGATACCTATCAATGAGAGGTATCTTAAAGCCAAGAAGGAGCATGAGGCCCTAATCAAAACTATAGAGGGAAACGATCAAAACGAGGAGATATGGCTTGGAGATGAGGAAACCTTCAGCAATATTGTAAAATACATTAATCAAGAAAAGGAGTTGAAAGAAGCGACCAAGGTCATAGCTCACATTCCCCCAGTCATGTCAGAAAAACCATATCCCTATAGATATGTTCCAAGTGAGTGTAGTATTAACACTCCTTTAATCAAACCTGAAGGGTTGGGAGAGCACCTACAAGTGTGTCCCCCACCCAAAATTATAGTAATAAACTCTAAAAGTGAATTTGATGGATATACCCCTCTTGACCTCAGTAAATAGTCACTTAATGTTAAACCCTACTATAAATAAGGATGATTTGTAATCTATTTTTTCTATAATAAAAGAATGTTTGAAAAATCTTTATGTCAAATCTCTCTTTTGTGTACATTGGAATGTGTGAAAATCACTTGAATCTATATTAACTAATGCAATAAGTTGGAACTAATGAAAACCTTTAAACTGGAAACTATAGGTCTAGTAGAACTTTAAAATGGTATGAACTAGGAATAATCAAGATAAAATCCATGAAGTGGGTCATCTATCCGAGAATTCAGAGGCCAAGTTGGACCAAATCCTCACTTTGTTACACGAAACAAGGGAAAGGATCAACACCCTTGAGGATGAAGTTAGAGGAAGACCTAAAAAAGAACCCTCCATAGAGGGAAAGGACAAAAATCACCATGATCACATCAATCAAAGAGGACATAGTGAAACCCACTCTAAGTCTAGGTCTGATGAGGCAAAGAGAGATCAATTGGTTATGGAGACATAGGGCCAAGGTGGATTGCTTCACCAAGATAGTAGAATGTCTAGATGGCCTAGGGAATAAAGTTTTTCTACAAGGAACTTCCAAAGAGGTCAAGATAAGGTAGATATATACCATACAATTAAAAAGAGTTAAGCAACGAGGGTGCCAACTCTTTGTAGTTAGGATGGATGAAATAGAGGAACCTAGGGGCAATAGTGATTTCATCTTTCAAGATGACTTGATGTTTTACGAATCTTAGAAACTTCTAGGAGAAGGTGAAGAGTCCATGGATCAGATATGGAGAAGTATCTCTATTTTTAGTCATTTTGCCAAATGTTTGACATGTAGTTGTATGAGTCATACTTACTATTTTTGGATAGTTGTGTTTGACTAGGACTCTACAACTTAGATTTCTTATACTCAGTTGAGGTCATGTTTTCTGTAACTTTTCTGAAGATTGTTGTAATTGTGAATTTCTTGAGAAATAAATACGAAAGATCTTTGCCCAACATGTAGTGACGGGGGGTCTCGGGGGCTGTCGTAGCCCCTTGCACGCTGAAGGCATTTTTCATTAAGCAAGTACGCCGAAGGCATTAATAGTGAAGCCAAAAAGATTTTGACCATTTTTTACTCTCTATTTTTTGTCGTCTTGCCAAATGTTCGACATGTAGTTGTATGAGTCATACTTACTATTTTTGGATAGTTGTTTCGACTAGGACTCTACAACTTGGATTTATTATACTCAATTGAGGTCATGTTTTTTGTAACTTTTCAGAAGATTGTTGTAATTGTGAATTTCTTGAGGAATAAAATACGAAAGATCTTTTCCCATGGTTTTTTCCTGGTATAATTTTACCAGGTTTTCCAGATAAATACTGTGTTAATATTGTGCTTATTATTTTTCTCTATTTTCTGCACTCTAAATTTTCTTACAAAAAGAGCCTTTGACTTTTCTATTGATATTATACTAGGATCGAAGTCGATATCCAAGGCCCCTTATCGGATGACTACAATGGAGTTGATGGAGCTAAAAGCTCAATTGTAAGAATTATTAGAAAAGGGTTTGATAAGACCTAGTGTATCACCTTGGGGAGCGTTAGTGATCTTTGTCAACAAGAAAGATGGTACACTATGTTTATGCATAGATTATCGCATGCTTAACAAAGCAACAATAAAAAACAAGTACCCATTACCACGTATAGATGATATTTTTCAACAAATGCATGGAGAAATAGTATTTTCAAAGATTGATTTATGATCGTGATATCACCAATTAAGACTCAAGGATGAGGACATCCGCCACATGACCTTCAAAACCAAATATGGGCACTACGAGTTCATAATTTTGTCGTTTGGACTAACGAAAGGTCCTACAATATTCATTAACTTGACGAAAAA
The DNA here is from genome assembly GCA_007258455.2 of Sequoia sempervirens. Classification (NCBI taxonomy): domain Eukaryota; kingdom Viridiplantae; phylum Streptophyta; class Pinopsida; order Cupressales; family Cupressaceae; genus Sequoia; species Sequoia sempervirens. Next base: position 70,419,628 of record VDFB02109042.1, on the reverse strand, counting down.
TGTATTCAAAGGCTATCTAGATAAGTTTGTCTTTGTCTTCCTTAATGACATATTAACATATTCCAAGAATGAAGAAGAGCACCATCAACATTTTTAGTTTGTTTTTCAACTTATCTAAGAGAGCATAAGTTGTATGGGAAACTATCTAAGTGCACATTCTTTCAAAAACAAGTGCAATATCTAGGCCATATAATCTTGGCCAAAGGAATTGCAGTATACCCTACTAAGATTAAAGTTGTCTTAGAATGGTCGGTACTGAAAAAATATGCACAAAGTTCATAGTTTTATGGAACTATCTAGATACTACAAGAAGTTTGTAGCCAATTTCTCAAGAATTGTCCATCCCACCACTTCTCTACAAAGAAAGGGTAAAAATTTTGAACGGTTAGAAAAATTTCAACCGACATTTGACTTATTGAAAGAGAAGTTGACTTTGACACCAATTTTGAAAGTGCCTAATTTAGAGGGGCAGCTTGTCATTGTCACTGATGCCTGGAGAGAGGGGCTGGGTGGAATGCTTATGCAAGATGGTTGAGTTATTGCTTATGATTCTAGGAAGCTGAAAACTTATGAGCAAAATTATGCACCCTATGATCTTAAGCTTGTGCAACCATTGTTACAAATGTGGCAACATTATCTATTAGGAAAACCTTTTGAGCGAAGGTCAGACCATCAAGGTATCAATTATTTATTTACCCACCCTCACTTAAATTCTCATCAAAGGAGGTGGTTGGAGTTAATATCATATTATGAATTTGAGATCAATTACATCAAGGGCATAATGCAATTTTGGTAGTGGTGGATAGACTCACCAAGGTAGCCCATTTTATACTAAGGAATTTGACTAATGGAGCACCTGTCATAGCCCAAAAATTTATACAAGAATTTTTTAGATTGCATGGTGTTCTTGAGAAGATTATCTCAAACAAGGATGCACATATGACTTCAAGGTTTTGGAAAACCTTATTTACCTCCCTAGGAACTTAGTTGAACATAATTTCAGCATATCATCTAGAGACAGATGGTCAGACAGAGAGAGTGAACCAAGTATTAGAGGATATATTGAGAGTGTATTGCATGGATCAACAATACAAGTGGGAGGACTATCTTTCACATGTAGAGTTTGCATATAATAATTCATATCATTCTACAATTAAGATAGCCCCATTTGAAGCATTATACGAAAGAAAGTGTTGAACTCCTATAAGCTAGGATAAGCTAGAAGATAGGATTAGCCTTGGACCAAAAATGCTTTTGAAAATGGAAGAACAAGTTAGTTTGATCAAGAAAAGGCTAACAAAAGCCAATGATAGATAAAAGAGTTATGTTGATGCCAAACACATACCCATACATTTCTTAGTAGGAGAAAACGTTTTGTTGAGAGTCAAACCTCAAAAGAGTGCAATCAAGTTTGGGAAGTCTTCCAAGTTAGATCCACATTATGTAGGTCCCTTTGAAGTTCATGAGGAGATTAACCTAGTTGCCTATAGAATTGCTCTACCACCTACTCTTGGTATAATGCATAATGTATTTCATGTTTCATATCTTAAGAAACATATTCCAAGAAATAATCACATAATTGATTAGAATGCACTTCAGATCTAGGACATAGGAGTGGTCATGATTAAGCCTCTCAAGATGCTTGAAATGTGTAGGCTCCACCTGCTAGTAGAGAGGTGTTGCAATGCAAGGTCTAGTGGGACCAATATGCTAAGGACGATGCCACATGAGAAGACTATCAGGAGATCAAGCAAAAATTTCCTCTTCTTTTGTTTGAATTTGAAAATAAAGATTGAAACTTTTAATTAATTTGATATATGTTATGATACTTTAAATCATCGAGGATGATGATTCTTAAGGGGGGGGATATGTTACACCCCATTCTTGAATTACAATTTACTTTTCACTTTATATAACATGCAATAAGGATTTATGTGATCGTGAAGCTTTGAAAGATGAATGTTATGATGAATTATATGCGATGTAATGGATTTATGTATTTCATTGAAATGTTGATGAATATACAATGATATAGATGTGATGTAAATGTTATGGCTAATTATTTGTTTATTTTCTAAGTGGATATGCAGGAAGGATTTCATGCCCTCCAGAGGGAGAGGGGGAGTATCGCCCGACAGAAGGGTATGGATAAGGACTGAATAGTAAAGTTATTTTAGTTCATTGTCTATGAATAGGTCAGGTTTTGGATACTTTTGAAAATGAGTAAGTTTTGATCTTAAGTTGTGTCTCTTAGGTTCGTTGACCTTAGTCAAGTTAAGCTTGGTTTCCTTATAGAAAGCTATAGGATTTTTAGTATTTATTTATTAATGTTTTAATCATTAGATATTATTATTATTATCAAAATTGAATTAGTATTTGTTCTGTCATTATGATATTTGTATATAGAAATGGTCATGTATATATTACGACATATGTGTATGCATTAAGATTAAATAGTTTTATTGTTTTAATATGAATATATATATATATATATATATATATATATATATATATATATATATATATAAGTATAAATATGTATGTACGTATATATTTATACGTAAAGTTAAATGAGCACATATATATATGGTTCGATGATAATCGATAATTGGTATATATATACTCATACGTATAAATACATATGTATATAGGTATTTATATACATATGAGAATATGTGTGTGCACGTGTGAAAATAATAAGTATTTATCATATCTTTTTAATATTGCAAAGAAAAGGTAATTTGAATTATAGTTCTTCAAGAGGCAAAGCCTCAATCGAAGGCTTATAATAATGGACATATTCTTGAGGCTTGAAAATCCATATTAAAGACCTTTGTAGAAGGTCGCATGGTATAGCTAGATGATAGCTATTAGAAATAAAAATAAGTTACAAGGAATTAAGCCATGAAGTGGCTATAACAAAAGCCTCAAAAAGGGCATGGAAAAGTCTATCAAGTTGGGCATTATTTGAGGTGTGAGCCTTAATGGAAACAACCGATATATGTGATCCTTAAAATTTTCAATGAAAATAGTAACATGTGCATGTTGTTATGAAAAATCACGTGCCAATTAATAAGTAGTTTAAACAACACATAATAATGAATGTAAACAACCACAAAGTAGTGTATTATTTTTTCAATTATGAATTATTGAACAACTTAAAAAATTTATAAGTTGACTCCTTCAAGGTGCATGACTAAGTTGACCTGTTGAATGTTTTTTCCAACAAAATCAAAATGTAGTTAATAAGAAGTTTTAGTACCTATTCTCGAGGCAACTTCATTTACATGTATATGAGTTTTTCTAGCCACATCGTGGCAAATATAAACTAACTCAATTGAGTCGATGGAGGCACAATTTAATTGTGGATGATTAAGAATGTGTGGAGGAGGTTTTAGAGAGTATTTTTAAATTATTTTAGTAACCTTATACATGCATGGGTATTAGAGTCTTTGTAACATGTCGATTGTTCAACGAAAGTAAATTCACAAAATTTTATCCTCGAGTAAATAATGTATCTTCAAAACTCATAGCAATAAAAAAAATTCTTCTATTTCAAAGACTATTTGCACATTTAAAAATAACATATATTTCAAAAAATTTGTTTGCATTATAATTGAAAATTACAATCTTTCCAATACATTTAAAATCTCAAGATAACATCTCTTGCATTACAACTTCCATAGAAATGGATATAAGAAAACATACATAGCTCCTTGAGCTTCAATAACACTAGTAACAAATGGTCCAGGAAATCCCTTACAAATCTTGATCACCAATTGATGAGGAGAAGCATCACTCGAGTGCTTTTTTGCTAACCACGAACTTAAATGCGGTCCCCTGCACATCTACCACTTATAGCGAGATGGCCCTACCCTTTGACAAAGAGATTGGTTGGTAAAACCTCATAACAAATAGCCTATCTAAGCTTAGTGTTGTGCCCTACAATTCTAAAACCTAATCATACGGTAGCACAAACTAATAGTGTAAACAGTGGCTACTTATACTACTTTGGCCAAAGTTTCATATGAAAGAGTCATCCATTCACCCACTATCCTAGCTTGATTTGTTTAATGACCATCCATGTACTATGCTTAGGCAATTCCCTCAGTTGGGTAATCGTTAACCCCAGGAACAACCTATGACTATAACATTCCTACTAAGTAAACAAGATGCTTAGCTACATCCTTCATTGGATAATTTAATTCAAAGGTAATTAATGAACTCTTTATAGTTCAGATTCATAATAACATAAAACAAATACAACATAAGCTTATTTTAAGCTTTGTCTAACCTTGGTATATAATACTAAGAACACAAACACTCCTTAATATTGGAGTACATACATACGCTCATGCCAGATTCATAAGATGTAATAATTAATATGATTCTTTCAAAATATAATATTTTCCTAACCTATCAATTTATTGTTCTTTCCACACAAAACATCAACAACACTCAATCTTTTCAAAACATACAAAATATAAAGGGCATAATAACATGCCTGCTATACGCTAAATCCAAAGATATAAACTGAATTCCAAGCTCAATCCACTCCAATATTCTACAATAATTCTCCAAACCACACTCAAAAATACTCACAATATCTCACTATACTCTCCACACAATCAACTCTCAGCTCACACAAGATAACTCAGACTAAAAACAAAAGCATGCAAGTGACTAATGTGTTCCAAATGAATTATCCTACACCTCTATTTATACAAAATTATGAGACTTCTCTGCCTATAATCAAACCTTGCACATTGACACTTCTCAGCCATATGGTTCGACTCAACAATTAACTTCAACTGGTGGTAGAATTTAAAAACAATACTCATCTAAATAGAACAACAAACCGACTGAAACAAAGACAACAAGAGTTTATCTCAGAAATACAAGGTGAAAGACAAACAAGTCGATTCCAAATATGCCAGCAAAATCATAACACACACACACACATAATATATATATATATATATATATATATATTCATCAACTCACATGATATTATCATTTTATTTCAATATACAAAGCCTTATGTAAATATATTTATATACATATATACATACATATATCGATATACTCAATATGTGTGTGTATATGTATATATACATATATGTTGGGAAAATGTTTCTCAACCTTGCAATTATATTTAAAGGTTATTGTTGATAGGATATATATATATCCTAGTTACACCGATAGGTGCAATATACAATGGGAGCATGGGGTGGCGTTGAGGAGCAAAATGTGAGCATGTTAATTTTTTTAGGGAAACTCCTAAAATGGCTGACATACATTAAATAAATGATATTTTGTAAATCTAGGCCATTAATTATTAGGTTTCAAATACAATGGTGGATATTTTGTTGGCCTATCTTGCCCTAGAATGTAACCCTATTTTATGAGGGTGTTGTATTATAGTCGTGGTAGATGGTGATGTATTATAAGAGTCTAATAACGATTGTGTTGTCTCTTGATCTCTGGTGGTGATACTCCTATGAGAATCTTGCTCTACAAGTATATTGTAATCTTTGTGATTTCTGAATAATATATTGGGTGGCTTTTGGAGTGTGGGTTTTTTCTCCCAAAAGGGTTTTCCCTATGTAAATCACTATGTTGTGGTATGCATAATATTTATGTTTATTATGTTTAAGTTTTTGTAACTATTAAAGATCTATAAATTTTTTGCATTATTCTCCTCTCAAGATTAGTGTAGGAAGTTGTTTCACTACCTTAGCTTCCCTACAATATATACATATATACATTTGCTTATTCAAACAATAGTACATATTTACAAACTCGTCAATAATATATATATATATATATATATATATATATATATATGTATACGATGTATACATACATGTCTTATTATCCATTCAATATTCTCATGTCCATGAGTAAGCCATCCATGAGCATGCCTAGGTATGTCTACCTATGTATTCTCATGTACATATTAACTCACGTGTATGAATTTACCGTCAACATGTACATGTATACATATATATAAATTCCATGTATATATATATCATTGATTTGAACAAAGAAAATATAAGAACTCATAAGCATAAGGAAACTTAACAATATCACAAAAAGAACATTCACAACAATTCATAAACCTTCCCCGAATTCAACCTCAAACAAAACTAAGGGATAACTTACCAATTTCTCAAACTACGACTCAACGAGACTAATCTATATGTGTGTGTGTGTGTGTGTGAAAAAGCCCAGTTAGGTTTTGTTTAACAGTTACCCAACCAATCACTTATCCTGAGTGATACTTCCCCCCCCCTTCTGGAGGCTTGATCCATGCATCTGCATTCAGCTAAGAACATTGCAATGGTAGTTAGTTGTTCATCAAAATGATCATTTGCATATAACCATTTCATAATAAGAATACCAAATTAAATCAACATTCATAACATTTAATCATAACATCAAATCAATTTAATTTCCATTTCATCATTTTCCATATATTGCATATAATCAAAGCGCAAACACATGTTTTTCAACCAGAAATACAAGCACATTCATTTATTCAATATTTTAACAAACCATCTAGTAATAGTAAATAGGTAAATGCACAATGGGGTGTAACATATCCCCCCTTTTGAATCATTGTCCTCGATGATTTTATGTAGCTATCATAATATAAAAACAAAACAAACACATCATTTTTTTTCAAGCATTCACAAAAGCATGTAAGACACATGTGGAAATTTCTACTCGATTTCAACATAATCTTCCCAAGTGGCAAAATCTTTTGCATATTGGTCCCACTAGATTTTGCATTGTAAAACCTCCTTGTTATGCAAGCGAAGCTTACATGTTTTGAGAACCTTAAGAAGTTCAATTGTTACCACTCTAGGGTCATGTACCTGTAAAGCATTCCAATAAATTGCATGATTATCACCTAGTATATACTTCTTTAGGTATGAGACGTGAAGGACGTTATGCATTTGAGCAAGAGTTGGTGGCAACGCTATTTGGTAAGCAATAAGATTTACTTCCTCGAGAATCTAAAATGGAATTTTGTAGCGTGGAGCTAGTTTGGATGACTTTCCAAACTTAATGGAACTATTTTGAGGCTTAACCCTTAACAACACCTTCTCCCCTACTACAAAATTTTTGGGTACCCGCTTAGAATTTGCATAGCTTTTTTGCCTATAATAACCTTAACTTAATAACCTACTACAAAATGGCTTCAACTAGCCTTTGCTTAATAACCTTAACTTGCTCCTCCATTTTGGACAACATATATGGACCAATACTTACCCTATCCTCAAGCTTATCCTAGTTTATAGGGGTTTGACATTTTTGGCCATATAATGCTTCGAAAGGAGCCATTTTAATTGCAGAATAATAGGAATTGTTGTATGCAAATTCCACAAAGGCAAGTAATCTTCCCACTTGTATTGTTGATCCATACAATACATTCATAGTAGGTCTTATAGTACTTGGTTTATTCTTTTTGTTTGACCATCTATTTCCAAATGATACGTGAAACTTATATTCATCTGAGTTCCAAGTGCAGAGAATAAGGTTTGCCAAAACCTAGAAGTCACATGTGCATCCCTATCCAAGATAATCTTCTCAGGAATACCATGCAATCTAAAAAACTCTTGAATAAATTTGCAAGCTATAACAGGAGCTCCATCAGTTGAATTTCCCAGTATAAAGTGCACTACTTTAGTAAACTTATCTACTACCACTAGAATAGCATTGTGCTTATTCCTTGACATGGGTAATCCCTGCACAAAGTCCATATTGATAACTTGCCACTTGCTTTTAGGTACATCATGTGGATACAATAGTCTCGTAGGGTGACGATGTTTAGCCTTCACTCCCTGGAATTCTAAACATCTAGCCACAAATCTTATAGGATCTCCTTTCATCCCTTTCCAAAAGTACAATGGCTTCACATCAACCGATGTTTCGGTCACACCTAGATGTCCTGAATAAGGTGCTTCATGAACTTCTCTCCACACTATGTTCCTTAACTCTTCGGAGTTGGGAACATACACTCTTCCATTAAATCTTAACAATCCATTAGGTTCAAAGTGGTATCCTTCGTATCTTGCATCTTATGGATTGCTCATGAGTGCTTGCTTGGCTTGCTTGTAGAACTCATCTCCTTTGCATTTTTGCAACACTTGGCCTTTAAAGTCAGTTTGAATTGTGACTATTGAGGCAATATGTTGTCTACAACTCAATGCATTAACAAATCGATTTTCTTTCCCTTTAATGTAGTTGATATTGAAGTCATAGTCTAATATCAACTCCAACCATCTTCTATGTCATGCATTTAGATTGGGTTGAGTAAACAGATACTTCATATCATGGTGATCAGTCTTCGACTCAAAAGGATTTCCGATCAAATATTGCTTCCACATTATGCGTGAACCACTACTGCTAGCTCTAAATAATGCAGTGCATAATTTTGTTCATAGGGATTCAATTTCCTTGATTCATATGCAATGAATTTCCCTTCTTGCATTAAGACTCCGCCCAAGCCTTCTCCCGACGCATCTATGATGACAATGAAATTTCCATTAGGATTTGGTACCTTCAAAATTGGAGCAGTAGTCAACTTCTCCTTGAGTAGGTCAAATGTCGCTTGACATTTTTCCGTCCACTCAAACTTCTTCCCTTTCCTTTGTAATGAAGTAATAGGAAAGGCGATACTGGAGAAGTTTGATATGATTTGTCTGTTGGATTTCCTCTCATGTATTTTTCTTATCCTACCTACGTCTTACTTCTGTAAAAGGCCAGAGGATACTTCTTTTAAAGTTAAGTTCAAAATTTGTGGATGTCAGAAGAGCCAAAACTTCTCTAAGTTTTGTTCTTTTTTCCTATTTTTTGAATCATTCTAGACTAAAAACTTGTATGCGCATAGAACTTAATCAATATCAAATCCAATTTTATAGCTACCTATCTCATGTATTGTTGTAGTTGGTTTTGTTAGTTCAGCCAAACAAGACTGTGTGTTGCGCCATTTAAGGGTGCATACAAAACCTACTTGGTGTCCAAACTGAACCCCCTTCTTTAAAATCTCACATTGTTTTATGCCTAGCTTTTAAACAATCTGGTGAAGTATAAAGCGGTTTGCTTTGATTTGATTAAATTTTGGGGCATGTGTGGAGAATAATCGGGAGAAATTTTAATGCTTTATTTTAGATTAGATATTTAAATTTTAGAAAATGTTCCAAAAAATAGATGAATGAATGAAAATTTATTGAAAATATTTCATTTTTATGAAGTTGTTGAATGCTTAAAGCTAAATCTACTTAAGTGATAGCAAAAAATTGTTGATGTTCATGAGATATTATTGCAAATCTTTTGATTTCATGAGATTATTCTATGATTGAACTAGAAATCTTGTATCTAATGCTTATGATTCTTAATGAAATTGGAGATAACCGTAGGCCCCTTGAGATTAATGGCAATATCACATCATACCCTGAAGTGAACCTAGTATGGTCAAGACCTAACTACCAAAGCCTTGGGATTAAGCTAAGTCAACCTTTTCCTATTACACGGGCACCTTAGGTTGCCCTGGTTTAGTCTTTCAAGTAAAGATAGGTTCTTCGCAGTTTTCCTGTGAGGATTTTATCTGCATTGTTGTTGCGAGTGACATCACAATCAATAGGAATTGGCGCTAGAAGGATGGCCTCTTGTTTTTATTTATATCTTTATCTTCGTGTTTTGTTTAGGAAACTATACTAGATCTGATTTTAAAAGGGAGCTTGTAAGGCAAAAGTCTAATGCAAGCCAGTATTTCAAAAATGGAAGTTGAAAAACTCCAAAAAATTCTCAACCAAAGATCACATCCTTTGAGTTTATTCACCTTTGGTAGAGTCACCAAGTGTAGCATTCATGATACAACTGATCGTGGTGAACTCAATTGTGATTTTTTTTAACTAGGGTAAGTTTGGCTATGTATGAGGTGATTTCGTTAACGGGAGAAGTTTTAATTGCTAGAAGAAAGAGACTGTTAGCGAGAAATATTTTGAATCCTAAAAGAGAGTATAACCCTAGTGGAATTGAAAATGTTAAAAAATCAATTGATATATCAAAATAGTTTGATAACTGTAATTGTTATGAAGAAAATCTTAAGGTTTTGTAGGAAGACATGCGAGAATGCTAAGACTTAGAAATATTACACTAAAAACGAGGAAACAACATTGATGAGTCATCATTCTCTTCATACGTGGAAAACGTAAGTGAAGATAAGGAGTAGGAAAATCAAGTGGGAGACACGTTTTTTCCATTCCAAACTAAAAATTCACAAGTTAAAAAAGGAAATTTTCCTGATTTTATGCAAGATACAAAGTATCAAGTTTTTACTTTTTCTCTCTATGATAACAATATAAATTGTGATATCGCTTGGTCAAACAAAGTTCAAGTGAACACAAGGCCAAAGACACAGAAATTTTTGGACGAGAAGAAAATCAAGAAATGGATGTAGTTGTTCATGGAACTGAATAGAGTAAAGAGGAAAACCATGAACCAAGGTTGAAAGAAGGTAGAGTATTGACAAACCAGAGAAAGCATGCGTGATCGACCTTTAATGAGGTCATTTTCATACATATGAGCCAAATTATTGGTAAGTACACCTTTGAGTTTACGTTTGTTAGACGCGAAAAATTTAAAGAAATTCATTGTTACAGCAGGACATTTGAAATTTATTCTAGTGAATTCAAGGATAAACCTGTTGTAATTCATACCAAAACAACAACGGAAATAGTTATTGAACTTAAAATAAATTGCTTTGTTAGGGTTAGTCATTTTTTAGATTAGAGTTTTAATTAGTTAGGGTTAGTTTGCTTATGTAGGGTTCTGTTTTCATTTATTTTTTGGGCCCTTTTTGCATTAGCAAATTTTGTTTAACTTATCATACACATGAGAGTTAATTCAAACATTTGTAATATTGTGTTGTGAAATGTAAAATGATAAAATCACACACAGTAAATGCACACTTTAAAATGTATGACAAAGTTAAATATATATATGTGTGTGTTACGTATATACATGGAAGTATCAAAATTCTTGTTGTAAAAGAGGATAAAAAAAGCAAAAAGAGGGAGCTGAGTTGCAGATAGGAGTATCCATTCAGTCAATCTGGGATGCCTCATCTATTAGGGCTAAATACCCTACGTAGGCAATTTCCCAGTGAACTTCAAAGTCAGGAGTATGGAGGTCAGTCAGGAACTACTTCCCCGTGTTATAGGAAACAAGGAATATCATCCATGGAAACGATTCCAATGATTAGATGTGAAATAGACAAAATAGTATCCAAATTCTCCAAATATTCAAGCCACACTATCCAATTCGCAGCTGAGTGAGCATCTTCAATAGGAAGCCCAATGTCCAGGAGAGATGCTACAAAGTGAGAAGCCAAGTCAGAATAAAACCGGTAGTAAGCTCTGGATTCGACATATTGTTCCCCAAGGACTAAGCACAAGTCTAGCACAGTAAAATTAGTAGTTTGAATGAAGAAAACCTTTTCAAGCCTTTGAGTCATGATACGACCCAAGAAAACATTCTGGCGGTGAGAGCAGGTCAAGCAAATTGGAGTATCCATGACCTGGAAGCAAGCAAACACTAGCAAAGTAGAAAATGCAAAATGATAAAAGAAGGCAAAGCAAAAGTGTGAAGAATTTGAGAGAAGTGTAGAATTTATAGAAAATTGTGAGGAAGTTGTGATACATAGTTGCCTCATTGAAGTCTTGGAAATTGTAAGCAAGGTGGCAACCAAATGAGTTTCTCTAGAGCAGAATGTTAAATCAAATTAAATTTTATACATAATTGGTGACAATTTGCTTCAAATTCGGCTAGTACGAAGATTGCAAATCAAGCAAGTTAAATATTTTGAAATTAATGGTGGTCATTTCATTGTGTTTTTATTAAGCCGTATTAATCATGAAGGTGCCCATGTGTGCAAAGTAGAAAGGAAAATGAAGCCGGTAAGGCAACACATGTCATCACTTGGGAAATTTGAAAGAATGATACACGTGCATTGAGGCGTGTGAATTTAATGCAGAATAGTGTGATCATGTTTAAGTTTGATCATGACATTTTTGATCCATTAATGTGGTGTAGCGCTGTCAAATTGGAATCCCTAGCCTAGTATTTAGTAGTTGCCATAAAATTTGATTGGAAGGGTGGTAACTAATGGTTCTAAATTTAGATTTAAATTTGGTGATTGAGTTGTTTGTTGTTAAATTTTAATTTATGCATATCTTCTAACATATAGCAAGTTGCAGTTAGCTAGGATTTGGTCAAGTTTAACTGGGAATACACACCAATAGGGAATTATTAAATGAGTTTTTGGGAAGTAGTGAAACGATGAAGGGATTTGCATTGAATGAAAAAATGAAAGGTAACCTTCCCTATCATTGTAATTCCCAACCTAATAGTGGGATTCATTGCTTGCAAGTTGAAATGAGTTATCAATGAAATATCAAAAGAAAAATGAGCTATCAATGAAATATCAAAAGAGAAAAAAAATCAACTCTTTAGGCTATCCAAATATCTATATCGGAGCTATAGACGCTTGGCTGGTAGTAGAGCTATGTTTGGGGGAATTACAGAGATAACCTTGTTGGGGCTATGGACGCTTGACTGGCAGCAAGGCTCTATCCTTGATTGACTTTGGAGGATGACCAAATTATGTAGTTCAATGTTAATGAATTGATTTTTTTTCACTAAGTTCCAAAAACTAGAATTAATCAAAGCACACAGATATTTTTGGATGAATTTTACTATTTTTATGTCAGAATCTAGGTAAAGGTAAAGAGTTATTATTTTAAAATACGCATAAATTATAATTCACGAATGGTGATTTAATCTCAAGTTTTGGTTTAAATTTGGTTTATAATTGGTTGCAAGTTGTTGTGTGGTCTCACAACATGCCCCAAGACTGTAAGACTTGGGGACCCCAAGTGAAAAATAATGCTTATGGCAAGTGTTGGCCAGTTGGAAAAGTCACTAGAAGTGAAAAGCAAAGAGAAACCTTTTTGAAAGAGTACTTTGTAATTCAAGTGTTCTAGGTACCGGGAATCGAGAATTTTAGAAATGCAAAAGGTAATGTAAAGGTAAAGCAAAATGCTTTGGTCTAAGAGTCAAGGTCCAGTTACAATGGAAGTTCCAGTAAAATTGAAGTTCGAGAAAATCATGGGTAAAGCTAAATATCGAGTACCGGGTAACAATGCAAAGCAAAGTTTTAAAATTTTAAGGTTATCTAAGAAGTCTGATAGTCCAGTAACTGGTATAAAAAGATAATTACGCAAGAATACAGGATTTTCTTGAAAGTGTGTTATTTATGATGGATTTATATGATAACAAATTAATGATGGTTTTATTTACATGAGATTTTATAAATGTTTTTTAAAGGGGTTTAATAGGTGGAATTTGTGATTGTAGGAGAAGTAGATTATGATGTAGAGTTCGGGTATGGACGGTCAGGAAAATTTGAATCACGAATAGAATCATATCTAGATTAGGCTACATATTCTAGGAATTTTTATGCAAAGGGGCTTGAATCCATCGAAATACTAGGGATCTCGGTATTTCACATATGGTGACAAAAAGCACCAACCTCTGAGGAAGCTTATTCTCGAGAGTATAAAGCCTGAGGCAAAACCAAAATGTAGGAACATGATTATAAAGAAATCATTTTGAATATATGTGAAAGTTCCTACACACTATCCAGATTCAAGTTATTAGCCTGACAATAATAAGAAGATGAAAAACCCAAAGGACTTCAACGTGCAGATGGAGGTTGACCTTCATTGACTTCGTTTGCAATTCTCTTACCAATCACCACATTCCACGTGCCTTGATGTGATTTGTCCCCTGGATTTCCTCTCATGTGTTTGTCTTATCCTACTTGCGTCTTACTTCTATAAAAGGCCAGGGGATACTTCTTTTTAAGTTAAGTTCAGAATTTAAGGATGTTAGAAGAGCCAAAACTTCTCTAAGTTTTGTTCTTTTTTCCTATTTTCTTAATCATTATGGACTAAAAACTTGTATGCACATAGAACTTAATCAATATCAAAGCCAATTTGATAGCTACCTATCTCATGTATTTTTGTAGTTGGTTTTGTTAGTTCAGCCGAACAAGACTGTGTGCTACGTCATTTAAGGGTGCATACAGAACCTACTCGGTGTCCAAACTAAACCCCCTTCTTTAAAAGCTTGCATCGTTTTATGCCTAACTGTGAAATAATCTGGTGAAGTATAAAGTGGTTTGCTTTGATTAAATCTTAGGGCATGCATGGAGAATAACCGGGAGAAATTTTATTTTTCAATATTTTTGATGCTTTATTTTAGATTAGATATCTAAATTTCAAAAATTGTTCCAAAAAATAGATGAATGAATGGAAATTTATTGAAAATATTTCATTTCTATGAAGTTGTTGAATGCTTAAAGCTAAATCTACTTAAGTGATAGCAAAAAAATGTTGATATTCATGAAATATTATTGCAAATATTTTGATTTCATGAGATTATTCTATGATCGAATTGGAAATCTTGTATCTAATGTTTATGATTCTTAATGAAACTAGAGATAACCATAGGCCCCTTGAGATTAACAACAATATCACATAATACCCTGAAGCGAACCTAGTATGGTCAAGACCTGACTACCAGAGCCTTGGGATTAAGCTAAGTCAACCTTTTCTTATTACATGAACACCTTAAGTTGCCCTGGTTCGATCTTTCAAGTAAAGATAGGTTCTTCGCGGTTTGCCTGTGAGGATTTTATCTACCTTATTGTTGCGAGTGATATCATCATCAACACTAGGTACAAAGGATCCAAACACCTTTCTTTTTGAGTTTAATGTGCTATGCTGGAGCTATGATTATACCACATACGCTCACCGACTCAATTTTTTTCCAGCCACACTAAAGGATACTACTCTATGTTGGTTCATATGGTTGGAAAGGAATGCCATTCCCAACTGGGAGAAAATGAAGACAAAATTCATGGAGAAATACCTGGATTACTGTAGAGGCACAAATAATAAGAGGGATGACATCTTTAGGATGTCATAGAGAGAAGATGAGTCATTAGAAGATTATGTTGAGAGGTTTCAATTTTGTCTCAAAAAGTGACATCAAAATGGATTCTTTATTGAATCATTAAAATTGGTATTTTTAAGGGGAGTCCATGAAGATTGTATAGATGCTTTAAATCTCATAAGAGCAGGCGAAATCTCTTAACTACCTTTTGATGAGATTTGCAAGGTGTGTAGAAACTACTCCATATCATTCATTGAGAAAACTAGGGGTGACAAAACTTCTTCTCTCACCAAGATATCTACTGGAGTTTCAAGGGTCACTAGTACAAAAACAACAATAAACTACTGAAAAAACTACTAAAAATTGCTTATAAATGATTACAGTTGGTCACATGACCACTAGTAGTTTATTGCCAGTCATATGTAATGCGACCAAATTGATGACTAAACCATTTTTAGTCATTTATTGGTTGTTTTGATTGATCGATTTGGTAGTATATTTAGTCGTTGATTTAGTCATTCATTGTTGTGATATGGTCACTTATTTAGTCACTTTTTTCCACTGATATATTTAGTTGTTGATTTAGTTATTGATTGATGTAATTTGGTCACTTATTTAGTCATTTTTTATTCACTGATATATTTAACTAGTCACTTATTTAGTCATTTTTTATTCACTGATATATTTAACTAGTCACTTATTTAGTTGTTTTTTTAGTAATTGATTGTTGTAATTTGGTCACTTATTCAGTCATTTTTTATTCACTGTTCACTTATTTCTATCAATTGGTAGTATATTTAGTCAATTTAATTATTAATTGATGTCAATTAGTAGTATAGTTAGTCATTTTAATTGACTGATATTTGAGGATTTAAGCATAAAACACAGAAATACACATCAATCATCAATTGCACACAATAAGACAGCCATTGAGAAGGAAAAATAGGTGAACTTTATTAATAAAAGAAAGGTGTTCTAATTATAGCTTAGAAATAGAGTATTACAATTGTTATTTTCAGTCACAAGACTAAAAATTTGAGTTACAATATTGCACATAAATGACTGCAAGAAAGAAAATTCTCCAAAAAACTTCAACAATGATGGAAACGCATGCTTGAAGCCCTTCAATGCAAGAACATGCCCCTTTCATCTCTTAAAACTTCTACAACGTGGGCAATCTTCCTGGAGCAAGCTGTAATGTGTAGAATCCAAGGAGAGTGTTGATCATGTCCCATATATTAAGCTCTCTCCTTCAATGTAGTCAACGATAACCTAGCTAGAATCTTTCCTCCTTTATATGTAATGTGCCATTTGATATGAGCAACAGGGTGTTTCCTTTTCCACCATGAATGAAAGTATGCCTCAATACAACCAAGAAAATTACTATTAGTTTCAATTTAGAAAGAATAAAAGTGCATTGTATATTGCAAGTTTACAAAATTCCAAACACAACAGAAAGATAAATCAATTAAAAAACTATAGCGTTGTCAACAAATGACTTAAACAAAGTGTTCAACATAGGCCTGAAATATGCACATTGAACCCTTTATTTCAAAACCTTGTTCAAATTTTAAGAAAGGTGATATGCTCATATTATAGAATGAAGTTGACACTATAGAATGAAGGTTATCAACACTAACCAGACTGGAACAACATTATCAACAAAAATTTCTTGGAAACCAAGCCCAAGAATGCCATAAAACTTAATTAGACAACAGAAAAGTCAACCCTAGTTCATGTGTTGTCTGAGTAAAGACCTGCACCATGAAAGAATCCATTTATACATAAATTCCAAATTAAGTTGATGAGAAAATATCTTTGATATCCAACTGGGAAGCCTTAACATCCAAAAATTACTAACCTGATGTTTCACAACAAGTTTACCAATTGTGACATCGTCTTTACTTAAGAAACTGGATATTGATCCACTGCCATATTGAATCTCACAGGATTCTCCTTCACAAACAAGAAATGATATATATTAATTTTTTACCAACTTCCTTAATATCCCCATGTAAACAGACTAAACTAAGTGAGGTTGAGGGTTTGAAGTAGAGTACCATCTTCTTGGTATATGCTTGACTTTGATGACTTGTATCTTGAATGAAAATAGCAAGCTAGTTGCACTGTAAAATCATTATTACAAAAATAACCACAAAAATCCTCTTTAATTAAAATAATCCTTCTAGATATTTGAGTTAATTTATAAGAGAGCTAATTTCACTATCCAAACAACCACCAATCTATTTACTGTATATAATTTCTCATAATTCAAAATTTGAATATAATGAAACTAACCATAATTACCAAAGATTTGACACAAAAATTTAGTACAAAATGAATTGTTTGACATAATGCCTCAAAGAGATGTCATCTCATGGAATGAAATGATATGATTGCAGAATGTGCACAAAATGGATTTTGCAAGGAAACTCTCAAAATATTTGAATTAATGAAGCACTTTGTAACATCGACATTGTAAGCTTTGCTTGTGTTCTAGATGCATGCAGTCATGCAGGTTTAGTGGATGAGGGTTGCACATACTTCACACGTTAGTAACCCTTATTGCATTACATATATAGTTGATCATTAGGTGTGCATGATTGACCTTCGTGCCCATGCTGGCTATCTTGAGAACACCCTAATGACATTATCTTGATAAACATGAGATGCCAGTTAAACCTTTGGTTCTTGTGGATCATATATGAATATAGGTTGAGTATTCCAGCAACACTGCTTTTTTAGTTGGATCCTAAAAATGCTGCAACTTATGTTCTTCTCTAAAACATTTGTGCAGAAGTGGGCAGGTGTGGTGAGGTTCAAATAGTAAGGAGATTGATGAAAGATAGAGGAATTAAAAAGATACCTACATGTAGTTGGATTGAAGGGCATAAAATGGTACATGATTTTTTGTGTAGGAGACAAATCACATCCACAAACACGGGATATCTATGCAAGATTGGAGAAATTGGCTTGGAAAATGAAGGCAACTGGGTATTTCCAGATTCAAGACTTTTACTCAATGCTGTGGAATAGAAGAAAAAAGAATCATTTATCTGCCACCATAGTGAAAAGTTAGCAATTGTATGTGGTTTGTTAAACATGGCCCCTGGTAGAACTATTAGAGTTGTTAAGAACCTTTGAGTATGTTTTGATTTTCACACTGCATCTAAATTCATCTCCAAGATTGTTGCAAGAGAAATTGTTTTTAGAGATGTGAACCATTTCCATCATTTAAACAAGGACAATGTTCTTGTGGAGAATATTGGTGATGCTAAATGAAACAATCTGAAAAATAGGCTTACACTAATAATTTGCACTACATCAAATATCTAGTAATAACGAAGGGACATCCATCAAAGCATAACAACAAGGATTTTTTTTGTCATATGTTGTAGTTACAAGTGCCTTGCTAGACATACATGAAAATGTGGAAGCAATATACACAAGGAAAACAAACTATTTCAAAAAAATGCCTCAAAGCAATGTGATATTTCTTTTTATAGTTTAATCGTGATACCGCACCATTTTGACATGATCCTTGTGGTGATGCAGGATGTTACTGCTACATCGCATTGTTATTGCTTGACCTTCATGGTAATGTGGGATGTTATTGATACACTGCACCATTATTGCTCGACCTTCACGGTAATGCAGGATGTTACCACTACATCGCACCGTGTCTTCTTGGCTCTTGCAGTGATGCAGGAGAACTATTTGAGTTATCGCCATATCGCACATTTATTTCTCGGCCTTCGCGGTAATGTAGGGTGTTATTGCTACACCGCACCGTGTCTTCTTGGCTCTTGCGGTATGGCAGTATTATGAAACTTGTCACGACCATCTACTACCTTGACACAACAGTCTTATGAAACTTGTCAATATTTATGGGCACCTTTTAAATTACATTAAGATGTATAAGGAAACTATCCTATAGGGATGACAATCCCAATAAACATGGCAATGGTTACACCAATAAATAGTTAACTAGAAACCATGAATTTTCAGTGCATAATGGAGAATATACAGAGAGTTAAGTCAGTGAGAAAACATCCTTGGAGAATTATCATCAAAAGTATGACAATCTAAGAGTTCATAGTAGAAAATCATATACCCTCAAAGACCTAACAGTCATAATAGACCTAGTGATAGCTTTTAGAGTCATAAGAATAAATTAATGAGAGAATAGATGAAAGAGCATGAAAAGACACTGAGATGGAAGAGCAGTTGGTAGAGTTGAAGAATCAAACCTGTAGTGAGAAGGTAGGGAGAACAAAGTAATTTATAGTCAAGAGCATCATGGCAGTTTCTCAAGTGACTATATTTGAGCAAGGAGAGAACTTAGTGACAACATTACCATCAAAACAATAAGGATACTCAAAACCCTACCAAACCCTAGGGACTTTTTCATCACCTTGTAGAGATCTCAAACATGCATAAAAATATTTCACAGAGACAAAAATCATCTCTATTTTTTATGATCACAAAAAGTAACAAAAATTTAGATTTACAAGTGATGAAAAGAAGTACATGGTGTAACGACCCGACCCTTTGGTAAAGTAAAATTTCCATAATTTACATCCTACAAGTAAGTAAACATGTTAACATGGCATTGCAATAAAAAAAATTCGTTTCTTTATTCATAAAACATGAACAAGTTGTCATATCAATTTACAATAAAGTTTCCATTTCAATATAATAACTTCACAAGTACATGAAACAAGAATACATACCTTAGCTAACATAGCTCCAATGAGCTTTAGAACAAATAGTAGTAAGACAGTCCAGGTTCCTTTCCTTTCAAATCTTGGTACATCGCTCGCTTGCTGTGGAGGAGAAACGTCACTCGGGCGCTTTTCTGCCAACCACAGACTTATAATGCGGTCCTCCGCACATCCATTATTCAATAGATGGCCCTCCCTTCGTTGAAGGGATTGGTAGGGTATCCTTTAATGATTACCAATTGAGCATAGTGTTGTGTCCTACACAACTAGAACCTTGCTATTTCACAATCTTGAACTAGTACAAGGATCGCAATGAATTGACAATGTAGTCTCAACTATCCCACACCTAAGTGGATGTCGTACATTTCACTACTTTGGCCAAAGTATTCTCATT
This sequence comes from Sequoia sempervirens, assembly GCA_007258455.2. Taxonomy (NCBI): domain Eukaryota; kingdom Viridiplantae; phylum Streptophyta; class Pinopsida; order Cupressales; family Cupressaceae; genus Sequoia; species Sequoia sempervirens. Next base: position 70,399,480 of record VDFB02109042.1, on the reverse strand, counting down.
TAGTACTTCGAATGAAGATCATCTATCATAAACACTACTCAGGGCCGATTTGACTTAAGGCTATCTTACACTATGCGTAGGTTATGTCCTTCAATGGTATTCAGTCACCCCAGACTACCTACAACAAACTATCTACTTAGAAATGAAACAATCTACAAGTGTCTTGTATCATACCTCCTAATCAGGAAATCTTTATCCTAGGAGTACTTAGCTTGTCTCAGTTAACCTAATAACTTAAGCTAAAAGACCTTACTTGATTCTGCCTTCATTTTGATCTTATTAGATAATAACTATATCATCGTATTCTCCTTATATGAAGATCATACAAAACATGCAATTTTCATTCTAAATGCATTTTAAATCTTCTCTTATCTCTTTTACATAATTTCCCTTTTATGCTTAACAAATAAACCTTTTCCTTAAGTTCTTTCACATAAATCCCCTTTACACAAATTCCCTTTTATGCATAACGTATAAACATTTTCCTTGAAAGTTCCTTTCCCCTACAACTAAATTGCATTCAAGAATTTAACTTACAGACTTTGCACACCTAGCAAACACAAAGAAACATAAACACAACAATCAAATTAAAGTGTAAAATGATGAAGGTTCCATGCTTGTTTATAAGATTTTCTCCCCAATACGCACTTCCAGTCCTTCTTTCAATCAAGCCCTCAGATTTCAATGACTTCTCATCAGCTGTAGTGGAATTATACACTGATCGTGGTAAATTGCTGGTAAATCCTCTATCTTTTCCACTAAAAAAATAGAGTATGAATACAAAAATATGAAATGGATAAACAAAGCTCAGAGTAATACAAAACTCAGATTCAGTAAGGAGTCAAATAGAGAATGATAAGGCGTCTATTTATAGAGCTTAAAACCCAACATTTTCCACCATTGTAGGCATGAGAAATGACAACACTAAGTTTTGAAAAGTTTAATGAGATGAATGGCGGGTTTCTAACCCCTTACTCGTCATTTTAAGAAGTGATTTGACCTCAGTTTTAGCTAGCAAAACAAGAAAACTTCAACTTTGCACATGGCTTAAAGGAGAAAAGCGACACCTACAAGAACTCACCATAAATGGCGCCAATAAGAAAATGATTCATCTTTCAAAGAATTGGTCTTGGCAATACTCTAAACACCTCATCTTTTACAGGCTGCGTCGCCCCTATTCCTCAGCAAGTTTGAAATTTTCTCCTAGGCGAAGTCGCGTGTTCTTCTTCCAACGCCATATTTTCACGGGAAAGCTCTTTCAAAAGTTTAGAGCAAATATTTTGCTCTTTCAAAAGTTTAGAGCAAATATTTTGCTCTTTAAAAAGTTTATCATTTACCTTTTAAATGTTTCGATTTTCCTTTGATAAAATGATTTAATTTCCACCAAATGAGAGTAGCCCGATTCTCTTATATTTGGATGAAGAGATTTATTATTTCTCTATAGTTTAATTCTAATATTTACTCTAAGTAAAAAATTTAATCTTTTAATTTTCACTTTAGAGATTTAAAATATTTTAAACTATATATATTTAATTATATATTTATATATATATATTATAGTTTTATTTACTTTACCATATATATATATATATATATATATATATATATATATATGTTTTAGTAAGACTATAATATATATATTTATATAATATTAAATATATATATATTTACATATATAAATATATATACATATACATATTTATTTGTCGAATACATATATTGCGAGCCAGTCAGCATACTTTCAATATATATATCTATGTATATGTGTATATAAATTCCAAGATAAATATTATAATAATATTATTTAGCCATAGATAATAGGTAGCGTATGTAACCTATTCACTTATATCCATTCACATTATCCACACAATGATCATAATACAATAAGTCATATATATGAATAAACTTCACTCATAAAGCACAAAGAAGTAAACAAGACTCCTAAAGCCTATGGATGACTTATCAAGACCATCATAACTGACTTGGTTTCTCCCAACCTATAATGACGTGTGTGTATGCTCAAATGGTTCTCGTTATTGTTTACCTAACCAAGCTCCTCTCCCGAGTGATATTTCTCCTCTGCTCGGAGGAATGGTTCACACACCTACATTTAATGACACGACAACGGGAGTTATATGTTCACAACAATAGCAGTATATATACATCACAAGATAAATCAACATGATTCATTAACCTCCTTATGCAGCATTTCACCATGAATAACATCAACTGAGATAACATCAAATGAAACGACATCAAGTGAGATACATTCATATTGAAAACAAGGTACAAGCATCATTAATTCATCTCCATAATTCACACTATATTCACATTTACCCTATCTATTAACGGTAAATAGTAACTTCACAAATTGGGATGTAACACATGGAAAGTATATTATGCTGAATTTATTTAAAAAAAAAAACTTAACCATTAACTATCCAATACAATCTAACAAAATACAAATATACAATGAAATATTATGATTAACAAAATGATAATTTTAATAGTTATCTTAAGGTAGACAAATTTTTTTTGTGCAAGTGAAAAATACTACTCTTAGATTATTCTGAACAAATAACATTTTCATTTACATCATTTTCAAGCAACAATTTTTTAGATTCGTCCAACTATACAAAAATCAAATCAAATCTGCAACAATCTCAAAGATCTAAAGGTTTAAAAATCAAATATTTTTAGATCTATTCTTCGATGTATCCTACAAAATTCACCATAGAAGGACGGGTCATCACCTCATTTAGACCTGGATGTGGAACTACCTTTGTTGTTTCCATAGAATCCAAAATAGGCCTAACAAATGCTGGAAGAAATAACCTTGTAAACACACAAAAGGAAAAGCTAAATCAATAGTAATTTACTAATTTTCATTCAACTTCTTTGTAATCATTTTAAGTACCTGATTCTATTGTACTTTAAATATTTATGATATGAAGTTTATCTATTCAAATTGCTTAAATAATTTTAAGTTATAAAACTAATAAATAGGCTTTAGCAATTCAAAAAAATCCACTTCTAAAATTTTAAATATCTTTATTGAAGACCGAGAAAGGAAGAACATTATCAAACGGTGATTGAATCATAACAAACAATCCAAAAACAATGAAAGTTATTGTCAAATGGTGACAAAGATCTGTCCTCTAAGTCATTTGCGCATGGTGATTGAGAACATAGTGAGTAAGAAATAAAAGAGCACTAGATCATAGCACTGCAAAATGGTCATGAGTTATGCAATGAACTTCACTGTTCTTTTGATCACAAAGGAGATCGAGATAATAACCAACATATTGATGTGTACATAGAATGTGCATGGAGTGCAAACTTCCTTACAAAGTAATTACCACATCAGAGTTTGAGGACCTGCTATTTTATGCTGATATGGATATGTTCTAACCTGTAGTTAATTGTTGTAGCATAACAAATAGGCTAAATAGTTGTTCATATACCATTGTTTCAAATTCTAAATTGCTATACCTTATTCTAGGAGCAAATCATAGGGGAAGTCTATACATAAGACACCATTGTTTCAAATTCAAAATTGTTGGCTCTTTCACAATTGTTTGCTTCATTTATTTGATCTAAGACAACCTCTGTATAGAAGATGCTCTCAAAATCACGGTAAAATCCTTTATTCGGGATGATATTTTAGAATCTTTCCCATCATAACAATGAATAAAAGCATCAGTCATTAACTAAACTTTGCAAGAGTTTCATCAAATTCTACTTTTCCACTCTCTTTTCCATTATGAATTTTAGTCCTAATTTCATCCATGAAGAACTTCCTTGGTAGATCCTGTTAAGCCATAACGCTATCCTCGACACCTGGTAAAGTTATGGCTAACAACAGGATCTACAGGTTGAGGAAGTTCTTCATGGATGAAATTGGGAATAAAATTTAGAATGAAAAGAAGTGGAAAAGTAGATTTGATGAAACTCTTGCAAAGTTCAGGTTAATGACTGATGCTTTCATTGTTGTGATAAAGAAAACATCATCCCAAAATAAAGGATTTTACTGTGATTTTGAGAGCATCTTCTATACAGCAGGCTATCTTAGATCAAATAAATGAAGCAAACAATTGTGAAATAGCCAACAATTTTGAATTTGAAACAATGGTGTCTTGTGTATAGACCCCCCCTGTGATTTTCTCCTAGAATAAGGTATAACAATTTAGAATTTGAAACAATGGTATATGAACAACTATTTATCCTATCTATTATGCTACAACAATTAAATACAGGCTAGAACATATCCATGTCAGCATTAAATACTAAGTGCAATTCACCTCAAACTCTACTGTACCTAAGTATGCCAGTACCTAAGCTTTTGGTGTTTCTAGACAGAACCTATAGTGGAAAAGTGTAGTCTCCATTTGAAGGAACCATCTTCAGAGCTCTTTCGTGAAATGAGGGTTGAAAACATTAGAAGAAAAGCAATACCATAATTCTAAAGTAACAATTTGTATCAAGACAAATGTCAGAAAGTATAATTGAAAAGACAAATCCTTATAATTGGACCTCAAATTGGACCAAGTAGGTTTATGATTTTATCTTCAGAATGTAGGAACTTTCTTTGTGGGAGCTTCACGACCTCAAATTGGATTTGAAATTGGACCGATAAAATTTATGATTTTATCTTTAAAATGTAGGAACTTCCTATGTCGGAGCTTCACTACCTCAAATTGGATCTAAAATTAGTCCAACAGATTATGATTTTATGTTTAGAATGTTCTAACTTTCTCTATTGGATATTAAATATCTTAGGTTGGATGTCCAATTAGACCAGCAGATTTATGAGTTTATCTTTAGAATAAAGGAACTCCCTCTATCGGATATTCGTAAATTCCCACACTCAGGTTTTGTTTCCCAACGAAAACACTTAGAAGTGTTTCAGACCAGCTGAAAGTACTCTCCAACCTGGTTATGACACCGATAACAATCCATTTTTTCCTGAATTGTCCATACTCGAACGTTGCATCACAATCTATTCTTCTTGCACATAAAAATACCACATATTAACCCCTTCTAAATAAAACTCAAAATCATCATAAAACCATAATTAATAAATTATTTCACCTTCAGAAAGAATCCAATGTCATTTACAATCAAAACAAAAGCTATATAAATCATAAAAAATCCATGAAGCCATCCATCCAAAGAGAAAATAAGCAATGTAAGGATTTGAACAATATAAGTCCAAAGGGTTATGTTGTAACGGTAATGGAATCACCATAAGAGCACAACTGAGGAACAAATTCTTGTGACTGTAATTATGTGATCCATAACTCTATTGGTTATGTGGCACAATTGTGCTATAACAAATACAGGATGCCTTCATGTGTGACCCAAGTTTAATGTGGCTATGTTGTGATAGAAATGAAGGCACTCATATGAGCACAATTCATGTACAAATCATTGCCATCACAATTAGGTGTCAATCATCATTGGGTGCATTTAGGTTGACTCAAGTTTAACAGGTTACGATGGAATGATAACATGATCCAAGAGCAATTACCTCTTGCTACAATAGAGAGCCTATAACTCTGGTTGTTAAGAAAAGTGGTTGTGTTATATCAAGTATGTAGTGCATTCAAGTACAACCCATGTTTAATGGGATATTCTAGAGAGTGATCAAAATTTTCTAAACCTTATGAATGTTACTTAAAAGTGTACAACTTAAACTACAAACCAAGTTTGTTACATACTTGAATGCAATCTTGGGTTACTACAAACTATAATAATGTGATATGCTAATAACCATTATGGAAAGTATTAAAGTAAGACCCATGTTATATATGATACATTTCCTTGATCAAGTTTACATACCTTAATGATCAAACACAAGCTTCCCACACACTCTAGGATATAATCCAAGATCATACCACAACCTTGTTAAGACAACTAATTTTCTTACCCAAGATTTAAGGTTGTTTTTTAATACCAAAAAAAGTATTGGTAAGAGCATGACTAGGGTACAAACCCTAGGCCTTCTGTAGAAACATAAACCATAACTCTAACGGTTTAGTGAGATTGTAATACTAGAAAGATTGAGCCAATAAAAAAATCTTGCAATCTAAAGATTGTATCCAATAACAAGCACACTATGTAGCTCAGTGACATTTGTAGATGCAATCTATGGTAAGAAGAATGACAGTCACTTGAGGTATGATAGTCAAAAAGAGGCTAAGAAGTGACAAGATAATAAAGCTCAAACCTTGCATAGCAAAGTAGAGATTTTAACAGTGAGTTTCCTTGTACCCCCTTGCTAACCTTAAGGGTTTTTCAAATGCTTTTGACAGTGTTAGACAAGGAAAATGCAATCAGGGAATGACTGTCCAAATGAAGTAATAGTGGTAATCACAGGTTCAATGTTTCTTCTTAGCCATTTTATAATGGAGGTAGTGGATTGCATGTTTGAGTAGTGTTTTGAGACTCATCAAAGATGGGAGAATAGTGAATAATACCTTGTGGACTATGAAGTAGTGACAATAAGGTTGAAGGATCTTAAGACCCACAATACCATGAAATAATGAGTTCCCTATAGTAAGTAAGTAGGTAGTCCATAGGGCATAGTTTAATTTTATGGAAGGATAATCATGAAAGGAATCTTCAAGTGATAGTGAGTGAGTTGTTTGAGATTGTAGCTAAGGGTGCAATATCCAGTCTTAAAGGCAGTTAGCAAAGCAGTAAATGTGCAAGAAAATCAAATCATACACAACAAACAATTCATAATGTTATCTTGCATAATGTGTTGAGTTTGAAGACACAAATCTCATTGTATCTTGATGAGAGTAGTGACCTTAGTTTTCAATCACTGGAAACCATGATTTTAAAACATGCTATTGTGCTTATGGAGGCAACATTTTAAGCAAGGTAGTGAGTGGTGGTTTGGAACAATGGCAGGTATCAAGGACTTGCTCTATATGCATACTATGCAGTCTAGCTTAAGACAACGTCCTTAGAAGAGATTGAAGGTGGATTATGGAGCTCAAGGGTTACCATGATAAGGATTAAAGCAAAGACTGAGATCTATTTAAAAGCCACTGTCATGAAGATATTAAAGATGTCACATGCAAAACCCTAGCAGTTGGAGTAATGAATACAGTGCCAAAGAGGATAGTGTGTTGGGGTAGATTTAGGAGATCTCCACATTATCTAATCATAGGTAAATACATCATTTTTTTATTTTTTATTTTAAAAGAAATCATTCTAAACCCTACATAGGATACATTGATATTTCAAAAGAATATGAAGGAATTTGAGATTATGCAAATATATGTCAATTAAATACCTAGATTACAAATAGTAATGCGAACAATGTAACCCTTGTTGAGAAAAGCAGGAATGAGATAAGCAACAATGAATCATATGCCTCCTGTCACGCACATCTCCTTATTGTTCTCTATCATTCTTTACTGAAACACTTCTCCATTTTGGGCTACGCTTGAAAATAATGTTTCGACGAAGGTTTTAGAGTATGTTTATTAAAATGAAAACTCCATTATGGTGGGCTACGCTTGAAAATAAGATTTCAACGATTTAGTTTTAGGGTATGTTTATTAAAGTTTTAGAGTATTTTGGTAGGCTATATTCTTGATTCCTTAAACGATTTATTCAAATAGATTGTGACTAAATAAATGACTAACTATTTAGTCATTTTTATTTGTGCGACTAAATAATTTTTAGTCAACGACCAAATTAGTCATTTATTTAATCATTTATAGCTAAGTTGCAAAAATTTAGTAGAATTTAGTAATTTTTAGTTGTTGTGACTAAAAGTTTTAGTCATGTAGTCATTTATTTGCCAAATTCTACTAGTGGGTAGAGCTTAGAAATCTCTTATCCAATATGAAGGAGGAAATAATTAGCCATTTGACTACCCAACTAGACACCCTCCATACTAAGAAGAATAAAGAAGAAGTAGAGGTAGCCCTAACAAAATTATGTCCACACTGTCACCAAAAGTGAATTAACTGCAAATACAAAAGATAGCTAGCATCTCTGAAGAAAAGTAAGGGAAGCTAGAGTTTCACACCCTGGAGGATGAAGAAGGCCAAATATTTTACATTGCTCAATGCAAGCCATGACAACCAAGACAAGGTATGCCTCAAGACTCCTTGACCTACAATATGTCATTTCCAGGTAGAAATTTAAACTTTTCAAATTGGAATTCTCAGGCTTGGACTAATGTACAAAATCTACCATGGCCAATGATGCAAGCCTCTAATTGGAATCAACAACAACAATATACATGGCCACCACAACATTACTAGGGTCTAAACTACAATTCCTAGTGGCCACCCCAATAAAACCAATGGCCATCACAGTGGCATGAAGGTCAACATTGGCAAAACCAAGACACAAACTACTCACAACCACAATAGCCCTTCCAACCACAACAACTTGCCATAATGCCAAATCCATCCACGGTTGCATCATCACCACCAAGAGCACCTCAGCCAATAGTACAACTTGCACCTAACCCCAATAATAAGCTTGTTCAAAAGGCTTATACTAATGATGCCATCTAATACCCTACCTATGGGGTTGAGATGAGTGATGTCCACCTTCATTCAAGGAAAATGCTAGTTGGGACTTCATCTCCTTACGTCACAGAGCTAGCTGATGAGGAACTTCCAACAAAAACTATGGACAAACAACCCAAGGAACCTAAAAAAAAATAGGTTAAGCCAACAAACATAAGTCCAAAACCACCATTCCCTGAAAGAATAACAATACAAAAGCATCATTTTGAAGTTGAATCTGACTTGTTAGGACAACTCAAAAATGTTTGCATAAAAATACCTCTAATACGCCAATATATACAAATATTGTATTTATAAACCAACATGACAACATATGGTAAAAAACCCTAAATGTCTTTCTAAAATAAAAACCAGGGTTTCATTAAATGTAATGAATAATATAAGAAGTAAACCAAGTTTTATTAACAAAAAGAGTAAATGATTTATCAAAATGAGGTATGAAAATACTTGGGTTGTAGTGGATAGTTTTGGTTTGCAAGGAATCAATTGGAGGCTCACGAAACCCTAGTTTGACTTTGAGGATGAAAATGCCTTTTGTGGAAACTTGTGAGTGTGACAAATATAAGGAATCAATCATTATAAATGAATCAAACACATGCAAAAAAGAGTGTCTATGATCACATGATGCAAAGGAAAGGAAAAACCACTAATCATAAAAATAAGTAACTTAAATGATAGGGTAACACAACAAAAAGGGTTTTTTGTGTTTGTGTAGGAAAACTGAAAAAAAATGCTTAGTGTTATGGTAGAGAAAAATTCAAATGTACTTTTATAAAATTGTAAACTTGCTTCAAATTTTTGAAACTATGCTTCGATAAAGCATTAGAGCTATGATCCATGTTTAGAATTTTGTAACCCATCTATGAAGTTCCATTTTTTTAATTCAATAGAAACCAAAAATTGAAATACAACTTGTAATTTTTGCTTATTTTCCAAAAAGGTTCAAACTTTTGCTTAATTATACTTGGTGCTCAAAAATGGAGTTTTAGATCAATCTAGTGAACTTTGCTCATTTTCTAAAAAAACTAAAGTTTGAGAGACCAAAGTCTCTTGAATAATTTGCAAAGAATCTAAAGTGCTAGAGAAACCTCATAGTGTATTTTGGCAGGAGACAAAGGTTAATATACAATTTGTAAAAAAATACATATTTTCTTGAAAACTTTGTAACTTTTCTATTCACTTTTGACCATTAAGACTTATTTTTTGTAACGCTTAAACTCAATCCCAAGACCTTAAGAATGATATCATCTTCTTAACCAAGGTAAGGACAATATTTTGAACGAAGGGTTTTCATGACTTGAATTCAATTGTGAGGGATGTAGAAAAAAATGAGACTCCACACAAAACAAAAGTGAGGGTAACAAGATTGATATTAAATAATTGAAATAAATATTATAATTAATGTGGAAATAAATAAATTAAATGTGAGGTACTTAGCTGTAGATTTGATAAAAAATACACTATATATATTAGAAATTTATTCATCAAGATTTGAAAATAAGGGCCTGTCAAGTGACTATCACTAATTTATAAATCTTATTGTGAAACTCTTTGGTTCACTTCGACAAATGTGGAAGTGATCTCCATGACTACAAACCTAAACTTGATGCACAAAATTTATCTTGTAACTTGTAGATATGATTTGGCTAAATTTTGTTGTTTGAAACTTGTTCATCTTTGTATATACTCTCTAAATCTAATTATAAACACCTTTGAGGAATTTGTTGATTGTGAGGTTCATTTTATCCTCACTCAAATAATTTGAAAGATTGATTCAATGATGGTGAACCAAGGTCAATAACAACATATAAATGCGCAATATGCTCTTAAAATGATGATACAAATGTTTTGATTAAGGGGAAAAAATAGGATTTGAAGGGACTTGAAACCCTTTACATCAAAATGCTACTGATGCTACAAATGACATGGTAAAAACAACAAGCAACTAACAAGCAAAAAATAGCGAACCAACAGACAATAGCAAAACATAGAAAAACAAGAAAGAGGCACTATTTCATATTTTTCAAGGTGTTGGCTATCTCCATTTCTTGCTTGTAGCGAAGGTTGACGAGTGACAACAACTCATTCTTTTCTTCCTCAAATTTTTTCTTCACGTTGCCCCTAGTCCTTGCACTTGGGCCCTTGTCCTCATCTTTCACTGACTTCTTGCCCTTCTCTTTGGTAGATGGGCCCTTCACCTGATGCCAAATATAAATCTGCTCCTCCCTGAGATCACTAAGTTTGTCCAAAAGAACCTTAAGAGAATTTGCACTATTCTTGATGGAGCAATGACTGACATGCAACAAATTCTTAATAATCTCTTCAAGTTCTCTAACCTTGATTTCCACTCCTTGGAGGTGATTTTCATAGTTAGTCTTGAAATTAGGGATAGATCTCTCCAAATCAACAAGCCTTTCAATAAGAAAATCAGAGGCCATCCTCTTGGGTTGATTTGTGAAGTTTTTTTAATGCTTCTTATCTTAATGTTCACTTTGTTAAACTCATTCATAACCCACTTTCCAACTTTAAAATTACAAGTGGCCCCATTCTTGGCCATGTCTAAAAGATCCACCTTATTTGTATTTTCTTCATCAAGGTAAGAAAAATCATCAAAGAGGGGATGAACATTACTTGAGAACTTAATCTTCCCTAATTTATTGCCCATATATTTAGCTGCAATATTTAAGACTCTTTCTTAACCTTTACCTGTGACTTCTGCCTATTAAGAACCAATATGCTGCTGGGCACATGCCTCCTCAATTATCGTAGAAACACCTTTGCTTGTAGCACACTCTAGTTCCTTCGCCTGTTGAGGTAAACCTTGATAATCTTCATCCTCTCCAGTTTGGGAGCCACCTGACCACAATCTTTGCTTTTTAGGCTTCTTTTTAGGAGTGTTTTTTTTGCTGCCTTTTTGCCTCTTTTGCTGAGGCAATTTCAAAGGAGAGGAAGAGATCTCTACCGCTTCATCCCTAGCTTCCTCATCCAATTTCTACCCCTCATCTTCATCATCATTAGTGCTCGTATCCATTGCAGAGTATTCAACCACCTTAGAATGGTCCTTAACATCAAGTTCTTTACTCTTAACTACCTTAGCTAGGGAGTTCACCTTAACATACTCCATGATAAGCAATATAAGGCCCTCATGGAATATAGGGGTATGAGGGTTTTTTGAGATGATCATAGACATAAGCCTTTAAAGAGCATAATAAAAAAATGAAAAATACACTAAATTTTTTTGTCGAAAGTGATTGAGGAATGTGAAATGATAGGCCAAAATTATAGTAAAACACCCATCAAGAGTCACATACCTCATTATAACTTTTGCAACTTCAGCCCATATGGGTTTAATTGATAATTTGTCATGCCCCCAAGACTTTAGCTTAACCAATTTGTCTTTCTCGTTGGCCTTGAAAAGTTGATCAATTGCATCATCATTTCCCTTCCTTTCTTTGAAGAACTTCTACCCCTATAATTGCATACCGGTTATTTGGGCTACAAACTCCTCAATGATGGGGAAGACCACACCATTCACCTTCAAACTTCTATTATGCCAGCTTTGGATAAAAATATTAGAGGCTTCATGATTGAACCCATGAAGCCTCCCCATGTAGGGTGTAAGGCCACCCTCTTCTAGGATCTTCCAAACCTTCAACTTGTTCCTCCATTTGTCACAAGAGATGGGTTCCACCCTACTTCGGTCGACCCCCATAACCTCATTGAAACTCCTCTCTTCAAAATCTTCTACCTACTACAATTTCTTTGCTTCAAAATCTAGAGCCTTCTATTTTTGAACCTAGCATTAGAAATGGGCATTAAGATACCCATAAAACGTGTGGAGAGAGGGGGAACTCATTACTCCCTGATCACACACTTCCTCATAATCTATTTTGGTAGTCATATGTTAATAATGTCACTGCCTTCTCAGGTACTAAAATGTACCCTTCCCATGACTTTCCGCTCACTAGATTTACACCCTCGTTAGCAAAAAAAATTGCAAGAGAGTTGCCTTCTCTAAAAACATGAGTAAATTGTACTTCTTCGAAAGCTCTAGCCATAGCAAGGGAATCATTAATAAGATCTTCAATTGTCCAACTTAGCTTGCTCAATCCTTGTAAGCATCTAATAATGTTGAGGGAGTCTCCCTCGACCCACACTCTTTTATAACCCTTATCAAAGGCTATCTTAATACTAAAGTATGCTCCTTCAGCTTTCACGTGGTGATTTGTTTAGTTCCCAATGGGAGTGATGATACAATGTTGGTGTAAACTCTTTCTATCTTTTTGTGAATGAAATTTCGATTTGCTCAATAAATTCCTAGATAACTCCTAAACAACTCTTCTGAACTCGGGCTAGTCTTTAAATACACCATCTTAACATGCAATTTGAAATATTTGTGCTTTAATTAGTTTATAATAGCTAGTGAGCATGGAGAAAATGAGATTCAATTTAAAAAAAAAATTAAAAAATTAAAACTTGTAAACTAATTTGAATCAAATCTATAATTGTAAACCTAAACCAAATTAACAAATAATAAACATAACAATCAAAATTAACTTGTAAAAATATATCATATTTAAATTTTAAAATCAACTAATATTATTTGCTAACTTCCACATAAAATATCTACTTCCACATAAAATATCTAATCTTATATACAAATTATGATGAAAAAAGATATGAATATGCAATCTTCATCATTACACCACAATACACAATAGCCTAAATTTTAATCTCACCAAAATCAAAGAGAAAGTGAAACTTGTCTATGATGTAAACTCTCAATGAAAGTGCCCTCTCATCTATTTTTAAAGGAAATCCATGGGGAAAATGTGTAGGGTGGGACCCTCTCACTCAAGAAAGGTGTTAAAGAAAAATACCCCAAATATTTAGAAAAAAGAAAAAGAAAAAATTAAACATGTTTTATTCCAATCTTAAGATTTGTAAAATCAGCGTTAGTCTTAAAAAGGGATAAGGAATTTGATCCCAAACTTTGCCCTTCAACGGGGGCCATTAAATTCAAAAACGAAGATTAAGAGGAATAGTATCCCTTGCCCGCATTCAAGAAGATGCACCTTAAAAAAGGAGACAAGTTGACCAAGGAAGGAAGATGTGGAGACCAGGACAAAATTTTAACAGTACTTTATTGTTATTTACTGTACTTGATTACCCCTTGCTTATGGGCAAACAATGAACGACTCCATACCCAGTTCAAAAGGAGAAGAAAAACAGAAAGCGAACGTTTATATTAGTGGAAATCTTAATGGAGGAACTTCCAAACATTGGGGAAGCGTTCCCCTCTCAATTTTAGTTTGTGCAGTCCGTATCATATACTCCCATTGACGTGAACCCAAATCAGTTCTAGATCTACAGAACATATACCCAACACAAGTGTATGCTTGTCTTCAGCCCGTGCCTTTTTTCTTCCCATGTGTTCGTGGACATCTGCCCAACAATCAATTTCGGCTTCTATCATACTGCTCTGCACTGTAGAGATCAATCATACTTCACTGCATTGTAGGGATCCGTAAATTTGTGATGTAAAAAAAAATCCACAGCGTCAGTATCTTTATAAAGGAAAGTCCATCTGGGTCTTCTGGATCTCAATGTGAAAAACATTTTTGAAGCCAAACATCGATATTCACCACAGAAAGGCACTCCTAAAACAAATATCAATTTTATTATTGCTTGAAAACTACTTGAGGATCAACAAATTGAATTGGGTATTTTCAGATCAATGGGGAACTGTAATGCCCCATACAGACGTTCAGAAAGCGCTCCCACCCAAGCGAGTGCTGGAATCCATGTTAGCCCTCCCCAAGCCAAACCTAAGCCTCCTGCCGATGTTCCAGTGTCAAGTGAAATAGGATCAGTCCTAGGGCGCCCTATGGAGGATGTTAAGTCAATTTACACCATTGGCAAGGAATTAGGCAGAGGGCAATTTGGGGTCACTTATCTCTGCACACACAAACGTACAGGTAAAACATTTGCTTGCAAATCGATTGCAAAGAGGAAATTAGTGACCAAGGACGACATTGAAGATGTGAGGAGAGAGGTTCAGATCATGTATCATTTGACTGGGCAGCCTAATATAGTGGAACTGCAAGGTGCTTATGAAGACAAGCAGTCTGTGAACTTGGTCATGGAGCTCTGTGCTGGTGGGGAACTTTTTGATAGGATTATTGCCAAGGGGCATTACAGTGAGAGAGCTGCTGCTTCTCTGTGTAGGACCATGATCAAGGTGGTGCACACTTGCCATTCTATGGGTGTCATTCACAGGGACCTCAAGCCGGAGAATTTTCTTTTACTCAGCAAGGATGAGAATTCTCCTTTGAAGGCCACTGATTTTGGACTTTCAGTTTTCTTCAAGCCTGGTAAGGACCAATTCATTTCATTTAATGCATTATTCACTTTACAGGAGTCAATGCTTTGAGTTTTTTGGTTGAAATAAAAAAAATCATCTTATTGTTTGAACTTGAAATTTATGTCCACAAGATCATAGCAGAGCCTATGGTCTGGATCACAAGTTCGCATATATATATATATATGATCAAATCTATCTCCCTCCTTCCCTCCCTCCATCCATCTATAAATATTTTGATTAGATAAAATTCTTTTATGGGGTGAGCATCGGCTTAGATGCCACAGCTAAGGAGTATCTCTTCTGTCAAATTCACCCTACTTTGGAATACACCACGCCCAACATCAAGCTCGGTAAGATTAGATAAAATTCTGTGTAGGAGTGAGCCTCAGCTTAGTTGCGACAGCCAAAGGGTATCTCTCCTGTCAATTGACCCAACTGTTGGAGAACATCACGGCCAATGCAATGCTCAGCAAGCTGAATTTTTTAGTTTACCCAGTTTCAACACTTTGCCATGTTTCTTGGGGTTTTCAACCTGGGGCTCTCCTTTAAAAGCCCAAATATTTTACCTCTTGCTTGAGCTCTTCTATATTAATAATAGAAAGTATGCAATTTATATTTTGTCTAACCAGGCCAGAACCAGCTAAAAACGAGAGATCTAACTACAGAGCCATCATATCTACAACAAACCTTTTGAAGAATTTACTGAGAAAAAATATTCCATAAAGAAATATTTAAAACACTTTAAGACAAAATAGGCAATGCTTAGAAAGAAAGAAATAAACAAACAAACAAACAAAAGAAGACCAAAATTTCATTTGAACAAGTTTAAAAATATGACCACAGAGGTAAAATTTCATTCCTTACAAGCTTCTAAAAAATGCCTTCCCCCTAAAGTCAGATATGCCAAAGAATTGTGTGTCATGGAATTGTTTCTTGAACTTTTAGTTCCTCCTTAAATCTGTTAGACCCCAAACTGTTTGATCTAAAATAATAAGATTCTAAAAACAAGTGCAAATAGCTATGTGAGGGAAGGACCCTTCCATGAAACGGACAAGAGTGGTTGGACAACATATTTAAACGCAGGACACTAGACCTAAATGACGGTATCTCTGTGACATCAACTATAGTAATATGCCATCCAAAACCTGCATAAGACATAGGGCTGATATATTAAACGTCCTTGTTAGCCATGGCAGCATCTTTACAGTCATCTTTAGGAGGCCCCTCTAAGTGTAATTTTTTTAATTGTTTAAATGAAATTCTATCGGGGCCCTAACTATTCAGAAGGGAGACTATTACATTGAAGCACATATTTAGGTTGACTTCAAGTTTATTGCAAAGAGAAAACTGGTAAACAAGCGGACATTTTGGACATGAAGAGGGATGTTCAGATCATATACCATTTAACTGGGCATCCCAATTAGTGGAGCTACAAGGTTCTTACAAGGACAAGAATTCTGTGAACTTGGGCATGAGTTCTGTGCTGATGGGGAGCTTTTTGATAAGATTATTGGCAAGGGGCATTACAGTGAGAGAGTTATCACTTGTTTATGTACGACTATTCTCATCTTTGTGTATAACTATAATGAAGTTGGTGCATGCTTGCCATTCAATGGGTGTTATTCACAGAGACTTGAAAGCAGAGAATTTTCTTTTGCCTAGCAAGGATGATAATTCCTTTTGAAGGTCATTGATTTTGGACTTTAAGTTTTCTTTGAGCCTGGTAAGGTCCATTTCAATTCAGCTATTGCTTTCGAATTCTTTTAGAGCTTTTTTTTTGAAATAAAAAATAAGATTATGCTAAATATTTGAAATTGAAATTGAAAATGATTTTATTTTTGTCCATTAGATTGTAGCAGTTGATGGGTCCACAAATGTCAGGTTGCATATTAACAGTGGAAAATGTGCAAATGTTTTTGTTGAACCAGTCCTGAAATGGCCAAAATCAAGATATTCAAATACAGAGCATGTATTAGATTCTTAATGATCTTTGCTGCTTAACAAATCAACTCTTGTCTTCTAGGATTCCGTATCTTCATATTTCCAATTCTCTTCTTCTGATACAATTGGACTTTATGGTGTTGTTTTGGTGATTTCATATTGGTCTATTTTCTGATCAATAAAAGTGAATATGAACATTGACTAACACCTAAATTCCCATCAGCAGGCATCTTCGTCATAAATGCATATCTGATAGCACAAAGAAAAGGGACTTTGATGCAAGATGGTCTATTGTAGCTGGCCATTCAAGATATCACCCATAAGGGCTTACTTACATTGACATTGTTCAAATCTTTGATGAGAATCCAACCCCATAGTGAGAGTTAGTCTTTCCCTTTTGCATTTAAGATCTTATAAGTTCAATTATTTGCAGTTTTTTTTTCTAAGTTTTGGAGATGAGGGGACAGGGTGTTTGGTGTATTTTATGCACTTTATTTTGTAGTACTTTGGGAATAGTTGTAATAATTTAAATTGCAAATATCCTAAACATCCTAGTCATCTAGTTAGGTTAGTTAATCATCTGGGATTTGAGTTAGTTGTTGATGTAACTTAGCCTCAAGTACTATGATTAGGACTTAGTTTTTAGACTAGGTTGACTGACTAGTCAAATTGAGGGCCACTTCAATGCTTGTAAGCTTAACTTGGTGCTTTACTTGATGTCTCATGTAGTTTCTCTTAGTTAGATTCCTAGTACACTTGTTTATTGAAAGTGCATATATTTTTTTATTTTCTAATTTAAGTTTTTGATGCATATAGTCTCCATTTTTAACTAAATCTTATTTTTGCTATCAAAGTGCTGTCAAGATTCTACTTGAATCTGTATGTTTGAGGGTTTGTGGGCAAGCTTATTCTTGTTGAATCTGACAAGTTGATGTCAGATTTCAATGTGGTATCAAATCCATAACCTTTGCCCTCCTCCTTTTTTGTTCTTCATCTAGTTTGTTGTGTTTTTGAGTTATAGGAGCATTGAAGATGATGTTTTCAGATTTGATAGTTTCTGAGCATGTTGGGAATTGTTTTACTGTACCATTGCATCCAGAATACTTAAAAACCTCGAGAGGGAGTCCAATTTGACCTCAACACAGTGAAGGAGAAAACACGATCTTAAGCAGAAGTCTTTTATTTGATACGTAAGAGAGAGTGTCTATTTGGGCCCTCACCAATAACAAAAAAAATCTGAAATACATCCAACAAAATTGAATGAAGGAATGTCACACCAATTTATAAAAAAATCAACCTATTAGAGAAAGTCAAGAAAAGCCTGATAAGCTAAAGGTCGAAACATCCCAACACCACTCTTCTAAAACCAAAGGAGGCATTGAATGCTGAATCCTAGAAAACTTAACTAACCCTCATTGAGGTGGCAAAGAAAAGTCAAGCTTGTGTTGGGAGCAGCCTCCTTCCCTTGTAGAAAAGAAAAGCCTCTATATTACACTGAGGTCCTTCACCAATTGAGAATCCCTAGCTTCTTCTTGCAACCTCTCTGCTTCCAATTTCATCCCTTTGTGCTTAGTTGAAGTCCCACAACTAGCTTTAGTCTTCTTACTTTATGATCGAGAAATGGTGAGAATGACTGTAGTCACTAACTAGTCCTCCTCTTCCTCTCTAGAATCTTAAGGCACAACCTTCTTTACTTCTCACAATTTCTTGAAATCCTATAACTCTTCATTAACCTCCTTCAATAGATTCTCTTATGCCCAACAAAATTCAAAACCTCTTGCTACCAAACTGCAATTCTTCAAAAAGCTCCTTCCAAGTTAGTATATTAATTTGTCTTCAGCCCCACTGTGTTCCAATGAAGGCATAATGCATGCATTGTTAGTATATTAATTTGTCTCTTACAAGACAACACAAAATGGAATAGCATATACAGTAGAATCATTATTTAAATTGTAAGGGGAAGCTCCTTGAGATCTAACTAAAGCTAGACTAAAACTATAAACAAAATACAATTGTGCATACTATAGAAGATTTCAATGGGAGTTTTGCATGAATGTAGATTATTAATTGACTCTGTGTTTGCTTTGGAGGCATGTGCTGGATTGTTAATAGGCAAGTTGTGTAGCAAAAATTTCAGATATAAAGGAGGGTAAACTACCAATGTAATGACCACTCTTGGTTTTTTTTTGGGATTACTGTTTGTTGATTAGATAGTTTTGTTGATGTATTTGTTTGTCTTGTTTCATGTGTTTTGCATCATTCACAAGAGTGCATAGGAAATAGAACATGAATAGGAAATACAACAAAACACTTCTTTTTCAAATAGATTCATAACAAGACATTGAAGGAATGAAGACTATCGCATTTTCAGTCATAAAGAAATGTCTATCAGACCTGATACAAACGTGTTGCAGACCTGATTTGAGCCAACACAGTCATTTAATTCATCATAAATTGCAAACTTTCAACATGGAGTGAGCATATACATACATGAAACCTTCCTAGACTTTGTAACTGCAAAAAAACGGTGATGACAACCCCAAAATGGCACGATTCAAACCTCTATAGCAGCAGACCTGAACTTTAGCATACCTAGGAATGGCACAACTCCCAAGAAAGGGTGACTAGGCTCTAAAAATTATTGCTTCTCCAATAAATGCAAATAGATATTTGAAAAGGGGCACATAAACTAGAGGAATCCAATGAGAAAATACCTAGAATGGTAGATCAAGTGTGCACAAAGCTACGAACTAATTTCTTTTTCAGACCTTGTCAAAAATGGTGATTTCCAGAATTCTGGAAATGCAATCAGACCTTTGTAAACAGCCTCAAATCACCTCCAATCACCATCAAAATGAAGCCAAGAATCATACACACCCCAAATTCTAAAACCCACATAAAAATACCAAAAAGATCTTCATTATTCATCCCCAAAATGAAGAAAAACAAGAACTTTGTGTTGGAAATATTGTCATTGATGTCAAGTTGAAGTTGATGGTTCAAATTGTCATTGATGTCAAGGTAAAGTGAGAAGACTAGCATAACTGAAGATAACATATTTGAAAGGTAAAGGTATGGATTACCTTCTTCTACATCGTGGTAAGATTCAAGAAGATCACATCGAAACTTCAATATTGGGGCGATCACTACTCATGAAGATAAGAGAATGTTTTGGGTATTTACATAGAATCATTGAGAGATCAGTTTTTGATATATATAACAAAGATAAGAAAGCAGCAATGTAGAGCAATGGTGAGGCCGGTCAAGAGCCTATATGAGGATTATAATGAGGCATTGATATTTTGAAGCTTATACAAGAGTCGGGTGTGAGTATTGGTAGGGGAGTCGGAATTTTGGAAAAGACGTGATATTACTTGCAGAGTAAAATGACGGGTTAGGTGAAGAAACAAAAGATGTCAGGAAGTTAGTCAGGAAGATTAATTGGGTCATTCTAAATTTAATTGCTAACATTATTCAGGATGTTTGACAAGAGCCACCGCTTATCCATACAAAATTTGCAATTTAAAGAGGCGTTTGAAGTGGAATTAGTGTATCCACGTGGAGTTTGGAATCACTGGTGATGTTCATATTATATGATTTTTAATGACTATCGTTTATATCTTGTTGCTACTCAGGAAAAACGCCTTCTTTGGAGTTGAGTTCAAATCATGAATCGTGGCAGTAACAAGTGCCGGTGATGAATTATTTGGTGATATTTCGGTTTTAATGAAGTTGTGGCACATTATGTGGAAGGAATCATTTATGCATGAAAGCAATGTGGCACAATTTAATAATATCGTGGCATATACCAGATATGGGAATCTTCAATTTTTCTTAGATGCCTCACATGAATATTTATCCCACCAAAGTAGCTCGGGTCTGGCGTAAGAACATTGAATTCACTCGTTGGGAGTTGTCTCAATACCATCGTGACAAAGAATGAAGGAAACAACACAAGAGGAAAAGATAGTGATTTAAATAAAACACAACAAAAGAATTGTGCCTCATTCAAATGGTATACTTAGTCAAGTGATGCAATTAATCCTTAAGGCAACGATTTCATAAAAGGTTTGAATTAGTTATGAATAGCTACTACTCATCTAAAGACAACAAAGGTAACAATTAATAGATGTGTCTATTCATTCAAAAGAATGAGGATATATAATAAGATTGTGATGAGAGTTGTTTTAGATGGGTATACACCTCCATCAACCCCTCCAACGGATCAAGCCGGAAAGAAGAAAAGTGAAAATAATGCCAAAGCCAAGCATGCTCTTCTTTGCAGTTTAACAGATTTTGAGTTTACAAAGGTCATGTGTTGTAAGTCAGCAAAAGAAATATGGGTCAAACTCCAAAATATTTATGAAGGAGATGCCAAAGTGAAGAAAGCAAAGTTGCAAACTCATCAAAGGAAGTTTGAAAGCCTTAAAATGAAAGATGATGAAGACATAGCATCATATTTTCTTCGTGTTGATGAAATTGTGAATATTATATGAGGAGTTGGTGAAGATGTTGATGATGCATTTGTTGTTGATAAGATATTAAGATCCTTATCTACGAGATTTGATTCCAAGGTGTCGGCATTGGAAGAATTGACAAATCTAGACACATTAACAAAAGATGAACTACATGGGATTCTTGCTGCTTATGAAATGAGGATTGAGGGGAGAACACCACAAAATGAGATTTCCTTCAAAGCATCCAAGAAAGGCAAAACCAAGCATTATGCATCAAGCGAGAATGCAAGCAGTGATGAGGCAGAGGCTTATTTCATGAGAAAGCTAAAGAAAGGAAATGGGAAGTATAAAGGAAAATTTCCTTTTAAATGTTTCAATTGTGGAGAAGTTGGACATTATGCTTCTAAATTTCCTTAAAATGAAAGTGACACAAGCGAGGATGAAAAGGAAGTATATACAAAGAAAAAGGGAAAGAAAAATTCTAAGCATAACTCAAAGAAGAAATTCCAAAAACATAAAAAGAGCTTTTATTCAAAGAAAGAAAGCAGCTCTTTAGAAGAAAAGAGTGATGAATGCCAAAGCAATGATGAAGAAGAAATACTATTTATGGCCATGGAAGACACAAATAGCGAACATGAAGGAGAAGAAGTTGATCAAGAATGCAATGAAGAAGTAGATCTTGAAGAAGAGCTCCATTATGCATATAAACAGAATGGGAAATTGAAGAAGAAGGTCACCAAGCATGAAATAAAAATTAAGGAAATGACAAAAAGCTTGGAGGAATTAAACAAAATCATTGAAGACTTAAGGACTCAACTTGTAGAGGCTGAACTAGTTGAAAATGAAATAAAGAACAAGTTAAGTGCAAAAGAGATAGATTGTGACAAGTTGGAACAAGAAGTTGCCATGTTGAAAAAGGAATTGGAAAAGCCAAAGGAGCAATGTACAAAGTTTGATGAGAATGCCACAAGTTCAAAGGAAAAAGGAAAATGAAAGGAAATTTAATGCTAGGCAGTTTTATTCTTTCAATGGATATTGTTTTTCGTGCAACTATTTTGGCCACAAAGCAATGAATTGCAGATTTCGTGCAAGAAATACTTCAAGCTTCACTAGGAGAAATTATAATTCATTTGGTCATGATATTATGTGTTACAAGTGTAGCAACTTTGGACATACATCATGTTTTTGCCGAACTATCTTTGTTGAGCCTCCAAGACAAAGCAAGAAAGAAAATGTCTCTAACAAACATAAAGGAAAAACTATTAAAGTTTGGAGAAAGAAGATAGATGCAAGAAATGAAGAAACCAATGCAAGTTCAATATGCCTCTTCTAATTTATAAGAGGAAGCACAAATTTAGGGGGAGCCGAGGTTGATATTATCTTTCATCCCTAAGGAAGAAAAATGAAAATAGTAAAAGATGTAAGTTAGACCAAGATCCTAGAAGATGAAAGTATGATGTAAAAGAAAGTTACAACAAAAGGGAAACTATTGCATTGATGTCAAGAATCATAAAAGGAAGAATCCACCTATGTGACAGATCAACAACAAGGGAAAGTAATGGATTGGTATCTAGATGATGAAAAAAAAAGAAGTTGCATATTCTTAACCCATGTAATGAATTGAAGAATTTCAAGATCCAAGAAAGAGGAGTATTAGAACAAGGGGGGCATAAGAGAATTATAAAAAGGGGGAGATGTACATTCTTATTGCATTAGAATAAGTATAAGAATGGATGTTTCTCATGATCCATTTGTGGACAAAAAGTTCATAAACATCCCTTTGCCATTGATGTCAAAGGGGGAGAAATGCAAAAGAAGAGAATAATGTTTGTGTTGCCATCAATGACAAAGGGGGAGATTGTTGGAAATATTGTCATTGATGTCAAGTTGAAGTTGATGGTTCAGATTGTCATTGATGTCAAGGTAAAGTGAGAAGATTAGCAAAACTGAAGATAACATATTTGAAAGGTAAAGGTATGGATTACCTTCTTCTACATCATGGTAAGATTCAAGAAGATCACATCGAAACTTCAATATTGGGGCGATCACTACTCATGAAGATAAGAGAATGTTTTGGGTATTTACATAGAATCATTGAGAGATTAGTTTTTGATATATATAACAAAGATAAGAAAGCAGCAATCTAGAGCAATGGTGAGGTTGGTCAAGGAGCCTATATGAGGATTATAATGAGGCATCGATATTTTGAAGCTTATACAAGAGTCGGGTGTGAGTATTGGCAGGGGAGTCGGAATTTTGGAAAAGACGTGATATTACCTGTAGAGTAAAAAGACGGGTTAGGTGAAGAAACAAAAGATGTCAGGAAGATTAATTGGGCCATTCCAAATTTAATTGCTAACATTATTCGGGATGTTTGACAAGAGCCACCTCTTATCCATACAAAATTTGCAATTTAAAGAGGCATTTGAATTGGAATTAGTGTATCCACGTGGAGTTTGGAATCATTGGTGATGTTCATATTATATGATTTTTAATGACTGCCGTTTATATTCTTGTTGCTACTTAGGAAAAACTCCTTCTTTGGAGTTGAGTTCAAAACATGAATCATGGTAGTAACAAGTGCCGGTGATGAATTATTTGGTGATATTTCGGTTTTGATGAAGTTGTGGTACATTAAGTGGAAGGAATCATTTACGCACGAAAGCAATGTGGCACAATTTAATAATATCGTGGAATGTAGCAAATATGGGAATCTTCAATTTTTCTTAGATGCCTCACATGAATATTTATCCCACCAAAGTAGCTCAGGTCTAGTGTAAGAACATTGAATTCACTCGTTGGGAGTTGTCTCAATACCATCGTGACCAAGAATGAAGGAAACGACACAAGAGGAAAAGATGGTGATTTAAATAAAATACAACAAAAGAAGTTTGCCTCATTCAAATGGTATACTCAGTCAAGTGATGTGATTAATCCTTAAGGCAATGATTTCATAAAAGGTTTGAATTAGTTATGAATAGCTGCGACTCATCTAAAGACAACAAAGGTAACAATTAATAGATGTGTCTATTCATTCAAAAGAATGAGGATATATAATAAGATTGTGATGAGAGTTGTTTTTGTGAGAGGTGGAGTGTTGTGTGTGGTGTGAAATGTAAATTTTAGTGAACAGATTATATGCACAGAAAAATAATACAAAATCAGACACAATAACACAGCAGATACCCTGGGAAAACCCTCCTCTTGAGGGAGAAAAACCCAGCAACAAAAGTCTCTCTTATATACATAAACAATGGCAACAAATCTCTTTACAATGAGGCCAGTCACAAGGCCAGTATACAGCACCAACTGTAGATGCAAGAACAGATGATAAACTGCCACTCCTTAAGATTCAATTCTGCCCTAGAAGAATTTGCAATCTGCCCTTTGAGTAATTCGCAATCTGTTCTTGAGTAATTCGCACTTTGCTCTTGAGTAATTCGCACTTACATATAATGAACTTGATCATGACAAATGATAAGATGAACCTCTATATATACAATTTGAAGAGGTGCGAATATAATAAATGCAAGTCGGCTAGATAAAATAAATTGTCTTCTAGAATGAAGTCGGCCACCAAGAATAATATAGGAGATTGTGCCAAGGAGAGAAAATCGAATATAATATGTATGAAGTCGGCCTCATACAAATCTTCATTAAATATAGCTTCTTCAAAACTCGTGCCAAGTATATATAAATTAAATAGCCTTTTGGCTATCATTTAATTTATCAAACTGGAGTATTATATCGACGCTGTTGTTATCATTAACATGAAAGACATAGAAGTATATCATATACACCAAGCAAATGAAAAGCAAAGTTTAAGAAGATTATTTGCAGATTATACAAGGAGATTGCAAGGAGTTAATGCAGATTTGTTAGTGAAAGACATGATTATTCAAATGGTTGTATCCATTTCAAAGGGTTGCATCCATTCATAGAATCATTAAAGATATAAAGGCAAGTGGAGAAGGTGTGTGTGAGATACAAGAGCAGAGATAAAGAACCTGTGTGAACCTTAAAGAAGCATCATATATCACAAAGAAGAATGAGAGTGTGAATAAGCACATATATGATTGTGCGTATGCAGATTTATAGCAAATTCTATAAGAAGAGCATGAGAAGATAAGATTGCAGTTTTGATGTGCAAAGATAAAGGAGAAGTTATATGCAGATTTAAGAGGACAATTAATTGAATATCTTTCTTGTGTTCAAGAGCAGATCTAGACATATTTGAGAGCAAAATTTATGAGAAGTCTGATATATTTGGAACAGACATAGTGCAGATTTTTGTGAAGATATATTTCAGATTTATAAAAGATCATGGTGCAGATCTGAGTGAAGATATAGTGCAGATTCGATAGCAAAGTTTTAGGACAGATTTGTAATGAGCTTTATAAGGAGATCATTTGAATAAGTGAGTGAAAGGAGGGATTAGTTTGAGGACAATTAGTGCAGTTTGGGTACAAATTTAAAGGAGATATTTGAGCAGAATTGTCCATCATCCGTTGAAGAAGCAACATTGAAGGTGGAACATTATTCTTGAAATTATTATCTTTTGCTAAGTTGGTGCTTGGCAAGTGGGGGTTGGTGCCTCCAGTAGGTTGGTGCCTACGAACTTTAGGAGTTGGTGCTCCTTGTAGGTTGGTGCCTACTAAATCAGAGATAGGAGTTGATGCTCCTTGTGGGTTGGTGCCTACTAAATTGTTAAAGTTGGTGATTCAAGTAGGTTGGTGCCTACTAAATTGTTAAAGTTGGTGATTCAAGTAGGTTGGTGCCTACATTCGTTGTAAAACTTATATAATTCATAAAGTACATTATTTGTACCGTGGTTTTCTCTCGTAAGGGTTTCCACGTAAAATCTTGGTGTCAACTTATTCATATTGTTCTATTCTTGCATGGTTGATATTGTGTTGGAGTTTAAAGTTGATAAAAGTTGAGAGGGTAAAAATTTGTTAATATACTGATTCACCCCCCCTCAATATATTTTTGTGCTCTTCACTCTGTAAGCACAACGGTGATCCCTGAAGTAGAACCATTCTAACCAGCTAGGGTGGATCTCTCACCACTGGAACTAGCGCTAGAAATGAGGGTTTTCGTCCGCAATCAGCTGCAATTGAAATCTGGAATCATTCCAGCAGAGACCCCCAAAGTTGCCAAAATATCTATATCTCCAAATGAGAGCTCCAAATGAATAAATAGAGAAAAGGGGAGAAATTAGGGCAACATCATTTTGAATTCCCTTTCCCTCCAAAGCCCCATGCCCCCTTCATGAGCCTTTTTATTTTATTTATTAAAATCCTTATGTCTCCCAAGCTAGGCATCCACCTCTTGAGGCATAAATTAAGCCTCAACTTTATAAAATAAAACTATTATAAGATGTCCACTAAAAGTTCAATGGCCCCTCTTTTAAAACAACGTTGTGAAACTAGGCCAAGGGGTCCTTTTTATAACCCAAGCTTATATTCCTTTTTTTATTAAAAAGCAACATTAATACTTTAGTGACATATTAACCAATAATAATTCAGACCATGGAGAAAACTCACCCCTTGCCAAGAATGGAAACTCTACACTGCACTGCCGCTAGGACTAGTTATTGAAAATAGATTTACTATAAATAGCGACTGCTAAAAATAGTAAGTACTTCCAAATATCAAACTGGCACAAAACATTAAAGCTCACTAGACAACTGCCGCACATTGCCCAAACAAGAAACTCTACACTATACTGCCACTAGGACCAGTTACTAAAAATAGCACTTGCTAAAAATGGTAAGTTGGTCAGATCTCCAACTGGCCAAGAAAGAGGACACAAAAAAAAGGGACATTACAGTCCTCCCTTCCCAAAGATTGCTTGTCTTCAGGCAATGTGATCAAAACTCTAGTAACAACAAATTGATCCACATTAAAACCAAATAAGATCCTAGGGTCCCAAGTCAACCTAGGAGCCCTATAATTATGAGGTAATTTGCTGTCCCAACCATGAATGCAAGCTGGAAGTAAGAAATAACAACTGTTTGCTACGAGAACTCTCATCCAACATTGAACTTGGTTTGCCAAAACTATCATTCCCTTCATCTGGAACCATAAATTGACCCTGTCAAGAGGCTGAATGGATAGAAAAAGTGAATTCTTGCAGCTGTCCAAGCCTGAAATCAACAACTCGTGGTATGATTTTTGAAAAATCAGCTCCTAGAAATGTGAGCAGCAACTGCAACACTGAAAATATTCAACCCAAAAGAAAAAACTGATCATTATCTTAATGGTAAACACCTTTCCAAGAGTCATCAACCAAGTAGAAGTTGAATAGAACTCCAAATTTTGCTCAAAATCTCCCTCCAATCCACTAGTGTGAACACAAATGGACTCATAAGGTGGCTGTATAAAGGGCTAACAACATATTTTTTTCCTTGTTGGTCCACAACCACCCACGGTATGCTTCTTCCATCACCATTTGTATCCAGTAACCCATGCTAAAGATCCTGGGCATAGATACTTCCCTCTAAATTGGTTCCACTATGCTGAGGCTGCGCCACTCTAATCATAACTGTCTAACCGTCAAGCTCAAGCTGCATTCTCCTCTCTTGGAACCCTAAAGAGTAATCACCATTAAACCCCATATTGAAATACCCGAAAGGATTGAAGTCCTCACCATGTGACATATCATGCCAAGGCATCTTAGTGAAGTCCAAAGCTGCAATCTCCCTGTCAGACTCGATCCTGTGCAACATGAAGTATAATCTGCTCATCGCTAAAGGGAAAGCCTCAACATATCTCCTCACACAATCCCAAAAGTGATACCAATCAATCCTTGACTGGAAGCCGATAACCATAGTGTCATCCCTAGAAAAATGGATCCTGTCAATGCCATCCTGATCATAGACGGATAACCTCTCATTGTCACCTAATCCCCAGGTGTCATGATGCTTATAACGAGCACACCAACTCATCCAATCGACTGCAATCATCACAATATCGCCAGAAGATTTACACATCAACAAATTGAACTGATTACAGTTGCTATCACTCATACAAGGAGAGTTGGAAATAACTATCCTAATTCTGTAAGTCCTCCCACAACCTGCTGCTACGAAGCCTGTAAGATCTCAAAGTCCATCTGCTCATAAATGAAATGTGCCACAGTCAACGCTGAAAAACTAGGGAAGCAGCTGTCATAAAAGATTCCCCTTGAAAACATAGGGAATGTGAATGTGGGATTGACCCAAGAAACTCCTCCACTAATTGCATCAGCTCCTCTAAACAATGCCAATTGAGAATTACTCCATTGCTGAGCTGGGAGAGTTGGCCAATCCATCTGCATGATATCATTCATGGTCATGTGTAGGCTGATTGGAAGGTGGACAGCGGTACCAATTCTAAAGTTGTGTTCACCATTCCAATTCTGAATCAACATCTCACCCTTGGCAACTGCACTTGGATCCCAAATCTTGTGATCTTCACCAATCTCCACACTGGAATCAAAAGAAACTTCATCATTCAACTCGAAGAGAGGATTATCATAAGTCACATCAGCATCTACCTCAAACATAGGATTATCAATAAACTGAGGACTATCCTCTTGTTGATCTAGTCTCTCTTTTTATGATTTCTTGGGACAATGGACAAGATTATACTCCTCCTGAATGCTATCAAGCTCCTCCATTACATGTTTGATCTCCTGTGCCCTTTCTTTGCTCTCCTTATGCCCAAAGTGTTGAGCTTTATAGAGCTGATCATTTGCTTTAAGAAATGCCTCTTGGACATTTCCAAAGCAAGCTTTGTGGAGTTAAGCTCAATGGTGAGCTCACTGACCTCTTCCCTTAACTGCTTAGTCATGGGCCAAGTTTCATCTGCAAACTTGGAGGCAACATCTCTATCATGCAACAAGGGGAACATTTAATCATAAACAAATCAACAAGGGGAACATTTTGTTCATATTGGTTTCTTGGTATCTTGAAGATGAATTTCTCAACAAGTCTACTATTGTCATCCATCCTAGATAAAGTGTGCACTTCATTTTCCATAGACACCCAAAATTGATTTTTCCAATCATGTTTAGGCAATGATAGAACATTGTTGTTATTTTGCATGTTAAAATCAGAACTTACATACCTATCATCAAAGTCTCCAAGGCTGTCTCAAATGATCTGTGCCTCTCCCTAATCATTCTCAATAGTGGATTGTGAAACCAAATCAACAAGGCTGCTAGGTCTTTGCTCACGATCAATTGCATGCAATGTGAAATCAGATTTGTTATCAAGATCAAGAATAACATCATCAATGCCATCAATGCCATCATCCTTGTATAACTGTGGAGACGAAGTTAGAACAGCACTATAGTCAAAAGGAAATTCATCCCAAATAGGTTCCTTGACATACTTAGGTGCCATCACACCTGGATCCCAAGAGCTAAAGAGCTGATTGCTTTGTTTCAGAGAAATGTGCTCATTGTACTCCTCTTGGGGTGTTGTCTCTTTGAATAAGTCACCTCCCATCTCACTAACATTGATGTCAACATGAGTATCTCTCTCCATAAGCTGGCTCTGCAAGTCAAAACCCAAACCACCTATGTCTTCATCACTGTAATCATCACTGTTTGCTGTTTTGAAAGCCTCATCTATTTTGCCTTCAATAAAACCATCATCCAAAGATGTGTTAATGACCTCAACGATGCTAACCTTGGCACTAGTGTCTACAAATTCACTGGATAGCTCTAGAGATGCATTTAGTGCTGCTGTTATGCCCTTTTCCTCATCACAATCTCATCAATTAAAGCTGCATGCACTTCTAAGGGGCTGTCTTGGGGTTTTACAATATATGCCTCTTGATTAATGAAGTCTTCTTCTTCATAGGGAGGTTCTAATAATTTGTCTTCCTCGCATTCAGGCTCATGTCTAGAAATTTCTGTTCTTGTCATGTCAAAATCAGCAAGCTCCTTCGTAACCACCCTTTTTGCTTTAGACTCTTCCTCTTCTTTTGTAAGGCCTTCTTGAGAATCTCCTTTCTTCCTTGACCTTCTTATGTAGTTAATCAAACCCTTTTTGCTAGGGTCCCTCCATACAATGAAGTCCAAGAAAGCTTCAAAGGAAACATTGTTTTTGATCTCATTAAGAATTTTTGATATTCATCAATAATTTTGGGAACTTCACTTTCATAGTTGACTCTTTCCTTCTGTAATCTTATCAGCAGCCTTGTAATGGTCACCCCTGATTTTTTTTTTGAGAATATCCCTGTTTGTTGTTGCACTATTTGTTGATGGTTTTGTGTTTGTTTTCATGTATCATTCATAGGTTTCATTGTATGCATGATATAGATAACATAAAGAAGGAAAATTGGAAAAGAACTTTGCATTTCAAATAGGAAATCACTTCATTAAAAGAGTATTTGATAACAACTTAGAAATCAAACTTTTTACAACATAAATCAGACCTGATTTTTAGCAGTTCAGAACTAATTAAAACTTCTAATAGCAGTGTTAGCACTTCAGATTTTTGCATCATTCATCACCAAGAATTAAGTCAATGAACTCCTTAAAGATCATTGCCATTAACCAGCTCCATGCACTTCAACAAGGGCAGAAACAGTGACCTATACAATAGTAGGTCAAAGTGCCCAGAAACCCCAAATTGTACGACCCTCCTAGGCTAGGTGACCCCCTTTAAAATTCAGATTTAAATCAATAAAATCAACCTTGGGCATGAAATGGGACACCTTGAAGAGAGGCATCCAATGAAGCGATACCTAGAATGAAACCTCGAGCCAAAAACAGAGTTATGGGCTCCTTTCCATTTTCTGTCCCTGGTAAAGATAATTTCCAGAACTTCAAAAAATAGCTTCAGACCTCTGAAAACAATCCTGAAATGCCTCCAAACCCAAACCAAAATGAAGCCAAGAACTCAACACACCAAATACCCAAAACCCACTTCAAAAATGCTCAAAAATCTTCATCTTTTCACACCAAAACACTATAAAATCAGAAAACTGTGAAGCTCTAGATGACCCCTGAAATGGAATCACACCAAACCCGGCTAGGGTGGGTCTTCCACCACCGAAACTAGCTCCTAATGATGAGGGTTTTCGTCCTCAACACGCAGCAGTAGACCTCTGGAGAAAATCCAGCAGTATCTTGTTATGTAGCCAATTGAGAGATGTGCAAATGAGGCCCAAAAAGAAACTTTATAGAGCTAAGAAGGAATTAGGGCAACCGAATTCAAATTGCTTTTTCCCTTCAAAGCCAATGCCCTCTTTTATGAGCATTTTAATTTAATTTAATTTAAAAAACACCTTATACTTTTCCTTGGGCATCCTTGCTCATAAGGAAACTATTTCGTTTTTGTTGCCTTTTAAAACAACATTAAGTCATTGCACTAGGCTCCAAGGTACTTTTTGCATGATCCCTTGACCCCTTCACTTAAGTTAAAGAAATTATATTAAAATGACTTAAGTGAGAAATACAAATAATAAATAATTTGAACCTTAGCCATGCCATTGCCCATATTTGAAATAGACACTGCTGAAGTAGCCTTGGCCAGGACCAGAGTTACAGTAAATAGACTTACTATTTATAACATTGCTAAAAATAGTAAATACTCCAAATCACTAAATTGACATAAAAAACTGATAAACACTGTGACTTACTATAAATAGTAAGTGATGGAATTGACCCCTTGCTAAAAATAGAAAGTCCCGCCCGAAACACTGAAAACCACCACAAGAGACTGGCTTTGAGTTCCCTTTACCAAACTCCACTTAGCCTATGAGAACTCTAGAATAGGCTAATGGACAACTCCACTGCTCAGAGGCAAGGAGGGGACATTATAGTCCTCCCTCCCCAAGATTGCTTGTCCTCAAGCAATCGCAACATAGGATGCTGTAAAATTTGCTCACTCTCCCAAGTGGCATCCTTAACTAGTAAATCTCGCCATTTCACCAAGTACTTTGTAATAACTCTCCTCTTGATGGTTCGCTCTTTGAAATCAATCATTGCCTCTGGAACAAGTACCAATTTGCCCTCCTCATCCAATGGAGGCAACTCTGTTGAAGAAGTCACATTATGCCCAAGCGCCTTCTTCAGGCATGACACATGAAAAACATTATGCACCTTACTCCCCTCAGGTAACTCAAGCTCATAAGCCACCTCCCCAACTCTCTTGGTGACTCTAAATGGATCATAGAAATGAGGCTTCAACTTCTCCGCCCCACTCTTCTTGAGAGTGGACTGTCTATATGGCTGCAATCTCCCGTACACCATGTTTCCCACCTCAAATTCTCGCTCAATATGGTGCTAATCAATGTACTATTTCTGTTGATTTTGTGCATGTTGAATGTTATCTCTTAATGACCTCATAATGTCCTGGCTCTCTTGCAAAAAGTCCTTAGCTCTAAGCACCCTACAATCACCAAATAGCAAATCAATGAAGCTAGGAGCTTCATAGTGAAATGTGGAGTTGTAGAAAAACTCCCCCAAATGCAACCATTTAACCCACGCTTTTTGCTGCCCTAAAACATAGTTTCGTAGGTAACCTTCCACCCATTTGTTGACTATCCCAGTCTGTCCATTTGTTTGGGGGTGGTAACTAGTGCTAGGAGTCAACTTGGTACCACATAATTTGAACAAATCCTGCCAAAACAAGCTCATAAACTTGCTGTCCCTGTCACTGACAATGTTCTTGGGTGCCCTATGAAGTCTAAACATTTCCCTAAAGAACAAATCTGCCACCTGTAATGCTGTATAATCTACCGATATAGCAAAAAAGTGAGCAAACTTGGTCAAACAGTCCACCACAACATAGATACAATCCTTCACTTGCACCTTGGGAAGCCTTGTGATGAAGTGCATTGAAATACTTTCCCACTTCTAAGTAGGAATGGGTAAAGGTTGTAGCAGACTAGTAGGGTAAGTATGTTCATTTTTATTTTGTTGGCACACTTGACACTCACGAACATACTTAGTAATGTCTTCCTTCATACCTTTCCATGAGAATCTCTCACGGATCGGCCTGTATGTCTTGTAAAATCTAGGATGACCAGCCATAGGAGTGTCGTGAAATGTCTTTTAAATCCACTCTTTCATGTTGGATTCAGGGACCAAAATTATCCTCTCCTTATAGAAGATCAAACCATCTCTCACCCTATAGTTGTCATCTTGCAAAGTACCATCTTAGATCCTTCTGATTTAAGAAATATTTCAGACTGTTATGATCAGTTTTGACAATAAATCTGCCCCCAACAAGATACTGCTTGTACTTAGCCAAAACATGCATTATGGCTAACATCTCTTTATCATAAATAGAATAACTTTTTTCACCTCCCCTTAATTTTCTGCTCTCATATGCAATTGGGTGCTTATTTTGCATGAGGAAAGCGTTTATACCATCTCCGGAAGCATCACATTCAAGTTCAAATGGTTTAGAGAAGTCAGGAATTGCCAATACAGGATACGTGCTCATCAAGTTCTTAAATTGATCAAAAGATTTCTGTGCTGATTCAAACCAAGAGAAAGCCCCTTTTTTAGTCAAATCAGTTAGAGGGGCAACAACTTGTGAAAAGCCCTTGACAAACCTTCTATAGAACCTACACAAGCCAAAAAAATACGTCAGCTGAGTTAGATTAGTAGGTGGAGGCCAATTAAGTCTTGCTTTGATTTTATCAGGGTCAACACTAACACAATTAGCGCTGATAATATGTCCAAGATATAACAATTTAGTTATCCCAAACTCACACTTGGACTCCTTAGCAAAAAGAGACTCATTCTCAAGAATACCCAACACCTCATCCAAGTGCTTCAAATGCTCTTCCCATGATCTACTAAAAATAAGGATGTCATCAAAGAAGATCAACACATACTTACGTAGTTGTTTGCTGAACACCCTATTTATGCATGATTGGAAAGTAGTTGGTGCATTTGTCAAACTGAAAGGCATGACAAAAAACTCAAAGTGGTCAAAGTGGCACCTGAATGTAGTCTTCTCCACGTCCTCTTTGACTCTAATTTGATGATATCTTGATCTCAAGTCTATTTTGGAGAAATAGACCGCTCCATGCAGCTCATCAATGAGTTCATCAATGTGTGGGATGGGGTACCTATTTTTAATTGTCTTTTTGTTTAATGCCTTGTAGTCCACGCACATGCGCATGGTCCCATCCTTCTTCTTCACCAACACAACCGAAGAAGCAAAGGGACTCTTGCTTGGCCTTATGTGCCCCATCTCCAAAAGCTCTTGAATAGCTTTCTCAATTTCATCCTTATGTCTCTTAGGATGCCTGTAGGGAGTGGTGATCATGATTTTGGCTCCCTCAAGCTCTATCAAATGCTCAATGCCTCTATCAAGAGGCCTACCTGGAGGAATGCTACTAAATACCTTGCTTCTTTTGGAAAGTAAATCTTGTATGTCAGGTGGATAGGACCTCTTCACCTCTTCTGTAACCGTAGGCATAATTAGACACTCCGCTGCCCACTCAACCTGGTCATGTCTAAAAAGTCTCTCCATACGTTTGAAAGAGACCACACGAAGTCCTCCATTTGACATGCCCCTCAAGACCACATTTCTCTCCTCTGATTTAAATTTCAGCCTCATAATCAAAAAAATTAAGAGTAATCTCACCAAGTGATCGAAGCCATTGTATCCCTATCATTGCATCTGTGTCACCAATACTAACCACGTAGAAGTCATCCTTGACTTCAGAGTGCCTCAATTGCAAACTCAATTGTGGGACCATCTTGGTGTAGTTGGTTGTAAATCCATCTGCCACTATCACCCGAAATCCTCCTACTTCCCGAGTTTGAAGGCCTCTATGAGCAACCAGCCCCTCATAAATGAATTTGTGTGTGGCTCCTGTGTCAATCAATGCAACCATCTGCTGCCCCTTAAGCAGTCCTCTAATGTGAAGAGACTCATTCTTTTGAAAGCTATGTAGTCGAGCAAGCTTCCCATCTTTGTCCTCTTCCTTTCCAGCCTCTTCAAGAGTCTTTTCCTCTTCACTTTCCTTTGAATCAGATTGCTTGTTTAATTTTTTTGATGTACTTTCCTTAGCAAAATAGTACTCTATTTGGTGCACCTTCCCCTTTGCAGTACACCTATGTCCTGAAGACCAAGACTCCTTACATATGAAGCACAAACCTTTCTTCCTTAGGTCATTTAGTGTCTCACTATCGATCCTAGTAATAGGTTTCTTTGGCTGTTCAGAGTCCCTTGTGACATGTTTTTTGTCCTTATCCTTCTTATGTAAAAATCCTTTGGTCTGAAATTTACTCTTGGAAGTGGAAGTTTCCATGTCTCTAGCCTTCTTGATTGCTTCTTCTAGAGAAGGTGGGTTAAAAACTTTTATCCAACCCCTAAGAGGATTGGATAACCCATTAATGAAGAGCACTACAAGCCTCCTCTTGGATATATTTGTCACCAACATTGACAATCTCTGAAAATCTGCAACGTAGGCATCCACTGAACCCCACTGTTTTAGCTGTGCTAATTCCTTAAAGTGAAGCTCTGGGTCTTTTTTTATCAAACCTCTCTATCAATTTTTCTGTGAACTCTGCATGGGAGGTAATTTGTGCATGTCCCATAGTGATCATCCCATGGTGCCACCACTCATGATCAACCCCATCTAAGTGAATGGAAGCATATTGTATTGACTCCGACTCTAGCATGGGATTTAGAGTGAAATAAGTGTCCACCTTTTGGACCCAAGCTCTCATTGAAATCTTCCCAGACCCATCAAAGTAAGGAAGATTGAGTTTCCCAACTTTCCTATGAAGATTATTATTCTGCTCTCTATTGCCCCTTGTTGGGCGTATGCCTCATCTTGAAATCTATATAATCCCGAAGTGATATGTCTTGCTGGAAACCAGGCCCTGCATCCATCCAATCCTGTCTAAATTGGTCTTGCATCTCAACTATTGTGAGTTCCTGATTGGGTTGTGCCTCTACTCTTGGTAGAAATATAGGCATTGGAGGCCTAGCTATGGCTACCCCATTCTTCTAGTTGGCTGCTCTACGCTGTCCCATGTCATTTCCTTGCCCCAAACGATCCAATCTCTATACCAACTATGCTAGTTGTTGGTTAGTCTCCTGAGCACGTTGGGTTGCTCTTTCTTGACCTCTAACCACCGCATCTAGGAGTAGCACCATACGATCTTGCTCACCATTATTTCTTTTAGCTTCTTCACCCCTTTCACCCATGTTTTCTGAATTTTCTGATTCAACTGGGTGTGTTTCAAGGTGCTTCTCCTCACTCTTAAAAGACCAATGTTCCCACAAGTCTTCTTCTTGTTTCCTCAATCTCTCACGGTACCTTCTCTCATTGTCACTAATGCTCACTGGATAACATCACTCTCTGGCTGGCAGGAAGATTTGAGCTCTGATACCACTGTAATGGTCACCCCTGATTTTTTTTGAGAATATCCCTGTTTGCTGTTTCACTATTTACTGATGTTTTTGTGTTTGTTTTCATGTATCATTCATAGGTTTCATTGCATGCATGATATAGATAACATAAAGAAGGAAAACTAGAAAACAACTTTGCATTTCAAATAGGAAGTCACTTCATTAATAGAGTATTTGATAACAACTCATAAATTAGACTATTTACAACATAAATTAGACCTGATTTTTAGCAGTCCAGACCTGATTAAAACCTCTAACAGCAGTGTTAGTATTTCAGACTTTTGCATCATTCATCACCAAGAATTAAGTCAACGAACTCCTTAAAGATCAGCGCCATTAACCAGCTCCATGCATTTCAACAAAGGTAAAAACAATGACCTATACAACAATAGGTCAAAGTGTCCAGAAACCCCAAACTATACAGGCCTCCTAGGCTGGGCGACCCCCTTTACAATTCAGATCTAAATCAATAAAATCAACCTTGGACATGAAATGGGATGCCTTGAAGAGAGGCATCCGATGAAGCGATACCCAAAATGAAACCTCAAGCCAAAACGGAGTTATGGGCTCCTTTCCATATTCTGTCTCTAGTAAAGATAATTTCCAGAACTTCAAAAACTAGCTTTAGACCTTTGAAAACAATCCTGAAACGCCTCCAAACCCAAACCAAAATGAAGCCAAGAACTCAACACACCAAATACCCAAAACCCACTTCAAAAATGCTCAAAAATCTTTATCTTTTCACACAAAACATTGTAAAATCTGAAAACTGTGAAGCTCTAGATGATCCCTGAAATGGAATCACACCAAACCTGGCTAGGGTGGGTCTTCGACCACCAAAACCAGCTCCCAATGATGAGGGTTTTCATCCTCAACACGCAACAGTAGACCTCTAGAGGAAATCCAGCAGTGGCCTGTTATGTAGCCAACTAAGAGATGTGCAAATGAGGCCCAAAAAGAAACTTTATAGAGCCAAGAAGGAATCAGGGCAACAAAATTCAAATTGCTTTTTCCCTCCGAAGGCAACAGCGCCCTTTATGAGCATTTTAATTTAATTTAATTTAAAAAGCACCTTATACTCTTCCTTGGGTGTCCTTGCTCATAAGGAAAATATTTCGTTTTTGTTGCCTTTTAAAACAACGTTAAGTCATTGCACTAGGCTGCAAGATACTTTTTGCATGACCCCTTGACCCCTTCACTTAAGTTAAATAAATTATATTAAAGTGACTTAAGTGAGAAACACAAATAATAAATAATTCGAACCTTAGCCATTCCAACACCCGAATTGGAAATGAATATTGCTGAAGTAGCCTTGGGTAGGACCAGTTACTGGAATAGACTTACTATTTATAGCACTGCTAAAAATAGGAAATACTCCAAATCACCAAACTGGCATAAAAATATGATAAACATTGTGACTTACTATAAATAGTAAGTGATGGAATTGAACCCTTGCTAAAAATAGAAAGTCCCGCCCGAAACACTAAAACCACCATAGAAGGAGACTGGCGCTGAGTTCCCTTACTAAACTCCACTTAGCCTACGGGAACTTTGGAATAGGCTAATGGATAACTCCACTGCTCAAAGGTAAGGAGGGGACATTACAAACCCTGAGATAGGGTCTTCTTCTTTAGGTAAAATTCAGGTGGCCAATCCATGTTTTTACTTAACAAGTCAAAGAACCAAAAAAAACAACTGAAATGCTTCTCCCGAAGGTGAAATTACCAACAAACATGCAAATGCTGATCACAACAAGCAATTGAAAAAAACTGACAAGTTCTAGGTTCCCAACAGGCTGGCAAGAAAACCTAGACTTTGATACCACTGAAATGACCACCCCTAGTTTTTTTTGGGATTGTTGTTTGTTGATTGGATAGTTTTGCTGATTTATTTGTTTGTCTTGTTTCATGTGTTTTGCATCATTCACAAGAGTGCATAGGATATAGAACATGAACATGAAATACAACGAAAAACTTTTTCAAATAGATTCATAATAAGACATTGAAGCAATGAAGACTATCACATTTTCAATCGTAAATAAATGTATATCAGATTTGATACAAACGTGTTGCAGACCTAATTTGAGCCAACATAGTCATTTAATTCATCATACATTGCAAGCTTTCAACATGGAGTGAGCATATACATACATGAAACCTTCTTGGACTCCGTAACCGCAAAGAAACAACAATGACAACCCCAAAATGGCACGATTCAGACCTCTGTAGCAACAGACCTGAACTTTAGCATACCCAAAATTTGCACGACTCCCAAGAAAGGGCGACTAGGCTCTAAAAATCCTTGCTTCTCCAATAAATGCAAATAGATATTTGAAAAGGGGCGCCCAAACTAGAGAAATTTAATGAGAAAATACCTAGAACGGTAGATCAACCGGCACAAAGCTACAAACTAATTTCTCTTTCAGATCTTGTCAAAAATGGTTATTTCCAGAATTCTAGAAATGCAATCAGGCCTCTGTAAACAGCCTCAAAACACCTCCAATCACCACCAAAATGAAGCCAATAATCATACACACCCCAAACTCCAAAACCCACATAAAAATACAAATATCAAAAAGATCTTCATTATTCATCCCCAAAATGAAGAAAAATAAGAACTCTATAAGCACAATGGTGATCCCTGAAGTAGAACCACTCGAACCAGCTAGGGCGGATCTCTCGCCACCGAAACCAACGCTAAAAATGAGGGTTTTCGTTCTCAATCAGCTGCAATTGAAATCTGGAATCATTCCAGCAGAGTCTCCTTAAGTTGCCAAAATATCTACCATGAGAGCTCCAAATGAATAAATAGAGAAAAGCGGAGAAATTAGGGCAACATCATTTTGAATTCACTTTCCCTCCAAAACCCCATAGTCCCTTGATGAGCCTTTTTATTTTATTTATTAAAATCCTTATGTCTGCCAAGCTAGGCGTCCACCTCTTGAGGCATAAATAAAGCCTCCACTTTATAAAATAAAACTATTATAAGACGTCCACTAAAAGTACAATGGCCCCTCTTTTAAAACAACGTTGTGCAACGAGTCCAAGGGTTCCTTTTTTATAATCCAAGCTTATATTCCTTTTTTTTTTATTATAAAGCAACATTAATACTTTAGTGACGTACTAACCAATAATAATTCTGACCATGGAGAAAACTCACCACCTGCCAAGAATGAAAACTCTGCATTGCATTGCCACCAGGACCACTTACCGAAAATAGACTTACTATAAATAGCGATTGCTAAAAATAGTAAGTACTCCCAAATATCAAACTGGCACAAAACATTGAAGCTCAACAGACAACTGCCACACATTGCCCAAACAGGAAACCCTACACTGCACTGTCACCAGGACTAGTTACTAAAAATAGTAAGTGGGTCAGATCTCCAACTGGTCAGAAAAGAGGACACCGAAAAAAAGGGACATTACAATCAAGCACAAACGAACAAACACAACTTTGGACTGGTTAAAATAGAGAACTGCATTCGATTGCAACAAGGATTTTAAGGGAAAATAAACAAATGCTTACTGTTGGCTAAAGTAGAAGCCAGTAAGTTTACATCAACATGAGAAAATAAAAGAGAAGAACATCTCACAATTGCAAAAATTAAATCATAAGTCATACACAAAATTATTACTTGAATAATGATCATCAATACAAAGCTTGACAAAGCCACCAGATTCAATTTAATTAACAAAATCACGAACATAGGATTGATAACTTCGACAGATCACCATTTTCTGCAGCATAAGCTTAGCACCAACTAACATTAACAAAATGTGCTCAAAGCACTTATTTATAACCTTTCAAAGGATAGCTTTTAAGAATTTATGAAATAACAATAAAACATTGTAAAAAGTATCACATTAAAGCTATTTTGATCCAATCTACAAAAAAAGTAGAAAGAAAACTAATTCTAAAGCAACTAATAAAATATAAAAGTGTAAAATATGATCTTTCCCATTGTTAGGAAATAGCTCCTGCTGGAGATGAAAACTGCCCAGTGTAGCTAATGCTAAAATAGCATACTGCACATAATGGCCTTTTTGGAAATCTAAAGCAACTTTTGACTTGAAATTGGTGAATACTTTGAAGAACACTTAAACTAGATGACTCGTTGACCACCATGGATCTGCCAGTGATAACCAACTTGAAATCATACTTCTCTGATCCGTTGACATTGTGAGAGCCCTTACCAAGGGTTTTGACAAAGAAAATCATGGAGAAGCTTTGAGATTTTAACCACAAATCTGCACTGCAAAAGATGTATCCCTGGCTAGAACACATACATAATCAAACCCTCTTTCAATGCTCGTCAAAAAGCTGACTTGAAACTTTACCTTTTATCTCTGAAACAAGAATCTTAATGCAATTTGGCGAACCTTTTAGAGCTTTTGAAAAATTGTTGAAGCTATATCACCCACTAATTCAACACAATACCTTCAAATGACTCGAACATCATGTTGAGCACATGATCAAAACCCCAGTCAGGCAAAACTGACCATGAACATATGGAAAGTGATATCACAGATCAGCTTGAATAAGTTTAAGTGACAACTGACTTTATATGATAACTTATATCAAGTAAAACCCTAACACAAATCTGTTCAAACAAAACCATAAACAATTGACATCTTTGTAGGATCCTTAGTGCTGAAATCTGTACACATAAACCTTTCATATTGGTGCTGGAAACTCCACAAAAGACTTGCAACACCATGGATCAACAGCCTTGTTTCTGCTATGAACAGCAGAGGTGAAATTTATTTATGAAGTTTGATTGATGAATTGCCTTTATAGGTGTCAGGTCCTTTTTCCTTGCGATTGTTAGATGCATACAGCAATTGAGAGAGGGGGGAGGGGAGTGGGTGAATCAGTTGTACATTAAAACATTCAATCCCTCATTAACTTTCAAATCCTTATCAAACTTTAAACCCTCATAAAACATTAGTAGAATGTAAACATGTGAAACAAGAATGCAAACACAACCATACATAATAGAACACCAGATTTACGTGGAAAACCCTAAGCAGGGAAAAACCACGGTGAGGATTAGCTCACATATATATATATGAATAGCAACACCGAATACAATTAGGCTCATTGCCAAGGGATCACTGCCCAAAAGAAGAAGAAAGGCTCACTGTCAAGAGGACTCACTGTCCAGAAGAAAGAAAGAAAGAAGACTGTTACAAAGAGATTCACTATCTCAGAGCAACAGGAGAAATCCACCATTGCAACTCTATGCCATTCACAACCTTTGGCTCATTGCCCCTAGTAACTTCAAGCACACTGAAATGTAGACACCTTTTGCTCACTGCATCCGGGAGTCATAAGCATTTAAGGTCTTACTCAGATCGCCACACTTGATCACATTCACATCTTTTCTCACCTTACATACTTGCCACACATCTCAACACAAATTTCACCTTGCATTTATACCATCCGCGACCTAAACAATCTCAATTTGGTCAGCCTCAATGAAACGCATGCTCCCCAAATGTGCAACACTAAAATAGGTTGGCACCAAACACTTCCGCGGTGGAAAGAAGTGAAGGAAAACCACGCCAAGGGTTAACTAGGACCCAAATCTACACTGACACACTTCACCACACTTCCACAAACAACAAACAACCTCTGCAATTAGCGCTAGCATGCCAGGTCGGCCAAACCTGCACTAACACTAACAAGCAACCACATACATGCCTCTCCAGGTCTGGAAACACCATGCGAACCTCAAAGCAATACCACATGACATATTGGACCACATTGGAATATTCCAACACCAACATATTGCTCTGCAACATGACCACAACCACTTGAAATTGAAGAACACTTTCATTCTGTGCAACTAGACACACTAGCACAAACATACAACTTACTAACCAACCTTGTGGAACACCTCAACACTTGAAACCTCAAGGGAAGTTACAGACAATATAAGCATATTCCCAAATTCGCAAAACAAGAAACCTCAACGTGGAAAAATGTGGAGCAATTCCATTTCTCCCAGACAACCTTCTTCATAGGCAAACATGCTGTCAAACACATCTTCCTCTACAACACCATCTAGAACCTGAAACTCTGGATATAACACCTCTGAACACCTCTGATCGTCACATCCAAACCGCACAAGCAAATCTTCAACCATGAAGAAATATAGATCACAACATTGAACACACCTCTGTCACACTGCACACTCTTTTATTCAAATTTTCTCAAAAGCACTTGGAAACCAAGCGAACCAATTGCATCAACAAAACTACAAACACATCTATAGCATCTGCAACACTTCTCATCATGACTACACTAGAGGTAAATTCATGGCATTAGCTTATGAATTCACCAATCCTTTAACAAATGATGATCAGTTAACATCTGGGAAGTTCCATAAAGCTCTTGAAGACATCTTGGCACTAGAAACACATGTTAATGCATTTGTCAAACAAAGCAGAACATTGTTGGATGCTAGGTAGGTCAGTACCTTGGGAAATGTAGACATAATGACTAATATAGATCTCCCCTGCAACAAGGAATGGGATCATTGGAATAATTCTTACGGAAGTAGTATGGCTTCAATTCTTGAATTTGTGTATTCTTTCAAAATTGTCTCTTCAGTCTTGTCAATTCATATTTATTCATTTTGAGTAACCATGTGATACAACATAGTGGTACCGGTTGAGTGGTATAACAAGGCAGTGGTGGCATTCTAAAAAGGTTTTGAGTACATTTTGGGGTAGAAAAGAGGCTGTCAAGTCAAAACAGATGTCACTTAATCAAAACTGAATGAGTCAGGCATCCATGTTATAAATCAGCAAGAGTATTGATAAAGGTAAGTATTCAAGAGTTGTGACAAAGAAGTTTTTCATTTATGTTTTGAACTCATTTTAAGCCTACTAGCAGGATTATTTGAGAGCAATGGCTTCTGATGCAGTGAGTTCTTCTAACTAGTGGGAGTTAGCCATTAATGGGCTAAGGAGAGATGTAGATGTACTGAGGGAAGGCTTAAGGGATTTGTGAGCTAATATTGTGACCATGAAAGAGATGTTAGAAGAGATGGAATCATTGGTTAAGGTTCTTCACCTAAAGATTAGTAGGGAGGGCATGGATGGTGTTAGGGTGTTCACAGAGCAGACAACAACAAGGTAGAGCACAGTGGACAACATCTATTTCCAAATTGATATCATCTAAGACAATAAATGGGGACTACATGGTCACTTCGGTATAACTTTTGAGTTACCCTATGTAGTCAGAAGAAGTTGATATCTTCTAGGTCTATGTAGCTATTCTTGGGACAAATTTTGTAAGAAGAAAATAACTTACTTGAGATGTAAGGCAAGAAGGACAAATGCATTCAGAGGAGGCGAGCCTTGCTTTCTTGCTATAAAT
Source organism: Sequoia sempervirens (assembly GCA_007258455.2). Lineage (NCBI taxonomy): Eukaryota > Viridiplantae > Streptophyta > Pinopsida > Cupressales > Cupressaceae > Sequoia > Sequoia sempervirens. The sequence goes on along the minus strand of VDFB02109042.1, from coordinate 70,355,386 downwards.
TGAGGTTATTTTCCTTGTTAAACCATCTTTTGTCATCCTTTGTATTTAGGTGTAGTTTGTCTATGATCCAATTAAGGAGGAAAAATAAATTGTTAATGATTTTTCTTCAATATATTCTTCTGAGCTAGATAGAATTAATGACTTCGCACTTCTTGTTGAAATTTAAGGAATGAAGTTCTATAAAAATCCCTGTTTTAGGAGTACTTTGTTGATGACTTTTGAGAAGAGGAAATAATTGGCATATTTCTTTCAAATTTGAACTCTCAGCCAATTGAAGAATTGAAAGGATCAAACAATTTTTTTAACCTACTTGATAGAGCTTGAGGAGTTTCTTGAGTGTTCTAAGCTTTTCCCAAGGGAAGACTGAAGCAATCATCAAAGAGGCATGCACAATCTATTAAATTTTGAAGAGTATCCTAGTGGCATTTCCTAGAACGATGCAATCACAAATAAGTTCATTTCCAATTTGGTAGAGAGTGTAGATAAGGTGATTGTTCAACAAGATGACAACTTTGAAATGAAATGGTGATTTATGAAGAAAGAGCAAAATTTGAAGCCATTGAGTTTTCCACTGTGTATCTTCAAGTAAGTAACATAATTTTATTTAAGTACTTCTTTTAGTTCCTTCTAATGTGCTTAATCTGGCCCAATCTATACATTCATTGCTCTATTAGTTATCACCCACAATATCACTTGAGTCTCATAGTCTCAATGCCTTATGCAACAAAGGCTCATTTTCTCCTAGCCTCTAAATGGGTTTGCCTACTTTTCTCCTTTTAATCTCTCCATGTACATAAAATTTTGGGCTGTTCTTATTCGGGTTTATGTTCAATAAATGGAGAGGTGCCCATTAAAATTACGAGTCTTTGTCCAAGGGTTGTGCTCAATTGGTTAAAGCGTTGAGGTCTCATTGTGGAGACCTATGTTTAGATACCCAAGGGGACATCTAATTTGGAATACTAAGTTGTGACTCTTGGTCTTACATTGCTAGCTCTTAATGTGGTTGTGATATCTAAAGGTGGATTTCTAAGTAGCTACTCTTGGTCTTCCATTGTGGTTTTTAGTGTGTTTGCTTAAAAGGAACTTGTATTGGTCTCAAGATAGCGCTTGCAAAGAGCTTGTATTGGTCTCACGTTGGTTTTTGCATGAGAAGAATATTTGTAAACAATTTGCAATATATAGAAAAATTTACGAGTCTTTTCTTGTACATTAGTGTTATATCTCCTTACTATTTCAAAGCATCCACTCACCCTCCCTCTGTTAATGCCAAACTTAATTGGTTTCACTTTCTTCTTATGTGACTTGTTCAAGGTGTCATTGTGTCTTTGGTCTTGGTAGTATTCCTAGTGGATTGCCATTAAACTGCTTGGGTTCTATATTGAATTTAAACTAAGTTGCTGGTTCTAGTACTAGTTTGGGTTCGAGTTCGGGGGTTCGGTTTGCGGGTTTAGCTAAATCTTTTTTGGGGTTTGAGTTCGTTAGTACAAAAAACATGTAAAAATAAAAAATATATATTATATATATATGCAGCCTAGAAGCATGAATTAGGAATAGAATATCACATAACATCATATAAACAACAAAACCACCATAAACTTGAATGTTATTTAAAACATGCATAATAAATATTCATCGTTCAAACTTCAAGTATATATATGCAGCCTAGAAGCATGAATTGGGATTAGAATATCACATAACATCATATAAACAACAAAACCACCATAATCTTGAATGTCATTTAAAACATGCATGATAAATATTCATCGTTCAAACTTTAAGTTCAATATTAAAACAATAATATCAAGTTCAACACTTTTAATCATCAAATGGATTATCTAAATCATCAATATCATTGTCAACATTGACATTAGATGATGTAGGAAGATTAGATGAATCACAAGTAGTGCCAGTGGCACTGTCATTAGCACTAATATTGTGCTCATGTTGGCTTTTGGACTCCTCATATGCAATATGGTGGGAAGCGGAAGCATCCAAGTCAGTATGCTTTGGCTCTATATCCCACATCTTCATCTCCCCTTGTAGTCACGTTTGTGTGAAAGGAGACGTAAGTTGGAATGCACGTATACTAAGTTCTCTGCTCTTTTTTAGAGCAATTTATTGCGCTTTACTGAGTGGATGAAAGAATATGTGCTCCAATTCCTCTTAGATGCAGATGAACTAGCAATCTATGAAAACAAAGTAAACAATTAAAGTTATACATTATTAAAAAAATAAAAATTTATAAATGAAAATTTAAAAACTGAAGTATGAAAATTTATTAAACTTGTGATAAAATTTTGATTGTGAGGGGTTGTAAATGTTGGAGTATTGGCCATGGAAGTACCACCAACTATGATCATCCTTTAAGAACCTATCATGAAGAGCCTCAATACCTTGACCATTTGAGTGCACAAAATGGATGAACTCACTCATGACTATACCTTGCAATTTAGGATAAGGGAAGAGTCTCATGAATGCTGCCTTGTACCCTTCAGCCACTTCAAAATCTCTATATAGGGGAAGCCTTCTTGGCACAAAAATAATCTGACTATTGTAGTATTTTGGAGACAATGCAAAGGCAAGAAGATGTAATGGATTTGTCATTTTGTTCCATCTTTCTTCAACAATTGCATGCACTTGTTTGACGAGAGTCTTTTCAGGGTCTTGCTCTTTCGCATTTATGGTGCACTTCATCTTCTCAATTATTGAGTTGATGCCATCATATATCTCTCCAATGCATGGCTTGTCCATGGCAGTATAGCGAATCATTCTCAAAATGGGCTCGGTGAAACTAAGGAGATACTCCGCACGATCCCACCATGAATCATTTAATATCATCTGCTTAATTTTTGTTGCCCTTTCAATGCTGCTTTGCCTCCATATAGACCAATTTTGGCTAATCACCATGCTAGAAAGTGCCTCTCTAACTTTCACAAGTCATCTCAAGACGATTGTTTTAGAGGCAAAACAAATCTTTGCAACCTATTACAAATTAAAAAAAATAATTAAAATTTAAAAACAAACTTTAAAGAAGAATTAAAATACAAAATCAAATTATGAAAATGTAAATATTACTTCACTTACCTTCAATAGCTCCAATTTTGAAAATGATCTAAAAATTCCTTGAGACATGTGGTGGTTGGTGATGAACATCTGGATGCCATTAGCCTCTGCATACAATTCTTTGATCCAATCAATTTTATTCCCAATCTTTTGTAGCATAAGATTGAGTGAGTGGACCACACAAGGTGTCCAAAAGAAATGTGAATATCGTTCCTCAACCAACAACCCTGCAGCTCTACAATTCTTGGCATTGTCCGTTACAACTTGAACAACGTTGTGGGGTCCCACTTCCTCAATGGTTGCAATGAGAATATCAGCAATAAATTGTCAATCTTTTATTTGCCCCTCACAATCCATGGATTTCAGAAACATTGCCCCTTTAGGGGACATCACTATGACATTGATCAAGGGCCAATTCTTTCCAACCATCTGAAACAATGGACACACTTGTCTCAATCCATGAATCCCTTATGGGTTTCAATGAATCTTCAACCATCTTGACCTCTTTTTCCAATAAGGTGCCACACGCCTTCTCATAACTTGGGCCCTCGTACCCTTTTGGAGCTTCATTGACTGTTTTCAACATCTCTTTCAAATATGGAGAGTGAACAACATTAAAAGACAATCCATTTGCACAAATACATCTTGGTACATTTTGGTCTGGGTTGTACACTTTGATTTTGAGGATGAGGAGTGGCCAAAAATGGGTGGTTTTCTACCATGATATTGGAATTAGATGGGGGCAGCATTCCCTTTGATTTTTTTTTTTAATAAGGGGTTACTTGATCTACAGTATTCCCGTTCATCTTCTTGTTCTTGCTCCATAATATATCCTATGACTGTCTCAGACGGAATAGGTACATTGTTCTTTCCAAGGAAAGCTTTGATGCCTTTTCCAGGTATTCCACACAAGTGTGTTTTCACTCGAAAATATGAACTAGAATATTGAACATCACATCCATTGCATTTCCAAATGTAACCACCACCACCTGGAACTTCTTGTATCATTTCAACATATTTCCATAGAGGAGAATTCGGATCTGTTTTGAACTTAGGTTGAGTTGCAGAGGTAGAATCAGCTGACATTGTGATTCCTATGGCAATTTTTTTTTGTATACACATTCAAAACAAAAGCAAAAAAATTGAAAACAAAAAATTGATTTATAAAACCTAGCTCTTTTGAATCTTTCATACATTCATAGAAGAATGGAAAAAACATAGATAAAATTAAACAAAGCAAAGAATTTGTTTCATGTTTGCAAAACGAAAAATGAAGGGAAAAAAAATGATAAAACTTACCTCTTTGCAAAAATATCCTTCTACAATCTTCGTGGCAGCGAATGAACACTTGCAAATGTGTAGGAATGACAATGCAATCGTTTGTAGAAACTTCAATGGTCAATCTTCAACCCCCTTTGTCGATCCAACAAGCAAAAATGAATGCTCAACCTCTTGGAATGAAAGTGCTTGTTTGCAAAACGAACGAATAAAAATGAAGTAGTTTTGGTGTTTAATGTGATTTATAAGTCACTTTTAGGGTTCCATTGGGTGCTATTCAAAGTCAAAGGGAGAAAACTATTAAAAAATTCATAAAAATGTGTTTTAACGCCGCCTGGGCTGTGGGTTCTCCTTGGGTCCGATTGGGTTCAACCTAGACGAACCGGGCCCCCAAAAGGGGAACCCTGTTGGAACCCATAGAGGGACCGGCCTATAACCCGTACCAACATCGAACCGAACTCGAACCTACGCTTGAAATGGACGAACCCGGTAACATAGATTTTAAAGGTCATGTTGTACGTTTCAATGGAGACACAATGTGTTTATGTGCACTTTGGAAGATCTCATGAAGGCACGAATATAAAATAAAAATGGGAAAACATTTTACTTAAGAGTTAAGGGTCCTTGTTCTTTTTACAAATTATTGATTGAGTTGAATTGAGGCTGCATCATATGCTCCTACGCAAGATCCTTGAAAATCTGGTGCCCTCGCTTATTTATATTGTGCTTAAAGGATTGTATATGGGGGCCCACCTAATTTCATAATATCCTATTCCTGGCATAGTTTCACCTCCAAGACATGGGATAACATTACAAATCAATTGCAGCTCATTTGAAGCTTATGCTAATGGAATATGAGGCTAGACCAAATATTTTCTTATTGAGACTTCTGTAAGGCACACGCTCATGAGTTTTGAGTGCACTTAAACACCATCAAAACATAGATACTTCTCCATTCTAAGTCTTTAGTTGTCTAACTTTTGGAATAGAAATAATTATATCTTGAAGGGAGGCGCTTCCTTATTTGTCTTTTGCAACAAGGTCATACAATAGGAAAACAAATATTTTCCAGCAATTGAAATGTCTTGCAGTAATTGCAAGTGTATAACAATTGCTTGAAGAATTATTGAGTTTTGTACTTGGCAGTCAAATTTGTGGTCTAGCATGGTCCTATGCTAGCTGAAAATCACAAACTTCAATTTCCCTTTCAAATCAAGTGTTAGCTCCAAATACTGATAGTTCAATAACGCTTCAAATATAATTTGAGTCACCATTGGAATTGAATTGTTTCATAAGAATTGGCATGATGGAGGGATTACTGATCAAGGAGAATATGTCTGATTCAAAGGGGTGTTCAAGATTGTAAGAATATTTTGAATTTAGTGTTGAGCCGGGGGATTTCTAACAAATGCTATCATAGAATATGGTGATTGCAGCATATCAAAGCATGGGTGAATGGTTGAAGCATGGTGTGGTACATCTGATAGTTAAATTTATAGAAATAAATGTATGCTGCATGTTTAGGTTTGGGTTTGGTAGTTTGCTGATTTTTCTTCCCTAGTTCAATATGGCTGGGTTTGGCCATACTATATATAATAGTTGGAAAACTCGACTCGGCAAAAAACTCGCCAAGCCCAAAATTGACGAGTCAACAAAAACTCGGAGAAAACTCGACAACTTTTTCGATTTTTTTTGCATTTTTTGCATTTTATGTATTTGGCGAGTCTTTTGTAGACTCGTGAGTTTTTGGCAAAATTTCGCCAAAAACTCGGCGAGTGTTCGGAAAAGACTCAGCAAGAAGACTCGGCGAGTTAAAGTCATAAAGACTCGCAGGGCAAAAAAACTCACAAGTTTTTCAAGACTCACTGAAAACTCGGCGAGTTTGCCAACTATGCTATATATATATATAGATGAAAGAGAAAATATGTATTTAAAATACATGTGGACAGTTAAGTGAAGTTGAACTCTCTTGCATCTTGTAGATGTCGTTGGTAGCATCCTCGGCTTTGAAAACCTTTCCTCCCTAACATGATAGTCACTTAGAGTAGCAAAAACTAAGCAAACAAGCAATCCAACAAACAATTTAGAATGAAAGAGAAAATACTTGTGCAATCAAGTGAAGTTGAACTCTTTTTGCATGTGCAGATGTCATTGGTGGTGTCCTCAGCATTTGGAACCTTTTTTTTCCAACATGGTAATCACTTGGACCATTAGGTAATTTCTATGGTGGTTTTGCAAGTGCTATGGCAGTTATGCAATTCCACAGTAGTTCCACAAGTGCTATGGAGGTTTCATTCAAACAACCGAGGTGCTTTTTCCCATCTCAAATGAAGAGGCAGAGCAATGGAAGAAATGGTGTCTCTTTGAGTTCAATGACATATTGGAGTCTTTAGTGCATGGAAGGACACTTCCCATGTTTTGGTAAATAAGAAGCATAAGTCCAATTGTAAAGAATCAGTATGAGAAGAAGATTTAGGAAGTTTAGTTGGTTGTAGAGTAAGACTTGTGGTGCAAAGAGTAGTTTGAACGATTTAATGTCCCCTTTTCAGTAATGATCTCTTTGTGGACTGATAGCCTATTTCCGGAAATCTGTAGGCTACTCAGATGTGCTAAATCTAGGGTTTCCATTTTCAGTAAGTCTTGCTTCTAGCTCAGTTCAGTTTTCTGTAAGTTTTGTTGTGGATTTACTATTTATAGCAGTTGGCTATTTTTAGTAAGTCAATTTGTGGCAGTGGCATCAGCATCTGTTCAGCTCAAGTCATCTTGTCCTTCTTCAGTTTCAGTTTGGTTTGGTTATCTCCATGGATTAAGTTTTATACTTAGTCATTTTTCTGTTTCTCAGTTGTACCCCCACGCCTAGGAATGATCACTTCATGTTGTTTTTAAAAGGGGGTCATTAAGGGGTCAATGGTGCATTTAATGAATTATTAAATGCTTTATTGTTTTAAAGTGAAGTTGGACGCCTAAAGGAGGTTGAGTAATATTTATTATTTCAAAAAAAGTAAAATGCAAAAAAGGTGGCGTCCCTTTTGGAAGTTGAAGTGATTCAATTCTTGGAATTTGAAGAGTCTCTTGTTGCTTCATTTGCCAACTGAAGCCTATATATTGATGTTTTATGATGAGCTGATTATGCATATTTTTGAAGAGCAAAGTTATGCTGCTGGAATGAATCCAGAACCTAGCTAAGGGGAAACTTAGCAAATCATTCTTTCTTCGGGCCTAAAACTATGGCTTCCTAAGAAGATTTCTGAAGACCACGCTTCATTCAGGAGTGTGGATAGTGCTCAATGGTGATTTTTCATTACAAGTAGATTGCTGATTTATAATCTGTTTGTACTGTTGTTGTAATTGGTTGAAGCAAATTTATACTCAGCTTCGCCACCGATTTTTGTTTCGTTCTGGGTATTTGCCCGAGCTGTATGTCTATGTGGGGCGCCCCTTTCTGCAAAGTTGGGGAATTTATCTCTGACTGCTGATTTTTCTAGAGAAGGTTGACTTCTCCAAGGAGGCCATACTTTTTTGTGGTTGCATTGGGATTCAAGCCTTCTGTTATCCTCTGTTTTTGGCTCGTTTCTTTGATGGAATATGGACGCCTAGCTCTTAACTGTTGTTCGCCTGTGGTATGAGAGCTTTCAGAGCTGATTTGACAAAGATACGTCCAATTCTATGAGGTTTGATGTTGCTGGTCTGATTTTCTGTTAATGCTGTTTCTATATTAGACTTATTAAATAATTGTATTTTGATGGTGAAGCTTCAATTCTTCATCTTATATCATTGTAAATGTTAGAGGAAGTGTTGCTCTAACTGTTTAATGTTTTTGGAAGCTTATCTATTCCATTTGCAGCTGTTCTTATTCTTTGTAAAGCTAGTTAGTAGTACTAATAACTCTTTCTTTATTTGCTGCAATTTTATATTAGTTTTAGACTCCCACAATTGAGTGGTTGAGTTTTAGAATAAACATCTTTCTTGTTTGTAATTTCCCCCCACGTTATAAGTGGTTGTGTGGACAGTATTCTCCCCACGTTAATAAGTGGAAGAGTGGATTTAAAGGCTGGCTTGCCGCCTAATAATTGTTGTAAACTCACCCACTGAATAAGTGGAGTATTCCCACCGCTTGTGGATGCCTGCATTAGCAGATGAATTGTACTTTCAGCTCTGTTTATGCCTAACGATCCTCTGACCATATGCTATCACCTCGCCCACATTGGGATCTTGGTGAACATTCTTGGTTAGAGTTATCTTCTTTGCTGATTTGCATTTGGGGCTAACGCTAATCAGTGTTTGGTTGCTGATTTGTGTGTTAATTTTGGGAAAAAAATTAAGGGGGAATATTTCAAACGAGCATAACAGTAGAGAGATTGCCACTTCCAGTTAGTTTTCCCCACATTGGAGTTTTCAAGTCAAACCTTTGTGTCATAATTTTTGTGGTTGCTGTTGTTTTCTGTTTTCATGTTTTTTCACATCTTGTTTATGCAATCCTCTACTTGTTTCTAACCAAAAACTTTAGGAACACTAATTCTATTATTTGCATTGTATATCTTTCAATTTGTACAATTCATGTAGGACAGCGTCACAATTTGTTAATTTCTAGCAAAGCTTATCAAACTTGTGGGATTACAGATCACATTTCTCACACACTCTTCCGCTCATGTCTTACAACTAGGCTGTGTGCATTTTACATGTAATAGTATTATAGGTGTCCTTTAGTGCACTAAGACCCCCAATAATTATGGAAAATGAAGAGAAAACATCCTTTGTTGTTAGTTTTCCATAGTTGCCAGGAGATTGGTACTGGTACTGGTATAGGAGATTGGTACCGGTACCGGTACAACTTTTTTTTGAAAATAGGAGGTGGAGGTACTTGGAGACGCCATCTTTTTTTTAATATAAATAAAAAATAAATAATTTATAGAAAATATCATGACATTGAACTTTCAAAACAAGAGTAGTAGTAAAGTTTAACAATGAACATTAACTTTAAATACACAAATGCCATTGTGTCAAAGAGTCAAAAGAGTTCATACTTCATAATCATAGTCCACATTTGACTTTACACATTTGATATTTAATATTTGATTACATATTGAAATTCAAAAATATTGATAGCTTGATAGGCTAATATGCAAACAAAAAACAAAAAACAGAAATCTATCATCTACACATCATGATACTTGCGTTTTCAGCTGGAGCATAGGAAAACCTATGTTTAATACGCGTTTTTTTTCATTACTTTTCAATGTTTTCGTGTGTTTTTGCTTTTATGTGACGAGAGACGCACAGGAGATGGCGAGAGATGACACTTTCCTAAGCGAGAGACTTCAAGAGACGCCGTGAGTCGTTTCTCAACGCTGTTGGAGGCGTCTCAGGAGATGTCTCAAGTACCAGAGATGTGTTTCTGTCTCCGAGACGCATCTCAGGGGGTAGGAGACGCGTCTCCCGGTAACTATGTATTTTTCCCTCTTTGTTTGAAAGAGGAAAAACCACCATAGATGTCACCATGAAACCACCATGCCACCAGCAAAACTCACATGACACTTGCGGAACCATCATGACACATACAAGATTCCTATGATAATAACAAAATTGCTACCATACTATATCAGGTGGTTTTGTAACTATGCAAAATGCTCATCTGATTCAGTCCCATCTCCAATGTAATTCTGGTGTGTGATGGAGTGAAATATCAACTAACTATCTCTATTGCAGTCATTGGAGGAACTACTACCTCAATTACTCTCCTCATTAAGGACAATCATGGTTTGATTTTAGCATTCCATCATTTTCTCTAGCGCTGTAATTCCAAATTTGATAGGAGTGTATTTGGTCATCAAGTCAACATTGCCAATCACCTTCAAATACTTGGTCTTTCCCATGCATGATCTTGGCCTAATAATTATTATTGAGGCTTATGAATCCCCACCACTGAAGCTCTACATCCATCACTGTACATAGATTTCATCTTAAGAGCGAGCTTGAAATACGTCGACCAAATTTTTTCTTTATTTTAATGACAATTACAATGCAACATGCACCTGTTAAGGTTAGCTCCAAACCAAAACGATGCGGAAAAGTAACTCTAACCAAGAATGCGCCCTAAAACCACTGAAGGAAGAGGGGCGGGCATATGGTCAGAGGATCCCTAGGATCTAAATAACTCAACAACTGGAATTGCTTACAACTGGAAGTATAAAATAAACTCAATGCTAAGAATGTGCACTCAAGATCCCTTTGAAGGCGAGGTGCTAACATATGGCGGAGTACTTATTACAGAATTGAAATAAACTTAGGCGGATAACCAGCCATGAAAGTTTTCAAACTAACTAATTCATCTGCTACGGCGTTCATCCACTCAAGAGTGGGGATTCACCACTTGGCAGTGGGTACAAGGAAAGATTAAACATTTATTCTCCACACTGGCGGTAAACCATCTAGGGGTGCTTAATGTGAACTAGAATTTTACAAGCAATTGCAGCAATAACAATGGTTGGATTAGTACTACTAATTCTCAACCTTACAATCAAGAAATCTGCAAATTACAAGTATTACAATGATAGAGAACAATACTCAAAAGTAGAGAATGAATTCTTTCAATGATTTAACACTCCAATGATGAAGTAAAGGCCAAAAATAGAAAAGTAATGCAATCTGATATACAAATTTGAGTTCTGGAAATTCTGATCAGCAAACTATAAACTCACATAAATGCTTATAACTTCACCAGATTACCTCCGAATTGGCTGAAATCTTTTGCAATGGTTCTCTAAGAATATGGCGCCCAAAATCACATCATGAAATTGCATCAAATCATCCCTTTTTATTTGACACGAATCCCAATGCCATTAATGAAAGGTATGGCCTTCAAAGGGGGCGATTTCTTTAGATAAAAATCTGCAATTCATTAAAAATTCTGAAACTCTCCAAAAGGGGTCGCCAATAGTCAAGGAATTGATAGGACCAACACCCAGAATCAAAACTAAATCACACAAAAAACTGTATATAAAAATCTCCTTCAACCAAATAATAACCAGCAACATGAAAATTGGAAATATCTCACCAAAACTCCACAATAATGCTCAATATGTACTTCTGGATGAAGCACACTCCCAATAGACCATCTAGGGAACCATAGTTTCAGGCCCGAAGAATGGAGTAAACTTGCTAAGCTTTCCCTTAGCCGGATTCTGGATTTCAAACCAGTAGCATAACTTTACAATATTTTCCAAAGATGATAATGAAGGCTCAAAGCATCAATAAATAAGCTTTGATGACTCTAGATGAAGCACACTCCCAATAGACCAATTGTGTTTGAGCAACTTTCAAAGATGTGCTTTGTCCAATGGCCTTAAGGTGAATACCTATGAAAGTAGTAGAAGTTAAAATCATAGTAGAAAAAACTTTTTAACTCATTGACTCATGAATACTCGCAAGTTATACACCCAAAAACTTGCTGCTAAGTCATTGGCAAGTTACTTGCTCAAACACTAGTTAGGCAAGTTACACACCTAGAAACTTGCTGTTGAGTTGTTGGCAAGTTACTTGCTCAAAAATTTTGCCAAACTTGGTGAGTCTGGAAAAAACTTACTTGGTGTAGAAACATAAAATTTTGCCCTATAAAACACTCAAAACTTGCAATTTTTTTTTTTTTGGTTTTTGCTAGGGTTTCATTTTGTTTTTTGATAGAAAAATGGCATCCATAGGCAACAGAAGTGATGGCAAGGCTAGGGACCCCTCATGAAAACATGGCACAATGGCCACAAAGCCAGGAATGGTGGTGTGCAACTATTGTTGGTTGTGTATCGATCACCTCAAATTTCACCTTGCATGGATCATTGACTGAGATGTGCAAATATGTAATGCAATGGAGGCTAAGGTTAAGCCAAAGGATAAGCCTCTCCATGTGCCACATGAGGAGAAGAAAATATAATAAAATAGGACAACAAAGTGTAGGAGTTTATGGTGAACTCCTCAACACCCCAGGGTCACCTACAAGACAAAATAACTTCCACAAGAGAGAAATGGCAAAAATATCATGCTATGATTAAGGATGCAAGAATGCCAAAATAGCAGCCACACTGAATATGGCAATGTACATATGATGCCCTGCTTATATAGGCAAGATGAGGAATAGGATTAGACAAGATCATGACAAGTGTCTTAATCCTATCACATGAGACAACTAACTCATAACAAATTAGTACACAAGCTTAAAATATATGCCAACTAGATAAGATAAGTGAAAGTAATGCTTAACTAGAAAGATTCCTTCCTAGGACCTAAGTGGATTTAACAATGTAAATATGACCTAGATGGGTAAAACACCTATTTACACCAACACCCCCCCTTAAGTACGACTTAGGGAGTACTTATGCAAATGACACAAAAATGGGTCTTGGCTATGAGGCCATGTTAGGAATCCATGCACAGATGCAAATGCAATCACTCACAAACGAAGAAAAAGAGGAAACCTAGTGGGACAAAACTTCTCCCCAGAAGAGAGACAAAGAAGAGACCATTTTGCCCCCCCCCTCAATGAAAAAGATCCATCACAAATCTAACCAATCTCCATCCACACAAAGGATGACAAGAGAGACCATGTAGTCCCCCATAATGACATAACCTGTTGCAAAGAAGTACTGGAAGCACACTTGTGGGGTAACACTTGAATCCTTAATCCAACAAGCAAAGGAAAGTTAATTCTGATGCTAGAAACAATATTAGAGTCACTCAAGAACTTAGGTTGGAATCATGATAAGCAACAACAGACCCGATGCCAAGGAAAATTGAAAAACTCGCAAACTGGCACAACCCTAGAATCTATGAAGCAACAATTGATTGAGAAATGATCTGGAACTGAAATGAAGTGCAAAGATCAAAATTGCACCCTCCCAACTGTCAAAACATCCAAGTAATCTCCAGAACACCCTTTGGGATAAAACTGAAATAACAATCCATCTAGGACAGATACAAGAAAAAGTGCATGGATGGCATGATAGAGCTCCTCAATACCTTTCCAACGCTGAAAGAATTGTCAAAATTGAAGATCGTGACAAAAATTTATGAGCTTGGGAGCCATAAAACAAGATTTGACTTCAACCAATAATGAATGCCGCAAAACCACAAAATTATGCAAAATAACTTGCACTACTAGAAAATTGACAAAACCAGCTTTCCGACAATATCTTGTTTGAAAAATTTCGCCTCTTGGATTGCAAATTATGGCAAAACATATAAAAGGCCTATATGAGGCATGCAAAGACTAAGTAGGAGCAAAATTACAAGCCCTTGGGGGCTAAAAATCATGGCCCTTGGTCGCCCATAAGACTTGTTGTTGATGGAGGGTTTTAAAAAAATAGCACCCTGCCACCTGGACAGGTGGCTGTTGTAATGTCCCCTTTTTAGTGAGCATCGGAGTTTGGAGGAGTAGCCTATCACCAGGTCTTCGTAGGCTAATAATGGTGATGAGAGGGCCTCTTGTGGAAGTTAATGGGTTCTCTAGGTGGCAGTCGATGGTGGTTTCTCCTCAGTTTGATGGCATATTCAGAGGTGATCGTCTCCATGGGTTTCTGGCTTCATTTATATACACTTACTATTTTTAGTAAGTCAATGGGTTGTTAGAGGCCAACCATACTATTTATAGTAAGGCATCTTGGGGAGCAGAGGAACCAGTGGGCTATCTTCTAGCGTTGTCGGAATTGGTTAGTGATGTTTAATGATGGAGTTATGGTATGTAATTATTATTAAAGTGATACTTTAATAATAGTAAATTAATTATAAAAGTGCATATAATAATGACTTGTATTGACTTTATAATAAAGGTGCATTTAATGAAATTAAGTCAAAAGCATTTAAGACATGATATGGGCGGCCAAATGAAGATATTAATAAAGCCACAAAAGCAACATAATATCTAATATATTAAATGTGAGAATATGCCTTGGGGGTCCTGCCATTTGGGAGAGATATGAAAGGCTTTTGAAAAAGCAAAAGAATGATTCTTGATTATTCAATTCAATACTTGGCTTTTGTTGCTTTGGCATTTGAAGGTGAAATAGGGGGTTCTTCTTCAATTTGATCATGGAGAACGTCCATTCTCTCTGATTTGAGCAACCTGCAGGTGTGAGATATCATCCAAGAGTTGTTGCTTCAGGTGGCTTTAATCTAGAAGTCACATTGTGCTTATTTGGAGATAGATTGTTTGGATTTTCAGAGCTAGGGTTTGAAGAATAAATCAGACTATTCATATTTTGATTGTAGTTCAGAAAGGGCTTGAAGATTTGTAGTTTTTAAGATTATTAAGAGCAAGCTACAGTACCCTCGTGAATAGTACTCGCGCTACAGTGATTCACTACAATGATTTGCTACAGTTCTTTCTCCAAAACGTGAGCCTTGGCTGAAGAATCTTGTTCATTTTGTTGGAAGATGACTTGACTGGCTGAGGGTATCGATCTGTGCATTTAGGAGAGCTCTGAGACACTGTTGCTGCATTTCTCAAGGCATCCATCATTCTAAGCAAATCTTGGGAGTTTGAGGGTGAAGTAGCTGTCATTAGAGAGCATTTTTGGGCATCGAATCACAGTCATCAGCTAGACCAAGGGACGTGTGAGCTGCTACAGGCATTCCCAAACTGTGAGGCAACTGAGCTGAAGATTCACACAAGTTCTGGACATTCTTCAACAAGTTCGAGCATCCCTTGATAAGAGGAAAATGACTTTATCCAGGTCTGGTATAAATTGAGTTATTGGGGTCCAATAAACTATTGTTTTTGGGTTGCACAATTGACTCAAATCTGAAGTAATACCTGATGTACTTTTCTGAGTATTCATTTGTGTAAAATCAGTCCTTTAGTCATTCATTATCAGTCAACAAAGTGAAGGTCTGGTTGAGCAAGAACATCATAATTTGTATTGTGTTATGGTGCTTAAACTGAATATTCAAACCTGCTAACTCTTGCATCAGTTCCGAGTTTTGCTGTTGCTGAACTAAGATGTTTTTGAGCATTTTATCTTCATTGGTCATCCTAATTTATTTCAATACTTTGCTGTTAAAGACTAGTTAATGTATGAGTGCTAAAAGAGATAAAAATAGTCAATTTAAGACTCAGAAATGGATAGTTGAAGGTGGTATACATGTTATCTGGAATCACTGTTAACTTATGAATGCTTAGTCTGATTAGATGGAATATCAAACTAACTGAAAATATCTGGCAAAATCAGAAATTCAAATATCCTATCAGGGGTGGGATATTTCAGTGGTATCAGAGCGGTTTCCTGCCAACCTGGTCATTTTCAGAACAAAGGAAAGATGGCTTTAGATAAATCCATGATTGAATGGATGCAGAATTTGTATGATCTGATGAGGGATCCAGAAACACAAGAAGGTTTTTTAAGGATGTTTACAAAATCTAAACGAAAGGATAAGAGAAAAAAATTGCTTCAGAGTGATTTTCAGCCTACAAATGATCATGGAAAAAGAGTTGCAACAAGCAACGAGTTTGGTTCAAAGTGTGAGACACTACATGGGTCGACTCCTATTGATGAACATATTGGGAAAGGTAATGAGGAGCTGGTGGAAGAAGGGTTCAAATCCGAAGTGGTTGATGATGAGAAAGCCTTATATCACGATGATGGTTTGGTAGAACCCTAGGATGACATTACCAACACTAATGGAGTTGTGATCAGCCATGAAAACAAATAAGACTTTATGTTGTATGACGCTGATCCTAAATCAGGAAATTTGGGTAAGATTGATAGGTCCCAGGGTAGTTCTTCGGATGTATATGCTTCTATTCCGGAGGAGGAAATGAGCAATGAGGATGTTGAATTAGCAGCCTCTAACATTTCATTTGAGCCATCCTATGAGGATCTTGAGACCAGTACTTTTGATGAGGGTGTGTGCAATGCTGAAAACACACATGATCATGTTTTTCGTTCAGTTACTGATGGTGATGCAACATCCTATCACAGTGCTGATTTTAAATCAAAAATTTTGTGTGGAAATGTTATGTCTCAGGGGTCTTACCATTTGGCAGGGCAATTGAAGGTGAATGAAGGTATGATTGCTTCAGCCATAGAACACTTTGATGTTGGTCAACAGTTGTTGGCAAACTGTTGTTGGAAGACTCCAAAAACACATGAGTACTTTGATAGTGAACTTTCCCTTGCAGTGTTTTAGGCACTTGGAGAAGCGTTGGGGGTAATGAATTTTTTTTACCTACAACTGCTATCAAACAAAGACCATCTTCTCATGCTTGAGGGGATGTGTTATGATGCACTAAAGGGAAAAGAGGAGGAGGTTGATGAGCTCACTCATGAGCTTGAGGTCACCATGGACTCTTTGAGGAGCACTCAATTGGCCCTTCAAGAGTCAGAGTCTTGGATTGATGAGCTTATCATGGAGTTGAGCTTGGCATGGTCTTCATCACCTACAACTACAATTCATCTATCTATGGCAGCCATTGGTGATGAGCATACAACCACAGATTGTGGTAATGTGCATATTGAGGATGAGGAGACATCCATTTCATTTATAGGTGCAAGTGACACCCATGGGTTGAGTGCATTGGATGCGTTTAGTAGGGAACAGTATGATGCAACAGGTGTTCCTGAAGAAGAACACATTTTAGATGATGTAGTGAATGTTATTGACAGGTCTTGTGAAGAAGTGGTGGATTCTGTGGAGAGTTGTGTGATTGATTACAACGCTGTCCCATCTTCTTTATAGGAGCATTGTAGGGTGTCATCTAGTGGGGAGATTGGTTCTCATGCTGATTTGTTCCCCTCTCCAGGAAGCGAATCAACAACTTCATTCTATGCAGTTGATTGTGACCAACAATCTAATGAGTCACAAGGATGGAAGGATCAGCTGAAGGTCATTGGAGATAAAGTTGATCAAACTTTATCTCGCTTTGATTGCACACATAAGTTCGTCGAATACCTCCTTTGGTCAACTAAATTTGAGGAGAGACGGTACAGGGTTTCGACTGGAGCTTCTATTAAGAGTTTGCGGACTGTCAGGCACACCCTTAGAGGAGATTAAATCAAACTACCTCCATTTACTTTCAGTTAGAGATCTTACTATCAGGGTTGCCGAGAGGATTTATAGAGTTGTTGCAAGGTCTATCCATCATAACTTGAGTTGTGAGACATCTTCTGGTGGTAGCAAGGATATATGGAGTCCACGAATCTATACTGGCATTCCATTGCCGCAGTCGGATGAGTTTCACCTAGATTGTGTGGTGAGGTGTGCTCACCATTTTTCTTTTAGTTCACATGTATTTGATTGGACTATGATGCATAAGGCACACACTCATGTAGTGGACAGTTGGTATGAGGTATCTCCTTGCATGGATGAGGACTTCAAGCTTTGTAGGTATCCAGAGTTGCCTCCTCGGGATGATCATAATATTGAGACACATGACACAGGGGTTGACCTTAGTTAGCATGTTCTATTAGTTGAGCTCAGGTTGGTGCTACAGGTATTATCTGGAGATAGCAGGGACAATCCACAGTTCTACCTTTGGGATCCAGGAGGAGTGGTGCTTTCTTTTCAGTTGAGATCGCTTGGGGACAAACAATTTCGAGGAGGGCGGACTATAATGTCCCCTTTTTAGCGAGCATCGGAGTTTGGAGGATTAGCCTATCACTAGGTCCTTGTAGGCTAATAATGGTGATTAGAGGGCCTCTTGTGGGAGTTAATGGGTTCTCCAGGTGGCAGTCGATGGTGTTTTCTCCTCAGTTCGGTGGCATATTCAGAGATGATCGTCTCCATGGGTTTGTGCCTTCATTTATATACACTTACTATTTTGAGTAAGTCAATGGGTTGTTAGAGGCCAACTTACTATTTATAGTAAGGCATCTTGGGGAGCAGAGGAATTAGTGGGCTATCTTCTGGGGTCGTCGGAATTGGTTAATGATGTTTAATGATGGAGTTATGGTATGTAATTATTATTAAAGTGATACTTTAATAAAATTAATTAATTTTAAAAGTTCATATAATAATTACTTGTATTGACTTTATAATAAAGGTGCATTTAATGAAATTAAGTCAAAAGCATTTAAGTCATGATATGGGCGACCAAATGAAGATATTAATAAAGCCACAAAAGCAAATATAATATTTAATATATTAAATGTGAGAATATGCCTTGGGGGTCCTGCCATTTGGGAGACATATAAAAGGCTTTTGAAAAAGTAAAAGAATGATTCTTGATTATTCAATTCAATACTTGGCTTTTGTTGCTTTGGCATTTGGAGGTGAAATAGGGGTTTCTTCTTCAATTTGATCATGGAGAGTGTCCATTCTCTTTGATTTGAGCAACCTACAGGTGTGAGATATCATCCAAGGGTTGTTGCTTCAGGTGGTTTTAATCCAGAAGTCAGATTGTGCTTATTTGGAAATAGATTGTTCGGATTTTCAGAGCTAGGGTTTAAAGAATAAATCAGACTCTTCATATTTTGATTGCAGTTCAGAAAGCGCTTGAAGATTTGTAGTTTTTAAGATTATTAAGAGCAAGCTACAGTACCCTCGTGAATAGTACCTGCGCTACAATGATTTGCTACAGTTCTTTCTCCAAAATGTGAGCCTTGGCTGAAGAATCTTGTTCATTCTATTGGAAGATGACTTGATCGGCTGAGGGTATCAATCTGTGCATTTAGGAGAGCTGTGAGACACTGTTGCTGCATTTCTCAAGGCGTCCATCATTCTAAGCAAATCATGGGAGGTTGAGGGTGAAGTAGTTGTCATTAGAGAGCATTTCTGGGCATCGAATCACAGTCACCAGCTAGACCAAGGGATGTGTGAGCTGCTATAGGCATTCCTAGACAGTGAGGCAACTGAGCTGAAGATTCACACAAGTTCTGGGTGTTCTTCAATAAGTTCGAGCAATCCTTGATAAGATGAAAATGCCTTTATCTAGGTCTGGTATAAACTGAGTTATTTGGGTCCAATAAACTATTGTTTTTGGGTTGCACAATTGACTAAAATCTGAAGTAATACCTGATGTAATTTTCTGAGTATGCATTTGTGTAAAATCAGTCCTTTAGTCATTCATTATCAGTCAACAAAGTGAAGGTCTGGTTTAGCAAGAACATTATAATTTGTATTGTGTTATGGTGCTTAAATTGAATATTTAGAACTGCTAACTCTTACATCAGTTCTGAGTTTTGCTGTTACTGAACTGAGATGTTTTTGAGCATTGAATCTTCATTGGTCATTCTAATTTATTTCAATACTTTGCTGTTAAAGACTGGTTAAAGTATGAGTGCAAAAAAAAGATACGAACAGTTAATTTAAGACTCAGAAATGGATAACTGAAGGTGGTATACATGTTATCCGGAATCACTGTTAACTCATGAATGCTTAGTCTGATTAGATGGAATATCCAATTAGGGGTGGGATATTTCAGCAGTTGGTCGTAGGGGTTTAAATCCACGACTAGGGTTTTATACATATGGTTGGTGTAAATAAAACCTGCATCGGTAGTTTTAAAACAAAGTTTTTAATAATAAAAGAAATGCTTATAATTAAATGCAGAGTTTGTACCAACGAACAACACACGTGACCGATTTGACCAGACCGCAAAAAAAGAAGCTGGCATAGGGATGTACAATGGATGACGCTTGCAACACGCAGAAAGGAGTTCCACGATGTTGCAGAATATTCGCTTGACGACTACTGCAAACAACAATCTGCACGGGCTGTATGGCCACATATGGATCTGTACGGCCTAAATTTTTTTGCCTCGCCCTCTGACTGAAAGTCTCAGATTTCGACAATTTGGTAGTCGATCCTTAGGTTCTTGGGCCTTCCGAACGCAATGGCGAGGTTTGTTTTCACCCAAATTGCTCTGAAAAGTCAGCTACCCACCGGATCTGGCAATTGGAACCCTTCCTTCAAACCCTTGTAGATTTGACAAAATATATCGTATTTTGACAAAACGAAAGCCAAACTTGACTTTCTCTGACGTCTTGGATTCAATGGCGAGGTTCTCAAGACCCCAACTCACACCCAGCAAAAATTTCATGGCAAGATTGGTCCCTCAGATCTGGAAAGAAAATCTGCAGCATTGAAGCTCTGATGCCATGTAGGAGTTTATGGTGAACTCCTCAACACCCCTGGATCGCCTGCAAGACAAAATAACTTTCACAAGAGATAAATGGCAGAAATATCAAGCTATGATTAAGGATGCAAGAATGCCAAAATAGCAGCCACACTGAATATGGCAATGCACATATGATGCCTTGCTTATATAGGTAAGGTGAGGAATAGGATTAGACAAGTTCATGGCAATTGCCTTAATCTTATCACATGAGACAACTAACTCATAACAACCTAGAACACAAGCATTAAATAAATGCCAACTAGATAAGATAAGTGACAACTAATGCTTAACTAGAAAGATTCCTTCCTAGGACCTAAGTGGACTTAACAATGTAAATAGGACCTAGATAGGTAAAACACCTATTTACACCAACACAAAGGAAATGGTAACTATTATGAGTTCTTCTATAGGGTTTGAGGCAGATTTAGATAGGTAGTTGTTCTTGCATTGGCCAATAGATATGGGGCTTTCATATTGTAGGTAGTTCTATTCAACCCTCACAAACATAGGTGCAAGGTTTTTTCATTCCTCATAACACTCTTGGTGTGCAGCCTTCTCAACCCTCATTGGAAGGTATTGTGTGGAATTAGGAAAGTATAATGGGACCACATTGTATGTGCCAATTTTTGGTACTACAACATATCATTGAATGTTGCGAGGAGCCCTTATTGGGAGGCATTAGTCAATGCATTGATTGTAGTGAGAAAGAGGTTCAAGGCATTGAGCTTGTATGAGTTAAGTGGGCCTTTGTTGGAGGATGTCAGAAGCACAAAGATACTAGTTGAAGAATATAAGCAACTTTGGTGAAATAAGCGCTGCACTATTTTATTTGACAAGTGGACGGATTGTAGGAACAACACATTAACTAAATTTCTCATGGCTTTAGGTGGATAGTTGGTGTTGAAGTTAGTTGATGCCTTCAGTGAAGTGAAAAATATCAAGATATTATGCAACATGTTGGATGAGGTAGTGATTAGGTGGGCATAGAGAATGTTTTGTAGGTTGTGATAGACAATGCAATTGCATATGTGGCAGCTTGGAGACTTCTTAAGATGAGACAAACTATGCATTTTTGTTGTACTCATTGTGCTTATTGCATTGATCTTCTCCTTAAAGATATAAATTTTTTTGGATGGGTCAAACCTATAGTGGGAAACATGAGAAACGTTACAAAATACATCTACAAGCACCCATGGGACCTTGATTTCATGAGGGAATGCAATAAATGGAAATGAGCTTGTGTGGTTAGGAGCCACACGGTTTGCCACCAATTTAATTGCATTGTAGAGTATTGTAGCTTCATTGCCATTGCTTGATTGGATGTTTGTGAGGTTAGGAGCCACATGGTTTGCCACCAATTTAATTGTATTGTAGAGTATTGTAGCTTCATTGCCATTGCTTAATTAGATGTTCGTGAGGTCATAAGCCACATGGTTTGCCACCAATTTTATCACATTGTAGAGTATTGTAGCTTCACTGCCATTGCTTGAATAGATGTTTGTGAATGCTAGGTTGTTGGATAGTCCTTACTCAAGGTCATAAGCCACATGGTTTGCCACCAATTTTATCACATTGTAGAGTATTGTAGCTTCACTGCCATTGCTTGATTAGATGTTTGTGAGTGCTAGGTTGTTGAACAGTCTTTACTCAAGGAAGTTTGAAGGAAAGGGTTGTGAAATTGAATACCATATTGTATGATTTGTTTTCCCAACACATGGATGAAATCAACAAAGTAAGTTTAAATTATAAAAAAACAATGATTTTCTAATTTGTTATTTTTCTAGCTTCTTATTAATTTTTTTATTTTCTTTAATTTTTTATTTTAATTGTCTTGTTTTAGGTGTTGAAACCATTAGTTAGAGCTCTTTGGTTGGTGGATGGGGAGAAAAACTCCATTGGTTACTTACATAAGACTATGTTCATATTATTTTTGTATGGGTCAAACAAAAAAAATATGAACATATTTGGTACATTATTGAACAAAGGTGGAATAGCAACTCCACTTACAGATTCATGGCATTTCCAACTACTTAAACCCAAAATTTCTATTCTCCAATTCATTTAGGCTAGATGAAGAGGTTATAGATGGCCTCAACATGTGCATGGTGAGGATGTCCTTGATAAAGCCCTTAGAGAAATAATTTAAGATGAGTTGCAAATTTATAAGGATGTGGAAGGGAGGTTGTTTTCTTTAGCTCTATGCATTTAAGGAGAGTAGCTTTACCGCTTGGTAAAAAAGCAGATATGTAACTTTAGTTTAAGTTTACTAAATGTTGTCCTTAGATTTTTGGTGGGAAAATTTTGATTTTGGTGTAAAAACTTATAATTTTCAATCTCTTGCTATATGCATTTTGTCCCACTCTTGTAGCACTTCTAGGTGTGAGCATAGTTAGAGCACATTTGAGGCCATTCAAATGAGAAAGCACAACAGGTTGACTCAAAAGAATTTGAATGGCCTTGTCTTTGTGTGGTACAACCTTTGCCTGTGTGCCAAGGTGGAGTAGTAGACACACGAGGCAATGGAATTTGATGACATTGATCTATATTTAGATTGGATTGTTGCGGAAGTGGAGCCCATGTTTTTTATAGATGAGATTGCTGATTTGTAGAGGGAGGCAGCAGCATGGATAGTGATGAAGTGAGGAAGACATTACCCTTAATCCAATCTGAAATAAAATAGCAATCTCAACGGAGATATGCACACACCACCTGAAACAACAGAGATTGAATGCAAAATCTGCAAACTAGAATCAATGTATTATGTCTCAAACTTGCAGGAAGGATTACATAACTTCAACAAATCTGATTATATCAGATTTTACAGTCCCTAGGACTGATGTACAGCAACTCAAAACAAATTACAATCTGATTTTTATATGAAAATGAAAAAATACAACAACAACAACTTTCCTCCTTTCAACTACAACCTCCAATCTTCAGCTTGTAGCTTCCAATCTCCAATCTTCCACTGAACCAATCTTCAACAATGGTCTCTAAGGACTCTTTTGCTGCTATAATAACCTCCTTTGACCTGCAACAAAATGCCTTCTCCACCTTCTCCAAGAAAATCCACGCCCGCAATAACAGCCTACACATTCTAGCCAAGAATGGCTACCAAAACATAACACAAATTGCTTGTAATCTTCAAAAACAAGCTCTAGAATCTTCTCCAGAAAAAAGTCATGACCAAGTTGGGAAGAAACCTCCAAAAAATGCATGCCAAAAACATTTAATAATATAGAAAATGCTTTCTCAAACCCACTCCCACCAAAATTGCCAAAATGGGAGTCCATTCCTAGATTTTAGGGCAATTTCCAATGTATCTCCTACCAACTCACCTTGGGTGCCCACCTTTGCATGCATGATTATAGGAAGTTATAATTGCATTTTCCAACTCATATTCCCTCCAAGACCCATGCCCAATAATATTTATTTCCAATTTTTGAATATTGAATCCCCCTAAATTGTCTCCACACCCCAAAATTGCAACAAAATAATAAAAAGGGTAATTATTTAATATTTAACTTACTATAACTTTGAAAATTACTTCACCAAGCTAATCATCTACCAAACTTTAGGAAAATAAATTAAAATATTATTTTTGGTTGATGCAAGATTTCTGGTCAACCACGGATGCTCCTGCATCAGATAGCAAATAAGTCGGTAGAAGGTGAGGCATCAATAGGGGCTTTGTCGGATGCACATCATATGCCTGAGGCTGAGGCGAAAGATGATATTGTTGCTCAACATGAATCATTACCATTCAATTCAAGGGCACCAATACAAGAAATTTGTGGATTATGAATACAAAAAATCATTTGGGGAAAAAAATTGCAAACCACAAGTATAAGATTTTTTGGAAAAATCAAGAAAAATTCGAGAAAAAAAGGGGAAAAGATCGGATTTAAGAAAAAATGTAAAAAATTGTAAAAAAAGAGACTATTTTTTTTTTGAAAATTAAGGGCATTTCCATAGCATAGAGATATAGAGAGCAAATATAATAGAGTTTAACACAATAATTGTATAAAATAGGATTTTGTTATTTATATTCATATCACTGATTACATTGCATTGCACAAAGCATACTTTATAATGCATAAATAATAACTAGATGGTTACAATTGATAAAATTTCAATTACAATATAGTTTGTACAAGTCAACCTATAAACTAAGTACTAAGTTCTAAAAAATCAAATGTAGCCAATGACTCTTGCTACTACAAATAGAGCTCTACTAGAGGGTTGCAGGTCCTGATGATGAAGCTACTAGTTTAGAGCTTCTCCTGAGCCATTTAAGAAATTCATTAAAAAGACAGTTTTCCTTTGTTGATCAGACATCATAAATTACAAAACGGGAATCAACTGGTTTATATTTGTGGTTTAACAATACTTTTAATTTCTAGAACAATGCCAAAGAGAGCTATATGAAGACTGTGAAAGGGAAATTATATGACGAAGGAAGCAATTGCAAAGTTCAACTTAATGGGTTTTGAATCAAATAGCTAAAGATAGAGTAATACAAATTGCTTTTGAAACAATATCTTAAATCTCAAAAGAATATAAATAATATTGAAATGTTCTCATTGATAACTATTTTAGCAGATTTGTAAAATAGTAAGGGCAGTGTTAACTATTAGATAATAAATACTTGCTAGTACAAAAGAAGAGAGCAACTATTTGAGCCACAATTTTAGCTATTATTATTCAAGTAAATTTTCTTTGATTTTGTGTATAAGTGGATGGAGTTAAAAAAATTGGACTTGGAGTTGAGAATTTGAGAGATTATAGGTACAAGTTTCAATGGAAAATCAAAGCATGAGGAACATTCCCTTTGTTGGTAGCTAGTCAACGCTTCCCTTGGGATTCGTGACATGGACTAACCGCCTCTCGTGGATCTGATAACTCTGGCGGTTGTATCAGGCATTAACAGGTCAACCTTTTGGTGCAACGATAACCGTGGGACCAACAATTGGTTTTAGAGCATTTTAGGCTTCAGAAGGTGTTGCCAGGTGCAGTATTGGTTGTGTTTCATATGGTGTTGCCATCAATGACAAAGGGGGAGATTGTTAGAATATTTTGTCATTGATGTCAAAGGGGGAGTAGTAAGCCAGGGGGAGCAATGTTGTTTCAAATCAGTATTTGATTTCAGTTTTGGTATCAAAGCCAAAGGTGCCGGGTTTGAATCCCCTTGGGTAACGTTGAGGGGGAGATTGTTGGCAGCTAGTTAGCGCTCTCCTCAGGATGCATGACATGGACTAACTGCCTCCCGTGGATCCGTTAACTCTGGCGGTTGTATCGGGCATTAATAGGTCGACCTTTTGGTGCAACGACAACTGTGGGACCAACACCCTTTCAATGGGACAGTTGCTGAAATCTTTTTGGATCATTAAAGAGAAAATATATGAGGCCTACTTCGGGAGGGATTAAGATAAGCCCGCAAGACTAGGGAATGACTTCTCTCAAGGCATGTATTAGTTTTCTTGATACCTATTTAACATGCATGGAATGCTCCATTATATATTTTTGAAGAATTCATGCACTGCTATTGTACTCTTGCAGGCCTTCTTGAACTTCATGTATATGATGATCCTAAATGGAATGTAGTTTCCCAACAAGTGAAGGGCATGAATTAAGTAATGAGTTTCACCAATTAAACAAAGCATTAAGCCTGCAAAATATATAGAAATTTAAATATAACCAAAACAATCCTTCATTTTGATATAAAATATTGCTACAGTTTATTTTTTCAGCACTACAAGCTGATTTTTATCTTTTTGATAGGAACCATTCTGCTTCTGGTTCCACAATGTCTATATACTATTATGTATATACTTATGCTTCCCACTTGATTATACAATTGTCACTACCCTACCCGCTTATCATTAAAACTTGATGGCCAGTGTCAAATTGAAGCTCCAAATTATCACACTTTGTTAGCATTTGAAAAGGAAATTGTCTCAACCTAACCTTGGTATTATTGTTGACAATTGAAATGTTAAAATTCTTTTGAATAGTTAGGATCACAAGAATTCAAAGAAAACAAACCTCTTTAGGTTGATATCAAGCCAATAGAGTTTCGTTTCAGTTTAGTCTGGCTTTCTATATTTACTTTTGGCAAGTACTTTTATAAGGTTCAGATATGTTAAAAAAAAAGAGAAGCCTTACTTAGTATTTATGATATTGTCTACTATTTTCCACTAAATTGTGTCTTTGGATTTATATACATGGAAAGCATTACTACAAGCCTAAGGCAAATGACAGTAGTGTGGAATATAGAGAAAAAAACAACACATCTCTTAACCATTCCATGTTAATGTCCTTAACATCAAACATAGAAGCATACCAAAGAACATGTCTCTATTTTAATGTCCTTAACATCTATTAGAAATATACTCCATTCAAGGTCGCCTACCTGCAATTTGCCTCAGCAACTTGATGAAATCTAGTGAATCTTTGATAGTGAACCACGTCCCAGCAGCCAACACTTAGTTCTTTGCTAAAAATCAACAAAAAAACCTGATTAAATAGCACTTTTGCGATGGGTTGGTTGGGCAATTTTTATGCGATTTTTGTTGGAAATGTTGTCATTGATGTTAAAGTTATATCAAGAACAGTATGACAGGAGTAACTGAAGATAACATATTTGAATGCAGATCTCAAGTAGATCACAGTGAAGTCTATGAGATGATTCTAAAGGATATTATTACAGTTTTGGAACAGTCATTGGAGTAGACCTCATTTTTTCTAGTAATCTTTGAAGGTAGAAATCTGGGAATTGTCTCAATCACAAGATACCTGGATACCTGAGCAATTTATCATAAGTGCACCTGCTGGGCACTAGACATACGTTAGACTTTATCACTGTCTCATGTTATAATCTGGACATTTGAGAAACCATCATCGTTTTAAGCTCATCACCGATATGAGAAAGATGAATATATGATCTCAAGCATCTACAAATGTGGCCCGATCTATATTAGGCGATTGTTAAAGAAGATTGCTCTATGAAGATAATACTTCAGAATTATCAATAAATCGTTGAGATTGATATTGGTGCGATGAAACAAGAATGACCTGTGTGTGTTTTGTGGTTGTGTAAGTGGGTAGTCTAAATCTGAAGTCCCATCTTCTTGTGTGGGCTAAGTGTGAGATCATTCATCACCAAGGCAGATTGGAGGATAGGGATAGTGCAGGTCAGATTGAAGGCATCTTGCAACCATCAAGTCAAGGTTGGTGCCTTGCATTAGGGGCTGGTGCTCCTTGTAGGTAGGTGCCTACTAAAGTTGTAAAGGTTAGGTGTTCCTTGTAGGTTGAATCCTACTAAATCATCTTTCTTGTAGATATAGTAGGTTGGTGCCTACTTTCTTGAAAAATCATTTCAATAAAGTTGTGTCAACTTCTTGTGTAAATTGGTTCATATCAAAGTTGATTGTAATAGGTTTGAAAAAGATTAAGAATTGAAAGTTTGTGTTGATTTACTGATTCACCCCCTCACCCTCAAGAAATCTTTTGTGCTCTTCAATTTTTATGTGATTTAAACCCTTGAAAATCATTGAACATTGTTGAAAATCACGATTGATTAAATCAGGATTTTTTGGGGAAAAATTGTTTTTTTTTTTTAAATTGGGGTTTTTGCAATTTTTTGAGGATTTATGCTTCTATGATACTGATATCATATGACGTATGACACGTTGATGTCTATTGAACTCATTTTTTGATCTATAGATTAAGGAAAACTACTTAGGAGTTTTTTAAATTCAGTTTTTATGCATGTTTTTCAAGATTATTTTACAAATTTATGTGTTTTTAAAATGTCAGAAAATTTGCTAAGGCTTGAGTCTGAATCAAATTTGAGGCCTGCTGAGTTTTTGAACTATAGTCAAAAACTTAAAATAATTCTCCTATCTCAAGAGTTATTGAGATCTTTCCAAATGCTTCAAGTTTTACTTTTTTAGGTCCCACAACCAACCATTACTCAACTGCCATCTCTGCTTTCACTTGATCCTCCAAATCCTGAATTTGCTTCTCATGTGCTTTATCAAGGTTGGGTCATTAACCTGCAGAACCAGATTCTCCAAATGTTTCCTTTTGTGAGGTTCAGACCCTCCAGAATCTTGGCCTTAAACAAAGTTCTATCACTGTATTTGGGCTCAGAATCTCCAAATTGCTATAACTCTTAAGCTTAAAGAATTTCTCACATCAACAAGAATGCAGAAACTAAAAATTTAAATGGACAGCAGGAAAATTGTGACCATATTCAAATTCCAATCACCACCCCCAAAATTAGCAAGCAAGACACTGATCATGCTTGGCTAAAGTCCCATAAGATCTCAAAACAATATTCATAATTTGACTAAGATGTGGGAGGAATAAGTGCCTTGTGGGAACTGGGAACAATGTTTATCATCATGGGGATTCACCTGGTCCTTTGGAGACACATGGAGGCCCATATTCTTATTACCCCTGTTAGCCATGTTGATTTTTTCTCTTAGACTATGAAAAGAGCCCTGCATGGTACCAACGATCACTTTATAGTTGCCATCTACTATCTAATCAGCAAAGTACAACTCTGTGGCAGTCAAAAGGACAAGAATTAAAGCCACTGATTCAATTGTATTTTTAAATAGGAACTCCTACTTTGCCACTGAAGGCCAGTAGCCCCTGCCCTGATGGTCTCTTACTACCTATGTTGAATTTTTCACTTAAGACTATCAAAAGAGCCCTGCATGGTACCATTGATCACTTTGGAGTCATCATTGACCATCTAATTAGCAATGATCAACTCTGTGGCAGTTGTAAGGACAAGAATTAAAGCCACTGGTTCAATTGTATTTTAAATAGGAACTCCTATTTTGCACAGAAGGCCAATAGCTTCTGCCCTGATGGTCTCTTCGTACCTCTCTGCATCCTGCAGTCCCAGAAATTACCCCTGGCTTCACCATTGAAATTTAGTAATATACTCTAATCTGCTCAAGTTGGACTCAGGAGCTCTTTGTTGATGTTGCCATACCTTTAATGTTTAATGCTTTTGCTCAACTAAGGAGATACATGTAATTTTAATTTCTCAGGGATACGATTCAATGATTTTAGTCCGAAAACTGAATTAGACCTGAAACACACTGTTTCTCTATATAAATAAATAATCCTCTTTAAAAATATTAATTGGATCTCAAATCCTGTATGAAGTCCAACATATGTGTTTACTCTACTGCACTTTACAGTCATTAATTTTTTTTGCGTAAATACTAAGGTTTTAGCCTTTAGGGAGTATATACTATTTAGGATCCTTAAATTTGGCCAAGCATGGAAAAAAATCAAGGGCAACAACATAGTTTTGAATCTTTGATTACTTTTTCTGCCTCCTTGAAGACTGGAAGCTGCTTTTAGGTGTCCTGTGGGCATAAGGTCTTTAGTGGTGGCTTTTTTTCTACAATAAGCTGTTCAAATTTAACTACCAAATTGCAAATGCTGAACAGTTCATCTAATCTGCTTGACACAGGTGAACTATTCAGAGATATTGTGGGCAGTGCATATTATGTGGCTCCTGAAGTCTTGCGGCGAAACTATGGACCAGAGATAGACATATGGAGTGCTGGAGTAATACTGTACATTCTTCTGTCTGGTGTACCTCCTTTTTGGGCAGGTTACTATTGAAACATTTTTTAGTCTGGACTATTTCTTTTGAAGTAGATGCTTACAGTATACAGTGATGTGTGTGATACCTTCTGCCCATATATTGATTGCCACTCCAACATTCAACTTTGTTCTGGACAGAGTCAGAACAAGGCATTTTTGACGCTATACAACGTGGTTACATTGATTATACAAGTGATCCATGGCCATCTATATCTAGTGGTGCAAAAGACCTTGTCAAAAATATGCTGAAACAGGATCGCAAGGAACGCTTTACAGCTCTCGATGTTTTGAGTATGGCCTTTCTCTTCATTGTAAAGGATTGTGCTCATTGATGCTAGAAATACCCTATTTTGGTGGTAATGCAATATAAATTGATTTTTATATTGAACTAGTTTACTGCTTCAAACTCTACTCAATCATTTTGCATGATGTAGACCATCCATGGATGAGAGAAGATGGGGAAGCCCCTGACAAACCACTTGACACTGCTGTATTGATTAGGATGAAGCAATTCAGGGCAATGAACAAGCTGAAGAAAGTTGCTCTGAAGGTATACTTCCATAATGTTGAATCAGGCATATCTAACTATTTTTGTGTATACTCTAAAATGTTTCAATCTAAACACAGGTGATTGCTGAGAATCTATCAGAAGAGGAAATAATGGGTTTGAAGGAGATGTTCAAAACCATGGACACTGATAACAGTGGTACAATCACATATGAAGAGTTGAAGACTGGTCTTGCAAGATTAGGGACTAGAATCTCTGACCCAGAAGTCAGGCAATTGATGGATGCTGTAAGATAATGAAGCATATTTCCTATAAATCAGATCCGTGTAGGGTGTTGAAAGTTTGATCACTAAATCATTCTAGTTATTTTGATGTAATGGCACTTTTTCAGTGACTGTTTTCATTTAGTTTTATGTTTGTTATTTCAGGCAGATGTAGATGGGAATGGAACCATTGATTACCTTGAATTTATCACAGCCACAGTGCACATGAACAGAATGGACAAGGAAGATCATATCTATTCTGCCTTTCAATATTTTGATAAAGATAACAGTGGGTAAGTTTGCTTAGAAGCCAGGGCAGATGCCATTATTTTCAGGGATTTGTTTTCACTTATAGTGAATATGTGATTTCCAAATTCATTTGGGGTTTCTACAGGTACATTACAAAGGAGGAATTGGAGCAAGCCTTGAAAAAGTATGGATTGGGTGATGAAGAAACCATTAGGGATATAATTACCGAGGTAGACACAGACAATGTAAGTATATTCTGCTATCAGGGAAAAATACATATTTCAAAATTTCTAAGACAAAGGCTAAATTTATGCTTATTTGCTGTTTGTTCAAATGTTAGGATGGACGAATTAACTATGATGAATTTGCGGCGATGATGAGGAGAGGTCACCAAGATGGCAATGCAAACAGAAGACGTGATGTAACTGCGGGGGCGCCAAGGCATAGATAATTTCTAAGCATATTCTGTTATGTCATCAGAACTTATGATCTTATTAAATTTTCTTGAGGAATCACAATTGTGACCATATATAAGTTATTTACACACCTCTATGCTAATGTATCTCAGAGAAAGTATCGATGCAATTGCTTAATCCCACATATACAGTCAATTTTATGAGAATTTTCTTTCAGATTGGGGACACTATTTGGGAATGAGCTTTTCATAGTCACTGCTCATTTTACTTCCTCCGGATAAATTCTGACTTGTTTTTGATTGTATATCAATGCTATCTTTTTCGTTGGTTGCAAAATTAAATGAAAAAGCTATTGTCATGCAAATATGTTAGACAATTTGTTGTCACTGTATTTGCATCCTGAAATGAAGTTTCTTATCCACAGCAATTTTGAATTTTGTTTAATTTGACCATTTGTTGAATCCTTTCTTTTCATGTTGATATTGTTTTAGTGTTTAATTACTTTTAAATTCTTAGGTTCCTTTACCTTATTACTATCTTTTGTAACCACTTATACCCATTTTTTTATTGTGAATGTTAATATAATTTTTTCTTGCAGCTTCTTAGATGTCTCTTATATATGAAAGCTGTTGTAATAACCATCCCTCATTTACTACTATTTTTTTTTCCAACTCACAAGTACTAACATAATTGATCAAGCATTTTCCATTTAATTTAGAATTGCCAACTTCATAACCTCTCTAACCACAATCAGTGTGACAACTCTACGCCACCACTCAGATGCTCACACTAGAATGTGGTAAGCTCTCAATATCAGGGTCATACCTGGATCCAAACTCAAACCTTGAGGGATCATTCATAATGTCCTTTCCCATGTTTTCCTTTGGGAATCGATGGCTCCATAGTTCGTATGCCAAAGATAGAGAGAATTCACTCTCATCTTATATGATATCTTTGATCTCACTTTTAATTTTTAAATCACAATTTCTAATTACAATATAATGATAACACACATTCCAATCAAGTATTTGTTCCATGCCACTCATTAGTATACAAACACACACAAGAGCATATCATTCCAACATCCTATGTTCACAAAGTGATTGAATCAAGCATACATCTTTTATATAGAACATGATTAGCTCCCACTTGTGTCACACACACATATGTGATCATCTCTTATACACTTCACATGAACACATGGGGTTACATGGGGTTTGACTCAAGCATATGTCACATATACACAGGGTCACTATCCTATAACCACATCACATGTAAACACAATGAAACTTAGCCATCCAACACGTACAAAAGGTGAATAACAAAACAACCTCACGAGTATATATAGTAACCAATTAGCAAGAGGAAGTAGTTGCAACCTTACTACAAGTTTTGTTTCTTTTTTCTAGGTCACCAACACATAAGTATTTAAGTACATCCCATTCAAAAAAAGGAATGTTGGTGCATCCCATGCTACACCATGGGTCCCATCTTTTTCTCCAATCCATCGCCACCTATCATTAGCAAGGGCACAAGTACAACTTACACAATACTTGAGACCATTTTACACAAGTATATTGTAATTGACTCATACACATAATGACCAACTAGCAACATGAAGTGGATGTGACACCATTGCATGCATTTTCTATTACTTGGTTCACTAACACTCACTCTAATGCATTCCAATCATAAAGGAAGCTCAATGCATCCCATATTACACTACAAGTCCCATTCTTTTCCTCAGTTCTTTGCACCATTTGTGATGATGGGAAAAAATTCCATATTACTTTTAATCACCACAAGACAAGGTATAAGTGTAAAAACACATATCACCTAAGGCTAGTAACATGATTTCCATAGCTCATTAATCGTCTAAGTCATTGTACAAATTCATAATTAGGATGTCTTATGGTCTTACCGCAAACCCAAGATTAGTGGCTATACTACCAATCAAAGCCATGAAACCACACCTTAGGCAAGTACAACATAGGAGACATTTCTTTTTGTATAGTCGTAAAATTGAACCCCTCGCAATTTCACATACATTCTTGCATTTGCTTTAGTGTCCACTCCCTTAGCATCTTGAGTAGGGTCATTTTAGCCCTTGCATCAGCCTTTTTCCCCTCTCAGGATGCTCCAACACCCCTTTTTAGCAGCTACCCTTTGCGCATCAGCTTTACATCGACCTTTGGGCTTTTCCCGTTCTCGTCATTTTGTAGCGTGACGTGTCTGGACACTAGCGTGCGGCGTGGACATCCGCAAGTTGCGCTAGCGCCCTGTGACGTTTTAACGCTCAAACAACTATCTCCGAGCATGCTTGCCACTTGTCTTCACCTTTTGTCGGTGGTAATCGCCTGAGACACCTTGTAACGGTTGGAGAAGCTTCTTTTCCCTCCTTAAAAGCAGTCTTTTCAATCCATTTGGTCTTCTAAGATCTTCTGAACTTCTTCTAGCTCCACTCTTCCGCTTTTAGCTTCATTCTACCATTTCACTCTTGCTTGCATAACTTCATATAGCTTGTTACACTAGCATTCTTACATCCTTTCAAGCTCTCACAACACCCTTTTGGCTCTTACAATTTCATCTCCTTCACTTCATGCTTGTGAGCATCTTGGGATTTCATATCCCTTATCTACTACATCTCTACTTTGTGATACAGGTTCTCCTCCTTGAGCGGGGATTGCTTTTATCACTCATACTTGGTGGTGCGGGTTCTACTCCTGAGCGGGTTTTCCTTTCACCACACGCTTTGTTCATTCCATTCTTTCTCTCTATTTTCTTGGCTGTCTGTAGAGGTGGGAACACCAAAATGGGGGTTTGACTAAGGCAAACCCCTATACAACCCCAACACTTTCTCCAGATATTACACTTGTTGGTACTAAAGATATCTACTAGCTGGAGGCTTCATTACTTGGATTGTTGTAAGCATCTTCTTTCCTTTCTTCTCCTTATCTCTTACATTTCTATTTCACTTTATTTCAGTTCCATTGCATTCTACTATTTTATCGTATTCTGTAAATTCTCAATAATTGGAGTAGAAGTAGTTGTTTAAATATTTTCTGTGATAAACTTGTTCTCTAGTCCATACAAGATGACAATGCGCCTCTGGGATGCCAGCATGCCGTGTTGTCATCCGTATTCTGCGCTGCCATCCTTTGGCCAAGAGCTCATTAGTTTGTCCAAAAAATCTCTATGACCTGCTCTTTCCGATTTTGGAACTTCCGTGCTGTTCCTTAAGATATTTTAGGGCAGTTCACCTTGTGAGGCTCTTTGAATGAAGAGAAATCGTGAGTAGCGAATCCCCCTCTTCTACATTTTGGTGAACCTGACGTGAAGAGAAAATCTTCCGAAAAACTAGGAATTTATTTACCCCTACTTGGCGGGGTCATAATTTTTGACTCGGTGCTCGGAATTCAAAACTGTTTGCACCGTTGGAAAAGTCTCCTAGAGAACTAGTTTAGTCCTCAAATACAAGTGCCTTTGACAGTTGAATTTTAAGGATCGACGCAAGTTCCGACCTCAAATTCTGCTCCGAAGGCTCCAAAAACGCAAATTACTAGAACATAGAAAATATCAAAAAAATTGTAATGAATTTAATATCTTCTTTTATTTGTTCAGTATCTAATTTTGTTCAAAATGTTAATGATATTCCATTTCAAGCATGTGATGGTGACTTGGATTTACCCATGTCACTCGATGTCTTTGATCCTTCTCATGAGATTCCTCCTGCTTCAAAGGATATCTTGTTGCAAGAAGATGAAATCATTGATATCTTTCTTAACATTACTCTACCTTCTCTTCATTCTGATGCACTCTCTTCTAGAGATGATGCATCCACGAATGATGAATTTCCTATTCCTTCCAATGCACTCTCTTCCAGAGACATTGCATTGGTCAATGATGAATCTTACCTCTATTCCAATGCACTCTCTTCTAGAGATGATGCATTAGTGAATGATGAATCTCTTTTCGCGTTTGATCCTCCCTGGATCGATGTTGAGAATGTTTCTTCGAATAATTATTCCACATTTGATCCTGTTTGGATTAATGTTGAGAATATGTATTCAAATAATTGTTCTACTAGTTGTGATGATTCTGTAAATGTAATCTATGTCTCTGCTACCCCTCAAAGGCCTAAGAGACCATTCATTTACGTGACTCCAACTATTCCTTCTTCTAAAAGGATTTGTTCTATTGATGGTGTTCCATTTGATGGTGGTTCTCTTGATCTTTCTAAGACTCCCTCTTATAGAGCAGTAGCCCATACTTATGAGAATAGAATGAATAAACAACCAAGTCTTCCCTCAACACCTAAACCTACAACTAAAGCACCCAGTGATTACAATCTTGTCGAGCAACTTCAAGTTACTCCGGCTAAGATCTCACTGTGGAACTTGCTTCAGTCTACTTCGGTTTATCAAGGTATGCTTCAGGAAGCCTTGCAAAAGATCCTCTTGCCTTCTTCCGCTAGGCTGACAGATGCTAATATGTTGATGGCGTATATTCATGCAGATTCGTCGAATATCACGTTCTATCCGCAAGAGCTCCCACCTCCAGAAGTATAGAAGCAAGTGGATCCTCTAATGATTATAGTTAATATTAATAATTAGACGTACTCTTGTTGACGCCAGTTCGACGCTCAATGTATGTAGCATCAATCTATTACCTAAGATTAATATTGATTCGTCTTCTCTAAATGCTTCTTCTGTTGTTATTTGTGGGTTTGATAATGTTGAGCGACAAGCTCTAGGTTCAACAGTATTACCTTTGCAGCTTGGACCCATTACTGTACCCACCCTTGTATATGTTATGACAAAAAAATTACCATATAACCTTCTTGG
This sequence comes from Sequoia sempervirens, assembly GCA_007258455.2. Classification (NCBI taxonomy): domain Eukaryota; kingdom Viridiplantae; phylum Streptophyta; class Pinopsida; order Cupressales; family Cupressaceae; genus Sequoia; species Sequoia sempervirens. The sequence goes on along the minus strand of VDFB02109042.1, from coordinate 70,319,030 downwards.
TAGGCTGTGGATTCATGCTATGGGTGCAGTCCTGTCTACCTTGCATAAATCTATTAAGTTCATTGCTAACAATAAAGTAGTCACAGTCAGGGCTGACCCTGAGGCTATGCACTTATGTGAGATGGCAGCTGCTGGTTGAGCTTCAGTTGTGCCTACTCTTATTCCTTTAGTTTCTTCTAATGTGTCGATGTTTACTCCAACAATACCTACTACAAAGGATACTCTTGAGATAAATGTCCCTGAAGAAGATCCTTCTGAAGCGAGAAATCTTAAGTCTGCTCCTTCTACCTCTTCTCAAAAGAATGCATGTCTTGGTGATGATTGGGGTTCTTTAGACTTTACAAAACCCTATGTTGGGGAATGTAAAGTTGACCCGATCCACTTAGACCTTCCAATAACAGCACCCACACCCGCTATCAAAGATGGTCATTCTTTTGTATCACAAGATAAGGTGAATGCAAATTGTAATGTTCTTAGTGTTGATCCTCCTTCTGAGGAAGATGATCACACTTATGCTAAGGAGGTTGATGTTGGTAATCTTGTCAGGAAAGATGATGGTGATCTCATAGAGGAGTATAATTCCTGTTGCCGGAATAATACTCTCCACGTAGATCCTCCATTGTCTACTACCTTCGTATCTTCTTCTCGTGAGCAGTCAAAATTTTCTCCACAAGAGAAAGGGTTGATTCTTGCTCCTCATTCTTTGTCCAAGCAAGAGTGTATTCTGTTGTGGCTTCTAAAAGCCCTCCTGATCACTCTTCCTTCTACGTGCAAGAAATCTCACAAACATGATGAAGAAAAACATTCTTTCTGTGCATTCCATCGAGTGCCTGTCCATTCCACTAGTGAATGCAAGGCCTTGAAGGACAAAATACAACTTCTTGATTCAGGTGCCATCAAACTCCCATTTGATTGACACACTTTCCTTTTCTTCGCATGACAAGTGATATCGAGGTTTACCTCTATCCTGCATGCTCTAAGTATCTTGCATGGTTCTCCTCCCCTGTATGTTGGGGGCAGTGATAACTCATTTAAGAGATGTGTCTCCTTCTTAAGGACCCCTCTCTTCACTATGCCTTTCAAATGAAGCGTCCCTTGAGTGGATCCCTCTTCTTTTGAAGGGTTCTCGAGGGACCCCTTTGAAAGCTCTCCTCCTGAATGAATTCTTTGCATCTAGCTTGGGGCAACCTAACTAGACCTCGCTTTTCAAATAGTGCCCCTTGAGTGGACCCCTTTTCTTTTGAAGGGTTCCTGAGGGATCCCTTCGAAAGCCTTCCAATCTATCGATGGTTTGCGTGATTGTCCGCTTACTTGCCTACGTGGCGCTTGTTGACTCTACAGAGTTTGCTTTCCTAGGTTTCCTCCATGCGAGAGATCTTGGGGGATACCTCCTTGCAGGTTTGCGGGCTTGTAGGGCGCTTCCTTTGAGCTCCCTCCATGTGAGAGATCTTGGGGGTGGCTCCCCTGCAGGCCTGCAGGTCTGTAGGGCGCTTTCTTGGGTTTCCTTCATGCGAGAGATCTTGAAGGTCACCTTCCTTGTAGGTTTGTGGGTCTGTAAGGTGCTTTCCTGGCTTCCTCCATTGGAGAGATCTTGGGGGACGCTTCCTTGCAAGTCTACGGGCCTGTAAGATGCTTTTCTTGGTATCCTCCATGTGAGAGATCTTAGAGGACACCTTCCTTGCAGGTCTGCGGTCTATGAGGTGCTTTTCCGGGTATCCTTCATGTGAGAGATCTTGGAGGACACCTTTCTTGCAGTTGTGCGGGCCTGTAAGGCGCTTACATTCTTAAATTCTCTTTCTTCTCAAATTGCATATACCAGATCGAAGATCTGCATCTTCTTCATCCTGAGTATATGCCCTTCCTTTCTTCATTTTAAAATTCTTCTATCTTTTAATTTGGGGAGGATGCATAGTATTGAGACAACCTTTTTCATCGAGGTCTCTTTACTTTGCTGACTCGAATCCTTTAGCTTTTTATGTTCTAACGTTTTGTCTGGTGTAGGTCTTTCTTGTCTAATGCATCTATTTTGCAGGTCTTCAACCTGGGGGCATGCTTCCATGGTTTGAAGAGTTGTTTGCTTCCCCTACAGCATCCTTTTGGCATATGATGTTATTTATGTTTAGTAGATTTCCTTTAGCGTGCATATTAATGTAGATTCATATGCCCGCTAAAGTGGGGGAAAAATGTATAGTCGTAAAATTGCACCCCTCGCAATTTCACATACATTCTTGCATCTACTTTAGTGTCCACTCCCTTAGCATCTTGAGTAGGGTCATTTTAGCCCTTGCATCATCCCTTTTCCCCTCTCAGGATGCTCCAACACCCCTTTTCAGCAGCTACCCTTCGCACATCAACTTTACATCAAACTTTGGGCTTTTCCCGTTCTCGTCGTTTTGTAGCATGACGTGTCTAGACACTAGCGTGCCGTGCGCCGCGCTAGCATCCTGCGATGTTTTAACACTCAAACAACTATCTCCGAGCATGCTTGCCACTTGTCCTCACCTTTTTTTGGTGGTAACTGCCCGGGATGCCTTGTAATGGCTGGAGAAGCTTCTTTTCCCTCCTTAAAAGAAGTCTTTTCAATCCATTTGGTCTTTTAGGATCTTTTGAACTTCTTCTAGCTCCACTCTTTCGCTTTTAGCTTCATTCTACCATCTCACTCTTGCTTGCATAACTTCATATAGCTTATAACACTAGCATGCTTACCTCCTTTCAAGCTCTCACAACACCCTTTTGGCTCTTGCAACTTCATCTCCTTCACTTCATGCTTGTGAGCATCTTGGGATTTCATATCCCTTATCTACTGCATCTCCACTTTGTGATCTCCACTTTGTGATATGGGTTCTCCTCCTTGAGCGGGGATTGCTTTTATCACTCATACTTGGTGGTGCAAGTTTTACTCCTAAGCGGTTTTTGCTTTCATCACACGCTTTGTTCATTCCATTTTCTCTCTATTTTCTTGGCTATCTATGGAGGTGGGAACACCAAAACGAGGGTTTGACTAAGGCAAACCCCTATACATCCCCAACACTTTCTCCAGATATTACACTTGCAGGTACTGAAGATATCTACTAACTGGAGGCTTCATTACTTGGATTGTTGTAAGCATCTTCTTTCCTTTTCTTCTCCTTATCTCTTACATTTCTATTTCACTTTATTTCAGTTCCATTGCATTCTACTACTTTATCACATTATGTAAATTCTCAATAATCGAAGTAGAAGTAGTCGTTTAGCTATTTTATGTGATAAACTCGTTCTCTGGTCCATACGAGATGACAACGCGCCTCTAGGATGCCAGCGTGCCGCACTGTCATCCATATTCTGCGCTACCGTCCTTTGGCCGAGAGCTCATCAGTTTGTCCAGAAAATCTCTATGACCTACTCTTTTCGATTTTGGAACTTCCACGTTGTTCCTTGAGGTAGTTTAGGGCAGTTCACCCCATGAGGCTCTCTAAATGAAGAAAACTCGTGAGTAGCGAATCCCCCTCTTCTACATTTTTGATTCACTAATGCCAATCCTAAACTTTTGAGATGGCTAGATCTTGGCATCCATTGTTTATTTCCTATTGGCGGAGCTTGTTTAAACCATCTACAATTAGGTAGCTGCTATCATCTATCACCTACATGCTACTAGTGAAAGCTAACTGACCCTATGATATGATTGAAAACTTATTTTGACAAAGTATGCTCCCTGACTCTTGTCATGTAGGAGCAACAATAAGCTTATCTATAAGTGGGACATATGTTTCACAATTTCAGTGATCATCTCAAGATGAGTGGACAAGTTACATTATGAGAATAATTATCCTTTATCTATGCCCTCATAGAGTCCTTTGCTCAATCCTAGTTGTGATGCAAAGAAGTCAACTCTTGTATTCATATCAGTTCAACGCAATGATATTAGAGGGTACACAAACATTGATCTACAATGTACTATCTAAAGGGTTTACAACTGTAGGCTAGTTAATTTGGCTACATTACCACAAATGGATCCATTAAACTATATAATGTTCCTATAGGTCTTGGAGTCAACATCCAACTTGCATGTAACATGTTGAACCCCCATGAGTGACCTCTATCTAGACATATATCCAGAAGTACAAACTCATAAAGTAGTCTCAAAGGCCATTTATGTCATTCAATTATTATTTGGAAATACATTATTCAATAGAAAAATTAAACCCATAGAAGTAAATATTAGACAATATTCTACTTCTGAGTATAGGCATTTTTGGTACATTCCTATCATAAGGCATAGCACCTAGTTCGACTAAACAAACATAAGAACAAAATGCCATACCATATTGGTAATACTTACCATTAATTGCCAATAGTCAAAAAGGCCATCCTAGGAATTTAGTCCTCAATTCAACATAGATCCAAGTACAATAATTAGAGCAAGAAAACCATCCACATATACATGAGTTTTTTCATGCCCTTAAATCATAATGGATTAAGTCAATGCCATCATTAAATGCAAGTTAGTAGGTTTCTATAATACCTTCATAGCCAAATTATAGCCAAGTTTATCATGCCCTTATTTCTTGGAAGAATAGACTTCATTAAGTTTAAAAGCTAACCTATACCTTCCCATACTCCTCATTGATCCATGACACAAGGCCATAGGGCTCAATACACAAAAAATAATTATTTTATTTTAGATAAGATTAGAGGCATTTTTCCCACATTCACCTCAATACAAACGAAAACAATAATGAATTTAAATATTCATATAAGGTGAGATTAGATTTTGGAAAGCCAAACACCCTAAAACCTTCAAGTAGATAACTTGATGATGATGGATTACCTTTTATTAGCTTGAACCTATATAGTGGGGATATATTTAGTGGAAGGTGAGATCATTATCATCTAATGCAAATTTAGCCTTAAGTTGAATCATATTGAAAATGGAGAGATATCCAAGTTTAGGAACAACTGCAAACTTGGGGTTATCCCCTAAACCCTAGGACTACCTACATCCTTGCTTCCAAACAAGATCAAATTCTCATGTAGTTCTCCTCACAAATTCTCTTAAGGAGCATACACATAAGTTCGTATCCCTAAAGTTTCATAACCACCCATGTACCATTACTCATGGGAATGCAATAGAATGAACACTACACCACAAAAACCATAAAAGGAATTAAGACTCAACAATGTAACAAACCACCATTTACCAATATATACATTCTAAGGCCAAAGCTCATAGAGTTATATTGATTACTATCACATATACCAACAAGGTTTTGTTCAATGATTCCCAATAGTTAAAAATGCTTAATGGTAAGTAGGGAAACCCAACCAAGTTCCCAATTTAGAAAGCCAAAACTATAACACTTCCATCTAGGGGATTCAATATCTTTGATTAGATCTCATTAACCTTTATTATTCATAATTCAACATGAGAATCCAAAAATCTCTTATAGGCTCATCTCATTGACACATAAATTCTTTTTGTTTGCAATGACATATTTTGACCATAATTGTCACATCCATTAGTAAGGTATAACCCTCAAGGATTCCTAGTCTTGATAGATTGTTTCCCTAACAAACCAAGAACCAAATTAACCTAGAAAAGATCATATAAAAAATCATAACATAAACATATGTTATCTTACTCTAATGAATCCATCTAATGTGCTGAGATGGTCATTACTAAGATCAAGTTTCTTGAACTACCTCTAACTAAAGGGGTGCAATTATCAACCATCTTATCTTACTTGAGTATTGAAATATCACCCATCTTAAAAAAAACACCTTGGTAAATAGGAACTTATAAGGACAAATTGTTTGAAACAAATCCATGCATAGAAATTAGGCATAACAACATAGTCAATATAAAATTAGTATAGACATATTATAGCTTAGGGTAGTAGTAGTCAAAATGCACTTATTTGATTGTAACTTTGTTGAACCAATCTATATTTGATGTTTGTAACAATAGAGTAGCTTTATATATATATATATATATATAGTAACTCTCTTGAACTGATCTAAATATTTGATATTTGTAATAATAGAGTAAGTTTACATTGAATGTAAATGTAATGATTATGTGTGTGTACACACATAGATGCATCCATACATGTGCATATATATGTGATTAGTGATTGTAAACATATTGAGTAACACATATATATAAATTCAATACAAAATATATACTTAAACTTGATTGTATCTCTCTTTCCAATCTATTTATTTGATGAAATGGTAACAAAATAGAGTAGATTCATATTGGTTGTAAGTGCAACAATTGTGTGTGTGTACACATACACGTGTATATATGAGTAGGAATCTAAACATAGTGAGTAGTGCATCTATATTCAATACAAAATGAATTTTCTTGATTGTAACTCTCTTGAATTGATCTAAATATTTGATGTTTGTAATAATAGAGAGTAAGTTTATATTGGATGTAAATGTAATGATTTTGTGTGTGTACACACACATATAGATGCATCCATACATGTGTGTATGTACGTGATTAGTGATTGTAAACATATTGAGTAGCACACCCCTCACCCCCCCCCCCTCCCGCCCCCCTCCCCGCCCCGCTCCCCGCCCCCCTCCACACACACACACACACATACATATATTCAATACAAAATATGTTTAAAATTGATTGTATCTCTCTTTCCAATCTATTTATTTGATGAACTTGTAACAATAGAGAGCAGATTTATATTGGTTGTAAGTGCAATTTTTTTTGTGTGTGTACTAACACATGTACATATGAGTAGGAATCTAAACATGGTGAGTAGTGCATCCATATTCAATACAAAATATATTTACTTGATTGTAACTCTCTTGAAATCATCTATATATTTGATGTTTGAAACAATAGAGAGTAGGTTTATTAGATGCAAATGCAATACTTTTGTGTGTGTATACATACATACATACATATACACACATATAGATGTATACATATTGTTGGTTGAAAAATATGTCTTTTAAATTCTTAACTCAAATTGACTCCATTCTACCCAAAAGAAAGACTAAATCTATCACCAACAATTGGAGAGATCACCATTACATTGGTGATCTTCCATTGAATTTTAAGAGGTACAACTCCCTTGTATGGTATGAATTTGGATTTTTTAAACTTAAAAGAAAATGGGAGTATGATTTTAACCAAAGAGTAGGAAAGGCAGACTAACACCAACCCATAACCATGGAACAAATACAATTGAAAGAAACTTTTAAACTACTAACTGAATTGAAAATAGATTTGCAAGCTACTAATATCATGACTCAAAGATCAGATTACTAATAGATAACTGACTCGACTCAAATCAATCTTGACATCCACTGAAGATATATGAATGAAACACCATGAATACCACATCCACAAAGAGAAGGAATATCCTAACACTTATCAAAGCTCACAGACTTATTCATAAATGCTAAGTACTTCATTCAAATTTACTACTCACATACATTAAACACCTTCAAAAAATAATCAAAACTACAAAACTTGATCCTTATTCAAATTGATTCTCACTCATGCATCACAGTGCAAGGGGGATCAAAATTTAGACCCTCTTGATATCCGATTCTAGTATATTTAAAAATTTCAAATCATAATGGTCAACCATTTCTTGAAAACTGATTCTTGGGGAAGTGTAACCGCCACCTTAGCAAATAGGCATTTCATGAGAGGTTAGTGAGCTCTATCTGATTAAGACACATGCATTAATGACCATTTTTAGGAATGGTTATGATTGCATCACATTCTTCGATTGATTAGGATAGGGGAATGAACCACCAACCTTGTAGATGAGCCTTGTGTCCTTCAGCTCTTGTGAACAATCCGTATCTTCTCAGTCTTCCAATTAATGACATGCCAACTAGGAGCATATTCATGTGGGAAATTTAAATACAAGAGATTTCTTGAGCGCCAAGACACACTTTTCTAGATTTACATCATATCACTTGCTGAGTTCATTAGATTTGAAGCAACTTGAATGTCCTTGATTCATTAACTGCTTCTCAAGCAAACTCCACTCACTTACTCCTGTTTTTCTATAAATTGGCTACAGTGCCTTCATTTTCTTCAATGATAATCACAATTTCAGACATGTTGAGCATTACGAATGACGTAGCTTCTGAGAATAAGAGTGACTTCCTCACTGTTGAGGGAGTATAATATAGTGCCATGAGGAGGCTGGTCACAAACCAGCTAAGGGAGGTCTTCCTCATCCACAATGATGTTGAAAAAGGAGTAATCATGAAGATAATTGGCGAGCACTTCCTCTCCCAAGTGCATGTGCACAACTCAAAACTACTGGAGTGTTTTCTTTATAACATTATTTGCACCTTTGGGAAGTTTGAGTGGGGAATTCGGGTTGCTGAACGCCTGGTAAGGCTAGTCTATTTGCCTTGTGTCAAAGACGCTATGGGGAGCCTGCCAGAGTATCCACGCAATGGTCTGGTGGTTGATGTAATCTACATTGCCATCGCCTTGAGGAAGAGCCAACCAGACAGGTGGTTACCTTACTCTGTGTTGGATTGGAGTGCAACATAATGGAGAATTTCACCCATTATGTGGAATTCAACGAGAACCTCTTTTCCCCTGCTCAGATAGAACGTCTCCAGAAGGTGATAGAGGGCACCAGGATCCTTATGTTCACTCTCTGTATTTGAAACCTGTGTGCTGAAAGCTCCAATTTCTAGCTTGTAATATAATATATACATATAAATAATATAATATTTTTGGATTTCGACTTAGATTTTTGTAATGTGATAATTTTGTACTTTCAATTATGTATTTTCATGTTGTATGCAATGCCATTCTTCATTTTTCATATTTGTAACATGTCTCAATAATTATGCATTTAAATGTCATCTCTACAACACATTTTTGTCTGGTATTGTTGTTTCCTTACGTGAATAAACTTTCAGATAATAACTTGTAATCAGTTGAAATGCATAAACATCAGACTCCGGATAGGGTTTCCAAATACCAATGGAGTTTTCTCTAGTTCTGTAAATGAACTCATCACCTGCCCTATTGATTCCATGCACAACCCGCTTCATAAATACTTTTAGGGATCCCTTTGGTTAAGGATTTTGGAAAGAACCCTTAGTAGAAACATTTGGCCTTTTAGAACACCCACCGCGGAAATGAGTTAGGTTTCCCAAACCTTGTCAGGAACCGACAAAGTTTTGGAAACCTAAGAAAAGTTCCGAAAAGAACTTGATTTTGTTCAATCTTCTTTCTCCCATCGGTGTATTCTCAAGTTATGAAAAACACTTCGGGACTCGACAACTATTCAAAAAATTAACAAGGGCCAATGTAAAGATGACTTAGGAAAAACCCATTAGACCATCGGGTGAGAGAGAGGTTGTGAAAACTTTGTCGGGACTCGACACAACTTTGAAAACCAAGGCTCAAATGTGACAAATCGATGTGATTAACTTTGTTAAAGGGAGTGGACACATTTTGAAAGGGGGCAACCAAAAATGCGGTAACACATACATGTGTATATTTGTGAGTAGTGAATCTAAACACAAATGACAACAATATATATAAATTAAATACAAAATAAGTTTAAACTTGATTGTAACTCTTTCCAATCTATATATTTTATAAAATTGTAACAATAGAGAGTAGGTTTAAATTAGATGTAAATGTAATGATTTTGTGCTTGTGTGTATGTGATATCATACATATACACACACATAGATGTATACATACATGTGTATATTTGTGAGTAGTGAATCTAAACACAAATGACAAAAATATATATAAATTAAATACAAAATAAGTTTAAACTTGATTGTAACTCTCTTTCCAATCTATATATCTTATAAAATTGTAACAATAGAGAATAGGTTTAAATTAGATGTAAATATTGTTTTTCTTGTGTGTATGTGATATGTACATACATACATACACACATACACATTCACACATACATATGTATACATGTGTGTATTGAATCTAAATATATTGAGTAGTGAAGATCTATATTCAATACAATTTATATTTACTTGATTGTAACTCTTTTTTCAATCTATATATTTAAATTTTTGTAGCAATAGATCTAGTAGGTTTATAAATTTGGTGTGTGTGTGTATACACACACATGTACATGTTTATGTGTACACATATAAACATCTATATATGAATATGTATGTATGTCTATATTTATGTACATACACATGTACATATAAATATATATTTATATATGTAGATACATGTACATATGCATGTGTGTGTGTGGGAAGTAGGTATGTACACACATATATAATTAATACCTCTTTATTAAACTATCAGTTAGTGGGATTTGTTTCTACAAGAGATTATCTCAAGTTTGAAACCTCATGTAGTGGAGCATGAATACATATTTATTTTTTAAAAAGGCAGTACATCTTATATTTGTAAGGTATATACTAGAAGTTTAGAACATAATAATGGGAAAGTTTATATTTGATGTTTGTCCAGACAAGGTTTTGAATTATATTTTAATTGATTGTGTGTATAAATGCATAAGTTATACACACATGCATATGTATATATGCATACACATATGTTCATGAATGTACATAAATACATATAAAAATACAAACATACATATATATGTCAAGGTTTCTTCACTATTGGATGTTTAGGCTTTGTTCGTGGTGTGCACTATAGTTTCTAAACACACAAACACGACATTTTTAACACATGTATACATAATGTGTGTTTAAATGTATATATATACATGCATGCATATGAATGTATGTATAATGTTTATATATATGTACACATATTAAATATATATTTATGTATGTATAATGTTTATATATACATACATATATACATTAAATATGTATGTGTAATGAAGAAAAAATGACTCTTACAAGAGGAGAATAAACTTCCTTTGAGAGTAAACTCCACTTATTACACTGCGATGAATCAACTGTTTAAGCTTACCCTAAATCGTATTGATTATCCTTTTATAGAAAGATGGTTTTTAAATGAAAAGATAATAGAAACTAATTAAGATGGTTAAAGGAAATAGACTAGCAAAAATATCTTAAAATAGAAAATATTACAACTTCTAATCAACAAAAATAGAAATTATAGAAATAAGGAACCTAGGATGGAAATCCAAAAGTTATTGGCTAGGATGCTAGCATTTCACACAAACATCCATGCATTGTGTTGTCATCTTTACAAATAGGGAATAGTAAAACACCTAGAAAGTGTGAAAACCCAACTTAGTTGTTCGCCTTGCTTGCAAAACCCCCAATTTTTTTTTATTAAATAACATACAACAAGAAATAAACAAAGACTTTAAATGATTTAAATGAACAACAAAAATGGATTTAGAAACAAGAAAAACCTCTATGTGGTCAAGTGCTTTCAAACTACTCGAAAACAAAAATAAAGGGGAAAATGTTTGGGTCTGTCTGGGGATTTCCTCAGTCAAATCCCTACTTTGGTATTTCTACCTCCACAACATCCAAAATGGAGAGACGAAAGAAATAGTGTGTGTTCTTACTCCAAGTGCATCTAGAAATAAGAATAATGAAAAAATAAAATGAAGAAGGGTTGTGATAATCCCAAGGTGCTCAAAGGCACAAGAAACACTCACAATAATAATAAATAAAAGAACAATATTACTTGAGAGACCTAAGAAAACCAAAGAGAGTAGGATAACTAGAGAGAATGTTGTGAAAAGCTTGAGAGTGTTGTGTGAGATCTTGATAGTGAGAGAGAGAGTATAAGAGAGTCTAAAATTAAAATTTAGATTCAAAACGAGAGGAGCAAAGAGAGAGAATTCTGAGCTTTTGGAATTATCTCGAGCCGTTTCCACTGATTTGGGAAGGTGATGAGGAAAATTTCTCAGAAACGACTTCCAAACAAAACTTATCATGGGATGCTAACATGATGCATAGACATCCACATGAAGTGCTAGTGTACACATAATTTATACTGAAAAGCTATAAGATACTAGAAAAACACAAAGAGAGTAGGATAGTGTCCAAAATTGAAAGTTAGATTCAAAAAGAGAGGAGTGAAGAGAGAGAATTCTGACCTTTTTGGAATTATCTCAATCCGTTTCCACAAACTTAGGAACGTGATGAGGAAAATTTCTCAAAAATGACTGCCAAAAAAAACTTGTCATGGGATGCTAGCATGATGCATAGAAATCCACATGAAGTGCAAGTGTACATATAATTTATACTGAAAAACTATAAGATACTAGAAAAACGCAGACGTAATACAAAGGTAACACAAAAAAGTGATCATGGGAAAAAAAAAGGCTTGAGCACCTTGAAAGGTTGATGCAAGGGCTAAAATGAGCCTGCAAAAACACTAAGGGAACATACACCAAATTGGACAAAATAACGTAGGTGAAATTACAAGGTATGCAATTTTTGACACTACATTTTTGTTGGAAATATTGCTGTCATTGATGTCAAAGGATGAACCATGTCTAACATCTTGCTAAAGGGGTGTTAAATCAAATAAAAATAATATCAAAATTGGGATGACCCCTTGTGCCCCAAACTTGGGGTTATGTAATTAAAATTAAATATTTTTTTGAGGGCCTTCCAAAGTGGGACGATCCCCTAGAGTGGTGTGCCCACATTGGTAGATGAAATCAAAAATAAAATAAAATAAAATAAATTATTGTTAAATAATGTTGGGCTAACCCCCTTTGGAGAGTCACCCCTCTTGGGTGAAGATTCATGAAGGCATGCACAAATAAAAGGTTGTGAGAGGATTCAAAATTAATTAATTCAAGGAATATTATTCATATGAAAAGAAAAAATAAAAATCTGTTTGAGTAGATTTATGAGACATATGCGAGCAAATTTATAGAAGCAATTTTGTAAGAAGAAAAGAAAAATAATAGAAAGATCATTGCATCTTTATGAGAATAATTATTGAAGACTATATTGCAGATTTATGAGTGGACTTATGGAAGATTTGAGAGCAGTTGAGAGGGAAGATCTAAGAAGCTGGAAATCAAATTGTTATAGTGTTCTTTTGGAGATTGGAGACTCCTATTTAAGGAGATCAAGAGGTTGTCACCTATTATTAGAAGAGATTGGTGTCTCTTGCCGAGTTAGTGCTTAGTGGTGGGGATTGGAGTCTCCAGTGGGTTGGTGCCTACCAATTTTGTAAGAAGATGTATACAAGAAAATATTTTTTCGTGGTTTTCTCTCGTAAGGGTTTCCATGTAAAATTGTGTCTCTTATGTGTGCACGCTTAATTTATATATATTGCATGTATGGTATTACTATGGATGATTAATTTCTGAAGTAATGCTACCATGATTATTTAAATTATGAAAAGTAAAGTTTTGATCTATACTGATTCACCCCCCTCTTAGTATAAATGTTTCATCAATTGGTATCAGAGCAGGTTCCTTGGAGATAGCCCAATTTGTTGAAAGTAAACACACATGGCCAAAGAATTTGGTTTTTCCTTAAATAGGGCACCACTATTTGATGGATCAAGTTATGCCTTTTAAAGTATAAGGATGGATATTTATTTGAATGCTTTAGGATATGATATTTGGTGATATTTCAAAGTTGGTTATACTCCTACAACTCCAATAATGGATCAAGTTGAAAAAGAGAGCAAGCGAGAACAACTCCAAAGCTAAAAATACAATTATGTATGGATTATCCGAATTGGAGTTTATGAAGGTTATGCATTGAAAATTAGATAAGGACATGTAGAATAAGCTAAAAAGTATTTATGAAGGAGATGGCAATGTTAAGAAGGAAAACCTTCAAACCCACATGAGACAATTTGAGATTCTAAAGATGAAGGATGAAAAAAAATCGCTACCTATCTACTTCATGTGGATGCAATTATCAACATTATTTGTGGTCTTGGAGAGGAGGTTGAGGAAGAAATGATTGTGCAAAAGATATTAAGATCTCTCCCCATGAGATTTGATGAAAAAGTTTCAACCATCGAGGAGATGAAGGATCTAAATGCCTTGATAATGGATGAATTGTATGGCCCGATCCTCATGCATTATGAAATGAGGATGGATAAGGAGAAGCCATCAAACAAAAAGCTACTTTCAAAGAATCCATGAAGATTAAGAACAAATGATATATATTGAGTGAAAGTTCAAGTGATGGAGAAACAAAATTTGTAAGAAAGCACAAGAAAGGATTTGACAAAAATAAAGGTAAGTCTACTCTTAAATATTTCAATTATGGTGGAATAGGTCATTTTGCTTCTAAATGTCCACAAGCAAAAAGTAAAAGTAGTGAAGAGGAAGAAGAAAACTAAAAAAGAAAAGGAAGAAAATATCATTCTAACAAGAAAAATAGTGTACAAGAGAAGTAAGAAAAAAACTTCCGAAGGAATAATAAGAGTCTCTATAGTCAAGAGACAAATAGCTCATCCGAAGAAAGCAATGGAAGCTTCTTTGATAGTGATATAAATGAGATACTCTTTATGGTGATGAAGGTAAAGGATGATGAAGGAAAAATGAACTTCAAAGATATTCAAAGAAGAATGTACTAAAGATGATGAAGAAGGCAATCTTGAGAAGGAACTCCAATTTTCCAATAATAAGATTGAGAAGATAAATAAAAGGAATTCAAGACTAAAGTCACAACTTCAAAGGGACAGTGGATCTAAAGTGAAATAATCTCAAAGTCTCAAAGAATCAGAAAGGATGACCATGGATTGGAAAATTCAAATTGAGGAAGAAAAATGATTTGAAGAAATTGTAAGAGATCAACTGAAGGAAAAGGAATTGGAGTGGGAGAAGTTGGATCTTGAAGTTGTTTCTTTAAGGAAAGAGTTGGAAAAACCGAATAATTGACTAAATCTAAGCATGAAGTTCAAAAAGAGCTCCGAAATTTTGGAAGATATTATAAACTCCCAAAGATTTCCTTTTATCAAGATAGGTCTTGGTTTTGAAAAAAAGAAGAAGAAAAAAAAAGAAGGCTCAAGCTCTAAGACTACAGAGTTACCGAAGAAGATAAATGAGGAAAATTCAAAAAGATATGAAAATATGCTCAAAGGTTCCATCAATAGTGATAGTTCAAAGAAGAGAGAGAGAATAATATTACTCAGGAAATCAACATTCTCACAAAAGAAGGTTTCAAGAGACCATTCCCTCAAAGGTAAGTGCAAATGAAAAGGTTTCAACATTTATTTTATGGTTATTGTTTATTTTGTTATAAGTTTTGTCATAATGAAATAATTGTAAAGATTGTGCAAGGAGGGATTTAGATTTCTTAAAGAGAAACTATAATCCATTTGATTTTGCAATGGACTAAAAAATCATGTGCTACAATTGTAAGAATTTTGGTTATACAACGTGTTCTTGTAGAAGTGACTTTGCTAAACCTACAAAAAAAATGAGGATGTTCTTGAAAAATCAAAATAGGAATCTACAAAATTTTGGAAGAGAAGAAAGAGCTTGAAATGAAGGAAAAGTCCATGCTAGTACAAGCAGCCCTCCATGAGCAAAATAAAGAAAATCAGTGGTACATTGACAATGGTTGCTCAAGAAACATGATAGGGGATAAAACCAAGTTCCTCACCTTGAAAGAAATAAATGGAGGCACTATAAATCTCGGAGACAATGCTACAACAAGGATCACAAGAAAAGGTACTCTTAGTTTCGAAAATGGAAAGATAAAGAACAAAAATGTATTATATGTCGAAGGGTTGAAGCACAATATTGTAGTGTGAGTCAATTGTGTGATCAAGGGAACACTTGATCCAAGTGGTTGTGAAATCAGAAACACAAGAACACATAAAATTGTTGTAGATGTTAATATAAATACAAACAATCTCTATGCTCTTAATGAAGTTAAAGGAGAAAAGTGCTGCATGGCACACAAAGATGAGATCTAGTTGTGACACAAAATGATGGGACATTAAAATTCGATAGCATTGTGAAGATTAGCCATAAACAAGTTGTAAGGGACATGCCAAGGATAGCAAAGCCATTTAATACAATATACAAGAAAGGCTAGTGCAGAAAGAAAATGAGGTTGAGTTTCAAGTCAAAGGAGTACTCTACATAAAAACCTTTGGCTCTCATACATACTGACTTATATGGGCTAACAAGGAAAAAAATGTTACAAGGTGAGAGCTGATTCATGTTATTAATAGATGATTATTCTATGATGACTTGGATTACCTCCCTAAAAGAAAAAATCAAAAGCTCCTAAGAATTTTAAGGCATTTGAAGCTTTAGTAGAGAATGAAACTAGTTTGAGAATCAAATTCCTAGGATTTGATAGAGGAGGAGAATTCACCTCAAATGAATTTGAGGAATTCTATGAATGACATAGAATAAGAAGACAATATTCAACCGCAAGAACTCCACAACAAAATGGAGTTGTTGAGAGGAAAAATAGGATAGTCCAAGGAATGAAAAGAGCAATGTTGAATGAGTCTAAGCTTACTAACACCTTCTAAATATCAATGGTGAATATGGAAGTCTATGTTCTAAATTGAGAACATATCAGGGTGAACAATAAAAAACACCATACAAACTTTGGAAGAGAAGGCTTGTAGTGAAGTATTTTAAAGTGTTTGAAAGAAAATTATATATTAGGCAAGTTGACAAAGAATTAGGAAAGTTTAATTTCAGGTATGATGAGGGTCTCTTCCTTGGATATTCTATGAAAAAAGATTTCATAAAATTTGTAAAAGTGAAAATGAGAGGGTTGATGAAGAAAGGCATCTAAAGGAAATAGTACAAGAATTTGATCATCAAAAAGATAGTATCAAAGAAGAAAAAGTAGAGGAAGAAGTTAAAAATGGAGAATTTGATCAAAGAAATCCAACAACTCCATCAAGACCACCACCCAAGATTCTATCTAGATTTGTTCAAAAGAATCATTCAAAAAAATTGATCATTGGTGAAAGAGATACACAAATTCAAACAAGGAGAGTAGCTAGTTCATATAAACATGCAAACTTGTGATTACAGATCTAAAATGGAACTAAATAATTTTATAGAACCAAGTGAAGAAAAACATTGAAGAAAGGCTATGGAAGAGAGTTGCATCAAATTGAGAAGAATGAAACTTGGGAACTTGTCCCAAGACCTAAGGATAAAAATGTGATTGGAACTAAGTGAGTATTCAGAAAAAGTTGAATGAGGATGGTCAAATTATGAGGAACAAGGACATATTAGTATGCAAAGGATACACTCAAGTCTAATGAATTGATTTCGAAGAAAATTTTTCCCCTATTGCTCGTATGGAGGCTATATTTAAGGATGTTCTTAGCATTCACTTGTTTCAAGAATTTAAAAGTCTATCAAATGGATGTCAAGTCAACTTTTCTTAATGGAAACTTGGAGGAATAAGTGTATATTGAACAAATAGAAGGGTTTATCCTATCAAATAATGAGGCTAAAGAAGGCACTCTATGGGATGAAACAAGCCCCTAGGGCTTGGTACTCAATATTGGACAAGTATCTACAACAACAGGGATTTAAAAAGGGTATTGTTGACAAAAATCTATACATTAAAATTGAATGTTATCATCAATTGATTTTTGTAGTTTATGTGGATGAAATTATTTTTGGAGGTAGCAATGATAAGATGTGTCAGGAGCTTTCAATGCACATGCAAAAGGAGTTCGAAATGTCTATGATTGGCGAGTTGTCTATCTTTCTTGGGTTGAAAATTTCCCAATCAAATATAAGGGGATATTCATTTCACAAACCAAGTATATTAAAGAAATGTTGAAGAAATTTAGGATAGAGTACTATAATCTAGTGAGTACTCCCATGGTTACAGGATGAAAATTGAGCAAGGATGATGAATGTCCTAAGGAAAACCAAAATCTATACAGGTCCATGACTGGAATTTTGTTATATGTGATAGCAACAAGACCTAGCATTATGCAAGCAATTGGTTTGGTGACAGTTTCAAGTAGCACCAAAGGAAACACATGTGCAAGCAGTGAAGATAATATTCAAATATCTAAAGGGAATTATGGTTTTTGGGTTGTGGTACCCAAGAGGTCAAGATGTCATCCTCACAACATATATAGATGCAGGTTGGGCTGATAGTATTGATGATAGAAAAAAAACAAGTGGAGGTGCATTATTTCTTGGCCACAATATTGCATCATGGTTAAGTAATAAATATGAGTCAATTTCTTTGTGCACAACAAAAGCATAATATATTGCATAAACTTCTTGTTGCACTCAAGTCATTTAGATGAAGCAAAACTTGAAGGACATCAAAGTTGAGTATGAGCACCCCATTTCTATCTTTTGCGATAATATAAGTGTAATTAACATATCAAAGAACCCCATCATGCACTCCAAAATGAAGAAAATTCTAATCAAATATTATTTCCTAAGAGAGAAAGTGGCTCATTAGCAAGTGAAGCTGTAGTATGTTTCTACAAAGGAATAGATTGCGGACATGTTCACACAAACACTAACAAAAGAGACTTTTGAGTACCTGAGGGATAAATTGGGAGTGATATCACTCTCATCCAGTCACTAAGTTTTTCAAAAGATGCATATGTTTAGGGGAATCTACTAATTGCATTATCTTTTAGCCTCATGATACCTTTTCCATTGATGTCAAAGGGGAGAAGTAGAGTAAGAGGGAGCATCTCAATCATGGGGAGAATTTTAGTTAGGGGGATAAGTATGGTCTTGTTTCATTTTAAGAATATCTCTTTATAGGGTTTCCCTCAATGACAAAGGGGGAGATTGTTGAAAATATTGTTGTCATTGATATCAAAGGTCGACCCATGTCTAGCATTTTGCTAAAGGGGTGTTAAATAAAATAAAAAATAATATCAAAATTGGATGATCCCCTCTTGGTTCCGCCCCAAACTTTGGGTTATGAAATTAAAATTAAATAATTTTTTTGAGGGCTTTTGAATTTGGGATGAACCATAGAGTGGTGCACTCACATTGCATTAAAAATAAAGAAAAGAAAAGAAAATAAATAATGTTGGGCCGACCCACTTTAGAGAATCACCCCTCTTGGGTGAAGAGTCATGAAGGAATGTATAAATAAAAGGTTGTGAGAGGATTCAAAAGCAATCAATTCAAGGAATATTATTCATATGAAGAGCAGAAATAAAAAGATATTTGAGTTGATTTATGAGACATTTGTTAGAATATTTATAGCAACAATTTTGTGAGAAGGGAATAAAAATAAGATCAAGATCATGATGTCTTTGTGAGAAAAATTATTGAAGATTATATTGTAGATTTACGAGTGGATGCATGGTAGTTTTGAGAGTAGTTGAGAGGGAAAATATAAGAAGTTGCAAATAAAATTATTATAGTGTTCTTGTGGAGGTTGGACCCTCCTATTTGAGGAGATGAAGAGGTTGTATCCTATTATTGGAAGTGATTGGTGTCTCTTGTTGAGTTAGTGCTCAGTGGCGGGGATTGAAGTCATGCCTACAAATTTTGTAAGAAGATATATACAAGTAATATTTTGTTGAGATTTTCTCCCATAAGGGTTTCCATGTTAAATCATGTATCTCTTATGTCTGTGATTAATTTCTAGATCTTGCATGTATGGTATTTCTATGGATGACTAAGTTTTGAAGTAACACTACTATGATTATTTAAGTTGTGAAAAGTAAAGTTTTGGTCTATATTGATTCATCCCCCTCTTAGTATAAGTGTGTATTTCATAAATTGGTACCAAAGCGGGTTCATTTGGAGTTATCCTATCCTCTTGAAGGTAGATATTGGAACACACATGATCGAAGGATTTGGTTTCTCCTCAAATAGGGCACCACTATTTGATGGATCGAATTATTCCTTTTGGAGCATAATGATGGAGAATTATTTGAATGCTTTGGGATATGGTATCTGGGAATTCATCAAATTTGGTTATACTCCTACAACTCCAATAACAAATCAAGCTAAAAAGAGGAAAAGAGAGAACAACACAAAAGCCAATTTTTTTTTTTTGTGTGGATTATATAAATTGGAGTTTGTGAAGGTTATGCATTATAAATCAACGAAGGACATATGGGATAATCTGAAAAATACATATGAAGGAGATGAAAAGGTTAATAAGGCCAAGCTTCAAACCCATAAGAGAATTCAAGAGTTCAAAGATGAAGGATGAAGAAAATATTGTTTCCTATCTACTTCACATGGATGAAAATGTCAACACTATCTGTGGTCTTGGAGAGGAGGTTGAGGAAGCAATAATTGTTTCAAATATCTTAGGATCTCTCCTCATGATATTTGATGCAAATTTTTTAGCCATTGAGGAGATGAGGGATCTAGACACCTTGAAGATGGACAAATTGCATGAGATTCTCATAGAGTATAAATTGAGGGCAGAGAAGGAGAAGCCATAAAAATGAGAAGACGCTTTCAAAGCATCCATGAAGATGAAGAACAAAGGATATATATCAAGTGGAATTTCAAGTGATGAAGAAGAAAACTTTGTAAGAAAGCACAAGGAAGGATACAAGAAACATAAATACAAATATATTCTTAAATGTTTCAATTGTGGTAGAATATGCAATTTTTATTCTAAATTTCCTTAGGTTGAAAGTGAAAGTAGTGAAGAGGAAGAATAATAATACAAAAGGAAAGGAAGGAAATATCATTACATCAAGAAAAAGAGTGCACTTCCAATATAGTTTGTCCATGTCCCCTAGAATATAGGCGAGGAAAACCATGATAAAGAATATTGTGTTGTTACCAAGAAGGAAGTATGGTTGCACCTAAGATTGTACCACCATGAATGGAAATGAATAAACTTAAAAGCTACATGTACCACATAGTGGGTAGCAACACAATAGAAGAGGGAAAATGTTTATCATATAAAATGAACTGGATAGAGGTGAACACCAATCTCACTTGTCATGTGACTATGAAGTAGGTGAATCAATAGATGAAAGAGTGATAACACCTAAGTCAAGAAGTATTTATTTTGTAAGGCTCAACATTCACTGGTTGAATGGATAAACACTAGATGACATGCAAAAAAGAAAGTGTTGGTTGAAATGTGTGACAAATTTATTGTTTGTAGGAGGAAGAGAAATCATGTGGGATTTGAGAAGCCTACAAAAACATGCTCTTGTTTAGATAAAGGATAAAGATAAGGAAATTTTTTCTTTTATGATGAAAATTGGTTCATCATATTTTGAAACATAAAATTTCTCAAGAAAAAAAACTCTTTTTTTATATAAACAATTAGATACATTACAAATACTCATAATAAATGAATACAAATTTCAAACATATTTTGCAATTCATTACATCAAGTAAACATGATTCATTCAATAAGTGTTACATTGTTCAAAATATTACTCAATATTGCAAATTTCATAATGATGACATAAAGTACAAATCATTATTAATACAATGACATGCGAAATATAAATAATATATTTGAGTAATCAAGTCTTCAACATTTCTCAACTACAAGAGGGATAACAATACTCGAGTGATTTTCCTCCAACCACAAACCAATGGTCCCCCACACACCTTCCATCAGGAAGCATCCCTACCCTTCATAAGAGTAGTAGATCAACAATATCTCCAAGGCCATCATGGCATCTAAGAACTAGTGTTGTGTACTAAATACAAACACTTTGTCATAAAATTTTAGATATCCTCTAGCTAAGTATGAGCTATTTGGCTAATTGTAATAAATACACTTGAACTAACAATGTAAGTAGTGATTTTGCATTACTTTGGCCAAAGCTTTTAATAATCAAAATAAAGACATTCCATGATGGAGATATGAGTCGTATATTCATACACCTCTATCTCAAACTAGTTATCAAGAATTCTAATTTCACATTCAAGTTTTCAAAATAGTTTAAATAAACAAGTCTGCATATTCATATTGAAGATCATTCTCATATCTGGTTTTTGTAAATCCACTGACATACATAATTTTGCTACAATTAAATCAAAATCACTCAATAAAGCTTAAGGAAATTGCATGCATAAATGGAGAAAATTACAAAAAAAAATTATACAATAACCTTGCTGTAGACATTGGAAAATGTCCTGAATGATATCATACACTTGAAATAGGTTTACTAACATCATTTCCTCTTTAAACCCATCCTTTTTTCCGCTTAATTAATTAAATCAACCTAGTTAATTTAATTAATGACATAATTTTCATCCATTAACCTAATTCATCAATTCAGGTTAATTCATTCCCCCTTCATGCTAATATTTCATCTCATTAAATTAAATAAATAAAAATATTTAATTTAATCTCCTAAGTCATCTTATTTAATTAAATAAGGTCCTAAGTTATTTAATTAAATATCATTTCATCTCTCCCCCATTCATTAAATCATTTTATTTAATGAAACACACTTTTAAATCTTATAATCCCCTAATTGTGTGATTAAACCATGTTTAATTAGTAATTAAACTAATTTTCCTCTAAAAAGGGAATATTCCTTATCCCTTTTTTGCACAATTAAAACTTTCTTTTAATTTGCAAAATATCATTTATCCTCACCCATGCGAATATTGAACCAAAGAGTATTCTCTCTCCTCCAATCAACTCACTTGGCTTCTTGAGCAAGCTAAACCTTTAACCTTTTGAACAAGTCACCTTTAACCTATGTGAGCAGGTCAAAAGTGTGTTTGTTTGGAGCAAATGTGAGCCCTTGATTAAAACCCATCATGCATTCTCATCCGTTGATGAGAATCCATGATCCATGCCTCTTCTTCCTTCCATCCTTGACCATTGATTGATCAAAAAAGATCAAACAACCCTCCATTTCTCATTTGCTTTCCTATAAATAGGACACTATTTGGAGACAAAAGGATCCATCTTTCAATTGCAAAGTCATGCTGTTGAATTCACTCACACTCACACTCTTAATTTACTCACTTTTAACTTAATTTAGTTTATTTTAGTTGCATAATAGCTTAAGACATCCATTAATGGCTTCCATGCATCCATCTTAGTTTGTTTATAAATTAAGGTTTCCATATTTTAGCTTAGAATTAGCTTAGCAATTGCATAATTAGATCAATTTTAGCATAAAATCATGTTAATTTAGCATAAATCAGGTTCTCATCCACTTATCATAATGGTTTCATTGATTCTCTTCCATAGAATCGATTGAAACAAGCTCACTAATCATGGGATTGGGAAAGGGTCGTTGTTCCACATCAACACAACACCAATTCCAAAATAGGATAAGTTTCAAATGGGTTAGAGTAGGAATTTAACTATTTTCATAGTTTGTAACTTTCAGTTTCTTAAATGCTTCTAAGTTTAACTTTCAATTTGAATGATATTGTTTGTGATTGAGGTGTAGTGGCTAAGTTATGCTTTGATTCATCATGGATCAAGCGTAATCAACCCACCCTGACAATCCTTGGTCCACATTCTGGCGCTAGGAGGGAAAACCGTCAATTTAACTAGTTTTTAGCTCGAATTCCGTTTGTTTGCTGTTTTGCAGGATACAACGATGCCCAGATCACAAATAGAAACACCCTTTGAAGTGCGTCACCATATAGTGATGCTATTGCAATTTGAAACACCAACACTAATTAAATGCACTACCGCTGATTTAAATCTAGCAACACCGATTTAATATAGAGGTATCAAAAACTTCAAACAGTGACTTCCAAAGTTCAAATTGCGATGCTACTGTGTAGAGCAACGCTCGAAAAAATACCAATGCTATCATGCTCTCTATTTTTGCTACAGAGTGATGCCCATTTTCACCAGAGTGATGCCCAAACTTCAAATTGTGACGCTATTGTGTGAACCAGGGTAAGAAGTTTTATGACAATTTTTTTGACATGTGCTTTAATTTCCTTTATTTATCAGATCACTAATACATCACTAACTGTGTTCTGGTTGTTAGAATAAAAAGGTTTTGTAGGTTGAACGACATGGAGCTAAAGTGAAGAAATCCTTTTCTTATCTTAAAAATCTGTAATTGTAACAGGCGTTTGACACTTTGGGGAAATTATAACCCAACTTTTATGCTTTCTAATTTATGCTTTAGGACACACACTAAATTTCCGTTGGGTTTAAAACAAATGATCAAACAGGATTAAAATTGAACCCTCATCTCATCATTGTTTTCCAGGTTTAAAATTGAACAAGACAACTTCATATTTAATTTGGTGCTTAAAACAAACTCATTGCTTTGAGGGGTTAAAATTTACAACTGTTTGTTATGTTTTGTGATTTACAACATTGTTATTGGATGTGTATGCAATTCTCTCGTGCCATTTGGCGACCTTGAGAAATAGAAACATTCCGTAACACTTTGCAAAATTACCCACACCTTTCAATTTGGATTAAAACTGAACCCCCTTACAAGTGTGAGAAAAAGGCATAGTGTGTGTTCTCTCTTTGTTCATATGAATGAAGATGATTGAACTACAGATGTATTTCCTTGCTATTGTTTACCTTTAGAGGTTTTTCCTCCCTGCTTTGAAAGGAGGGAACAAACCAAGCGGTAACGAGCTAAAGCCAAGGTCTTCTAAACCGCGATATAAATGTGTGGTTGAAATAAAAATTGTGATCAATGGGAAGCAGTACATGATAGCTCTCCCCCAGTATCTTTATGATGCATAAAGCCCTTGTTCTAAGGGTTGGGAGAACTCTTGATAGAGTTTATCATTGCACCCCCTAAACTAGAAGCCCTTATTATGGACCCTTGTTTAGAAGCTAAAAATCCTTAATAATTGTTGGTGCAAGAACGGTTGTTCTGAAGCCATTCAATTGTAGAAATAGAAAAAATCCTTTGATCTATGGATTTTAAGGATTTTGAGATTTGGTGGTCCCGAGAAGTGTGTGTCGTAGAGGGGAGTCTATGTCGCCATATCTCTAACTGTTCGCATTGTTTAGTGTTTGGAGAAATCCGAGTGGGGACTCAACAAATATAGCCATTTCAAACCTAGGGTTGTAATGATTATGAGTCAGTTTAATAATTTTCTTGGTTCCAAAATGATTCAAAAACAAACATTCACTATCTTCCTCAAAATTTCAACACTTTGGTCTAAACATGGATACCTCTTGAAAAAGCCTTGATATTGCTGCTTGTCCTAAGAATTCTATCCTTAGAGATTTCTAAATATCATGACTTATATCAAAATCCATATTTTCCAAAGACAACATAGGCAATTATGGCTTCAACCTCATGATTCTCACAAAATGGAAATTGTGAAATTTATGGTGTTTTTGACATAAATATTTAGTTTGAAAAACTTAATCTAGAAAAGTGATTGTGGTAAAATAAACTCAATAAGCAAGATAAATTGAAAAATGAACCCCACATGGCTATTTGGAGACCGATTGCTCCCGTTAGACAACCTGATCCTCTAGGTGCTATAATTCAACCAAACTTTGAATTCATTAACGGAGAACAAACTGATCTCATTAGCAGTTTGAGAAGCTTCTCTTTTGAAACAAAAGAAACAAATACCTAGTGGAGAAACACAACAACCATTTTAGATGAAGAAGAGAAACACGATGATATTGAGGTTGGAAGGACCACATTACCACCAATTGTGTGGCAATAAATATCTTCCTTTCTTCCATAAACTTAAACTATTTCTACATGATCTCACGTAAAGTTAGGATCCCTAAAGCAAGGTCTACAAGTTGTAATTTTAGACTTAGGAATCTTAGTCCAAAATCTCTCAAGAAACATCTTTTAACACTTCACAAGAATAGAGATAAGTTGGTAGCAAAATTTTACAGACACGTTTCAAGAAATAGTCTAGAATTATATGCATTCTTTTGGAGTCAAAATCCTGGTCTTTTTCATGATACTGAACTCCTCTAAATGATCCATCGCACAATAAAAATCCATAGGGGAAGATCTATATCTAGTCATTGCAAACATAGGTATCGTAGTTCACAATTTATTAGGAAGTGGGCATCAATACTTTATCGCAATCGTTACCGCTTGTTAAGAAAATTTTATGCTCGAGCTAGGAGGAACCGAATAGGTATAAACATCCCCATCCGTCCTCTCATCTAATTCAACATTGGGTCTTTAGGATTTGAATATTTTAGAGGTCTAGCATCACTCTCACTACCTTGGTCTTTTCAAAACAAAGGTTCACTTTAAAGTCAACATTGGGTCAAACATCTTAGTCACTCCATTAAAATTCGTCTTTCACTTCATCCAAGTTTGCAAAATTTTGAGTACACCAACACTTTGTGACTTAAACATCAATCAAATCAAACCCTAGCTTGCCTATTTTTTATGTGAAATGCATCCTTTTCCATGCATTTAGACAAGTTAGTTATCATCCTTGAAATGGTTCATCTTGAAGGTCATGAGTCTACCCTAAAGATTTACAAGTTCATAAACATCCTTTATCCTAACATACCTTTGCTCCATTTTCATAAACTGACATGTTGAATGTTCTCTTACCTTTCCCTCATCTGAAATTGAGGTTGAACTTGTCTTCATACCTACAAACATACCTCTGCTAACTTGGTCTTGAACTCCTCTCTACTTTACCTTTGAAACATACTTGAATTCACTTATTTGTCCTTGCCAAATACCTTTACTCACTTCACCTTTTATCTTCATCTCTTCTTTCAGATTCTCTTCCCCTGTACCTGCTATCAAACTTCTTTCACCCTTGAATTGAACTACCTTCCTTTTCACCCCCTTTATCTACTCAACTTTTCTCTTTGTCTCTTAGAATCTGTCCTTGATTTCTTCATCCCTATTTTTCACCATTATCACCCCTTCCATTTTCTGATCAAACCTTGAATGGTTACTGTCCTCTAGAACCTCTGTATTAGGAGGTTCATAAACTATGTACTGACAAAATGAGACAACCCTTTAACATCCTTTGAAATTAATGAACAAAACATTGTTCCTACCATAATCTCATCATGCCTTTCTACCCAAGCTTACTTTTCCACAACTAATTCATCCTTGAACTTCTCTATATCAGAATTTGACACCCAACCATCATCTTTTCCTTCCAATCTTGAATCACTCTTCAAACTTACTGTCTTAGCATCTCCTTCCTTTATAGTAGCTGCAAACTCATCATGTTTTTCTTCCACAAATGTTATAAAATCCTTCTTGCCTAACATGATCACCTTTGCTGCCTTGGTTTGTTCCATCACATCTTCTTGTAATGGATTCAATATAAAATTATTTCCATCCTTCTCAATCTGATAAGTATTATCTCTTCGATCATATATGGCATGTCTATCAAACTGCCATGGTCTTCCAAGCAACAAATGACAAAAATCCATAGGTAACACATCAAAAAATATTTTGTCCTGATATCCACCAATGTTAAACTCAACCAAAGCTTGTTCATTCACCAAAATAGACTGATCATCATTCAACCAAGACACTTTGTAGGGTATTTCATGAGGTACTTTTTCCAATGTCAATTTATCAACCATTTCACTAGACACCATGTTATCAGTACTCTCTGAATCTACAACAACTTTACATACCTTTCCATTGCATTTGCAGGTTGTCTTGAATAGTGTTCTCCTTTGTGTTGATTCTTTCTCCTTGGATGCTTGAAGTAGAGTTCTTCTCACCATCAAAAGTTCCCCAACTTTTGGAGCAGCAAGCTGAGTAGGAGAGTTTTCACCTTCACAATCATCCTCTTGCACCAATTGAACTCTTTTGTCACCGCCACTTGAAGTAGAACCTTGTTTCTCTGGAAACTTCCATGCTACATGGAAAAATTAGTTGCAATTGTAACATCTTCCTAAAAATGAACTTGAATCTCTACCTCCACCAAATATTCCTTTGAAACCTCTAAAAACACCTCTTTGATCAACACCTTGGTCTTTGTTTTTGATTGCATCTTCTTGCTCTTCATAGGTCTTCCTTATACCTCCTCCTCTATTAGTGTTACCTATGCCTCTTCCTTGTATTTCTTGCCTTCTTTTTATCCTTTCCTCTACCTTGACAGCCAATTGAAAACACTCTTCAACTGTCCTAGGTGTTGTGAGACCAATTTCATCTTGAATGTTGAGCCTAAGCCCATTTAAATACCTTGCAACCTTTTCTACCTCATCTTTAGTATGTCCTACTCTAATACTCAACCTATGGAAATCTTCAGTGTATGCCATCACATCTAACTCCTTTTTCCTTAAATTTTACAACTTCCTAAAGGTTTGAATTGCATAATCTACAAGCAAAAATTGTGTTTTCACCTTTTTCCCTTAGTTCACTCAGTTTTAGATAGAGCAATGAAAATAGCATACCTCGCCTTTTCATTTTCCTCATAATCAGAAACCTCATCTACAGTAGTAAGACCACCTGTTAGAGCAATATACTTTGTCTCAATAGCCTTCCAGGTCTTGTAACCAAGAGAGATAATATAATCTCTCATCCACACTTTCTAGTCATTGTAATCAGATCCATGGAACATAGGGATCACCAACTTATGTGCCATCAGATCTTCCTTAAGCGGTTAAGCTCTACACCAAAGAACCAAAGCTTTGATACCAATTTTTAAAAGGAACAGGACAACTGAGAGGGGGGGTGAATCAGTTGTCCCCAAATTTAAACTCAAAACTTCAACACTTATTAACTTCACAACCACATTATTTTGTTATTAAGTATGAACATGAAATGTAGGTAACATAAAGAAAAATCAACACAAAGAACACCATATTTTACATGGAAAACCCAATGAGGGAAAAACCATGGTGAGGATTAACTCACAATATAAAGAGATAGCAAAACTGAATACAAAGGCTCACTACCTAGAAGAAGACTCACTGTTTAGATAAAAAGGCTCACTGCCTATAGAAATGACTCACTGTCCAACAGGGAGGCTCACTACCTATAGATACAAAAGAAAACAAAAGATCCACCATAACAATTTACACACATCCGTAGCCTTGATCAGAAGATTGTAGAAACCTTCAGCTCATTGCCTTTAGGAATCTAACACAATGAAGTACTGCTGCCTCAACTCACTTTCGTACAATTCTACTCTTCACTTGTGGCTTACTTTGTTACTTTGCATCATCCAAATCTTCACATCTCGACTTGCATTTATACCATCTTCAACCTTAGAAACTTTCTCCAAGGTCGGCCACATAAGCTTCATTTCATAAATTTAAATTAGGTCGGCAACTCAACATTCCCATAGTGGAAAGGAATGAGAGTGGACCAATTAAATACTTAACCAAGACCAAAAGCAACATCTCAGATCAACCACATGCTTCCTTGATTAAATTTTAATTCTCCGCGTGAAGTGTAAACACCAGGTCGGCCAAACCTAATGAAAATACAAATGAACATTGAAGTACATGCTTCCCAACAAGAAGATAACACACGGATGACGTAAAATGCTTCATCATGCATGATAACACATCTCAAGTTCCTTCAGATACATCCGTAGCAAGTGTAACAATCTTGGAACACGAAACTCCTTCCATCAGTCCATCTGAACTGTGCAAATACATACAACTCTGAAACTCAACTTCCAGATCACCAAACCACAAACATCTTTGCCATAATGTAGAGAAAACCATTACAAGACATTCCATATCTGCAAGACCTAAAACAAAATAGCGGAGGACTGCGGAGTAGAAACATTTCTCCCAGTCCATAGAAAACCAACTCTATCAGAACAATTCACACACTGGTGAACACAACTTTCACACTCCATCAAACCAAAAGCTACAAATCAGTATATAACACCATAAAATCATAAAAAAAAACCCTTCAAATCTTCACAAGCATAGGATCAACACAAGAGAAATGCAAAGTACATTCTAGAGCACATTCTGAACACATACATAACTCTGAATTCACTCTTTATTAATTTTCTCAAAAGCACTTGGTAACCCATCATTTTAGCACATCTGCAACATCATAAAGATAGATCCATGCACTCACAACATCTCACCAATATCTCAACTATACATGCACAATCTGCAACATACTGAATTGTGTTGACATCAATGAAAACATTAATGACAATACCACCAAACTTGCTCATACTTGCAACACAATTAATTAAGGGGATGCAAATATAGTGTGAAATTGTAAAGGTGTACATTTTTATACACTACCATAAATATAAACAACAGTCATACCAAAAGATAGTAATTTTTATGGGGAAAACCCTCACTCTTGAAGCCACCCAATATATTATTTTGAAATAAAAAAGATTAAAATATACTTTTAGAGTAAGATTTATCATAGTAGTATCACTAACTCAAGATATGTGGGAAACTCAATGACTATAAGACTCTTACACCCAACCACCATATCATGCACCTAAATATAAGAGATAGAGTACATGAAACTATGAAACAATATTACAAAACCATAAACTAAATCCACCTAAAAAGTGGTACCCATCCGCATCTCAAATAAAAAATGTGTATGATGTGTTAAATCGCAAATCACCAAATGTATCTCCTCTTTTATAGCTCATTTATGTGTCCAACATATTTTTACATCTCCCATTTAAGGGGATCCAACTTCCAAAGGCCATACCTTTTGATTAGGGTGTCTGAATGACAAACTATTTGAACCATCAGAAAGCTTGTGAAGCACTCTATCAAGCTATAATTAGATTCACTTGTTACAACCACTTTTTGACCCCAAAAATTCCTGAAGGCCTTCAAACTAGACTTTAAAACTTTCAAAAATAGAAACTTTAATATCTTCAAATCCAAACATGATCTTATGATGAAAATTTACGAGCACATTTATTTAGCCATTTTAAAGATTTGGAGAAAATTTTGCATCAATTTGTGCTCAAATGTAAAATTAATATAAATAGTAACCTCATGCAGTTGCAAGGCTAAGAAACCATTTTCCTAACAATTAATACACATATAAATATATATGTATAGATACATGTCCATGCACATGCATATGCATATATGTACATGTATATATATATATATACTTATACATTCAAACATACATATATAAGTATAAATATGTATATGAATATACATATGTATAGACATACATACATACATATATACATACATACATACATACATATATTTAATTTGTCACACCTAAAATCTTTTATTTGTGAATGAACATTATCATTTGAAAGATTTCATCTTTTATGTTCTACTTGACAATGAAATTACACACACATGTGTACTTTATTTGTCATTCCTTTTAATTTATTTTTTTCTTGAATGAAAATGATCATTTGACAACACTAAAAATTCTATTTTCTTCTTAACAAAGAAAATATATGCATATATTAAATGGCTATCAACTTTTATTTACTACTTTAAGTGGTTTTAACTTACAAGTAAAAATGAAAAATATATATTTAGTGAATGAAGTTATATATTTAATAGAAGATTTGTATTTGGTCATGCATGATAGTAATGTACAATAAATTGTATATACATCTTAATCCCCAAATCTAGTAATTAACTATGACATAATGAGTAAATACTATACCTTATCATTATGGAACCTCTCCTTAACAAACCATTCTTGTAAAACCTATACAAGGTTGTTTTCTTTAAAGTAAATGGCTCAAAATTAGCTATTTTGTAGGCCAAAAATGGGATACAAAGTCTCTACCAAGATACTATTCCCATGTAACACAATGCTCCACGCTCCTCTTTAACAACCCTATCTTTACAACATAATGTTTCCATATTTTCTACTATTGAATATACCCAGATATTGAGAGGGGGGGTGAATCAGTATCTACAAAAGCATAACCCTTTAGATCTTGAACCCTTCAACACTACTCAAATTTACACTTTTAATAGGATCATCAACTTATAAAAAGATCAACAATAATTAATCAAATCAACAACAATGAAAGATAAGCCAATGAACACACATGCATAAGATAACACCAGATTTACGTGGAAAACCCAATGAGAGAGAAACCACCATGAGAATTAACTCACAATATATGAAGCTCACTGCTTACAAATAAACTACAATAAGGCACACTACCTCAAGACTTGTAGGCTAAGATGCACAACCTTAAGGAAATATACAAAGGACTTGCATAGTTAGGAGAACAAACCTAGGGCAAGATATAAGGACCTGATGAGACACACTATCTCAAAGCAGGATACATAAAGATTTAGAATATTACAACATATGTAAAAAATACATACTCTATTGATTGAGGTGTTTAAGCACATCTGATCTATATTTAACACCCTTTTGCACTATATCTACATTATTCCACACATTCACTCTGTTAGAACTGTAAAATTATGATGATTTTACATGTTGTTCATACTCATAAGTTTCCAAATAAGTCCTACCATGAGCACATTTTCCCCATATTTGGCCATATAGTCCCATAAATTCCATTGAGTCTTAAATAATTCACATTATAGTCCATATCGGCATGAGATTATCAAGGTCTCCCTATCCCATAGTGCATTCTTGTTAATATACGTCTATTGTTGCCTATCGGCAAGACCTCAGGGTTGTCACAACTATTGGAATTAACATGCAGGTACCTTTCAGCAGGACACTTTTATTGTTTCGGTGACTAAGGGTTTCCCATCGGCAAGAGTGTTTTCTTCGGCATGGGTCTTGGCGAGATCTTATTGTCTCACCGACCAGCGACAAAAGGAGCATGTCGGTGAGAGACTTTTCTTTGGCGTCAAGTCACAACAAAATCATATTGTCTTACCGACCGGCAGCAGAAGGAACGTTTCGGCGAAAGATCTTTTCATCGGAGTAAGTCACAGCGACCCATATGTCACGCTGATGAGGATATACATATCGACAAGAGTCAAAGCATCAGAATAATGTCTCACCAAGTGGGGCATGTCTTGCCGACCGGGGATGAGGATATACATCTCGGTAAGACTAAAGGGTATTCAGAATGAGGTCTCGGCGAGTACCTCCGGTCTCGCCGACATGCGCAGGGAAGTCCTATCAAAGGTTATTAGGGTAAGGTTATACAGTCTTTCTGACCCATTTGTCACATTGAGGTGTTTCGTTGGTGAGAGAATGATCATGTTTCAGCGACATAAATGTACCATGGGGTATTTCGGTAAGACACAAGGTGTTCTATGAAACTTCTCCCCGACTATGAATTGTCTCAGTGACACACAAGATGGAAGGACATCTTTCGGTATGACAAATATCATCTAAGGGACGTCTCCCCAACAACAGAAGGTCACAACGAAACACAAAGGATGTAGGATGACTGTTGGCGAGACATTGGCCTTCGGTGTGACTACAGGATGTCTCGACGAGTCTTCAACGAATGTTAACAGAAGCCCGTTTGCGTACTGTTGGCCAACATTTGGAATGCGAAGCGATGTGTCTATTCAGATGCAAATGTATAAATATCCATTTTCGATTGTAAAAGAAGATATTAGAATTAGAGATTAGATTAGATACAGTAGATAGATTAGAAATGGATACAATAGAATAAAATTTTTTAGATTAGAGACTATGATGCATGATTTCAAATGGAGATTTCAATGAAAATCAGTTGATGTGGCAGTTCATTTCTGGTGTCAATTGTCTGTTGTGCTTATTGAAAGTATCATTAAAGTTGTCTCCAGGGTTGGCTTTTCTGGTTATTTAAATTGGTATAACAAGTTATATTCAGTTTATCAGTGCACATTTGCTGTATCTGTGTGGTTAATTAACTGGTTCTTTCAAGGAGGGATTAAATCCTTTTGATTAATCACAATAATCAGGGAAATTCATCTGGATCATTAAGAAGAGCTTAGTAATCATAGTCTTGCATGTTTATACAAGTTATAAACAAAACATATGCCAAACAATTTGAGTGTTCTCCAGAATTAAGTTGCCCATTTCTATTTCATTTGACTCCGCATACCCAATAAGGCACTAGTATCTACATTTCTCACCATTTAGATTCATTTGTTTTCTTTACATATGTTAACTGAGCATATTAGGATTTAGTCTTGAATATTGGTATACAATTTATACCAAATTTGATTTCATTTGTCTACTTCCATCTGCCATTGTGGACAAATCACTGCAAGAGAGAAGATCATAAGTCAAGTATGCCCAATTCAGATAGGTACACCCGCCTAGGTCTAGCAGCACCTGAAGAGTAGAAGGTCTAAAACATCTGACCTTGTCTATTACCCTAAAACGTACCAAGAGATTGGCAGCCTCTTGAGGTATTCTGTCTGCGTTTTTGAGAGCTAACAAATTGGCGACTCTGCTGGGGACAAACATCGGAAAATTTAGTTGAAGACTATCATATAGAGTCATTGAAGAAAAAGTTGTAATTTGAGAAGTTTTAGAAAAAGTGATTCCGCTGGGGAAAAGATCAAAAATAGTTATTTCAAAAGAAACATTTGCCTACTTTCAGAAAAGTAGGTGGCGACTCTGAAAAAACTTGATGAGGAATGGAATTTGTGTATGGAACAAAAGAATATTTTGAGAAGCAGCAGTTGATAAGAGGAATTGAAGAATTGAAAAAGAAAAAGCTTCAATTGGACAAGAATGATACAAAAATACAAGCAGGCATTGGACCCCTCAAACGCCTAATAATACAAATGGGAATTTTCACAATACAAATAATGCATATCATACACAACAAAACATTTATTTACCGCAGCCACCTTATGGCCAACAATATGTGCCACACAATCATGCACAATACAATAGTCCACCGTACCAGTATCAATACCCACCTAACACTCCTCCTCATCAATACATAACAGTGATCGAACAATTCAACCTGACAGGGTTTCAACGGTACCCTTACCCTTGTGGATGGCAGTTGGAGAAGTCTTGTTCCAAAATTTACAGGGAGTAGCGCAATTTCTGCTAAAAACAATTTAAGGAGTTTCAATGCTTTCATCCAAGATTTGGATGTGCCATATGAGGATTTACACATGAGGCTTTTCATGATGTCACTTATTCATGAAGCTAGGGATTGGTTCAATAGCTTACCAATAGCTTCTATTGATTCTCTCCAAGGATTTCAGGATCAATTTCTTGAGAAATATGGAAATTTTTCTGCATCAAATTGGGCTTCCCATGGGTTCGTACAGATTCAAAAATATCAGAACTTGTAGCAATATGTATGCCAGGATCAACAATTTGAAGAAGAAGAAGATGAGTATGTATGTACTCGAAGCCAGGACTCCATCACAGAATCAGGATGCAAAATTTCCCCCTTTGATGCATTTCTTGACATAAGAAAATATGAAGGAGAAGATATAATTCCTCTATACAATAGAATGACAAAAATTTGTATGCAAATACCTTCTCATTGTAGGCCTACAAGGGCCATGTTTGTTGAGCAGTTTGTAAGAGCATGGGAGCCTGAATCAGTTTATTGGCCAGAAAAGCAGTGTACCTTTGATCTAGTGAATAAATTTATTGATGACATGCAGAGGAAAAGGTATGAAGACAATGGTGATATCATAGATGAGTATAGAGAAATTGATCAAACAATGCATCCAATAGAAGATGAGACAGGTGCAAGTCAGAATGACTCATATGATGGCTTGCATAAGGAAGATGAAGATACAAGAGATTTCTCTTGCATAACAAATTGTGATAGGGGAAGCAGTGTATGTTATGAGGGATCCAATGAGTATTCAAATTGTGAAGATGGACCTGTGGATTTTGATCTGCAATCAAGGGATTCTAGTAGCCCTTTTGGAAATCAGGATGAAACATGCTCAAATGAAGAAGAGAGTACATCAACATGTTAAGAGAATAGCTATAATAATCTTGAAAATTTCCATGTTGATGAATTGGAAAATGAAATGGAAGGGGATTGTGTATCATGTCACAATGAGGAAGACCTTAAGGATAATCATGTGAATCTTGATTTACAACAAGGAGATATTTCTAGCTCTTGTGGAGATCAAGAAGAGGGAGAAATAATAGAATATATGGAAGAAGAAACATATTCACTCAATAACGAGAAAATTTTAGAATTGCTAACTCTTGAATACTAGGGATGTGCACATGAAGGTGATTCTGAAGTTTTGTGTCCAGCTTACATTTGTTTTGACAGTGAAAGTTCTTTGTGC
The DNA here is from genome assembly GCA_007258455.2 of Sequoia sempervirens. NCBI lineage: Eukaryota > Viridiplantae > Streptophyta > Pinopsida > Cupressales > Cupressaceae > Sequoia > Sequoia sempervirens. The sequence continues at coordinate 70,283,117 of VDFB02109042.1, read as the reverse complement.
AATGATTCATATGACTCCCTGTGCATTTCTCGAAATGATGGAGAAACCTTTGAAGTTGATCAATAATCTTTGTCCATTCAGGAAGAGGTATGTGATTTTGAAATTTCTAACTCGTGTGGGGAAGAAATTTATTTGCATACCAAGGATGATAGAAGTCCAGTATTGATTATGCATGATATTGAAGATATGGGTCATAATCCAATGTCGTTTCCAAATGGTAATATCAAAGAGGTGCAAAAGGTTTCAGATTTGTTTGTCTCAAACAGTGTTGATATGACATAATTTTTGGTTTCTCAAGAGAAGCACTTTGATGGTGAAATTTTAGTACAGTTGGGAGAGTGTTTTATAATTCATAACAGTGAGAAAGATAATGAGAAATATTGCATTAAACATGCGCGTACTTTATATGTTAAAGATAACAGAGATTTGTCCCATGATGAAGAATTTGAATTACAGAATGATGAAAGGAATTTGGGCCAAGCTGAGCATGATGATTCTCTAAGAATTTTTGATAACAGTGATAGCAAAGATTGCATGAATATCTTCAAGAAGAATCTGATGAACTCAAGGCAAAACCAAGTGTTTGATAGAGGAAAGTATGGGCCTTTCTTTTGGATGGACTTGAGCCATCATTTATGGTTTGAATTTTAGACCGTAACAACTCAAAACAGGTGAAGTTGAAACACAAAGGACTAAGGGTTGCCAGTGCATGGAAAATCCTTAACAATCCTCTTAAAATTATTTTCCATGTACAATAGTTTTAAGGTTTTGTTCATCTCCATTTCACATTCATTCCCATTCCCATTTTTCTCGCTGGTTCATCATCTTGTGTCTGGTCTGCTCACCCAAAGATCTGGATCCTTGCAATGATCTCACAATCATTCATCCCCAGACGGAGCCACTATTAGAACTATAAAATTCTAATGATTTTACATGTTGTTCATACTCATAAGTTTCCAAATAAGTCCTACCATGAGCACATTTTCCCCATATTTGGCCATATAGTCCCATAAATTCCATTGAGTCTTGAATAATTCACATTATAGTCCATATCGACATGAGATTATCAAGGTCTCCTTGTCCCATAGTGCATTCTTGTTAATATACGTCTATTGTTTCCTATCAGCAAGACCTCAGGGTTGTCACAACGATTGGAATTCACATGCAGGTACCTTTCGGCAAGACACTTTTATTGTTTCAGCAACTAAGTGTTTCCCATCGGCAAGAGTGTTTTCTTCGGCATGGGTCTTGGCGAGATCTTATTGTCTCACCGACTAGCGAAAGAAGGAGCATGTTGGTGAGAGAATTTTCTTCGGTGTCAAGTCACAACAAAATCATATTGTCTTACCGACCGGCAGCAGAAGGAACGTTTCGGTGAAAGATCTTTTCATTGGAGTAAGTCACAGCGACCCATATGTCACGCTGATGAGGATATACATATCGACAAGAGTCAAAGCATCGGAATAACGTCTCACCAAGTGGGGCGTGTCTTGCCAACCAGCGATGAGGATATACATCTCGGTAAGACTAAAGGGTATTCAGAATGAGGTCTCAGCGAGTACCTCCGGTCTCGCCGACATGCATAGGGGAGTCCTATCAAAGGTTATTGGGGTAAGGTTATATAGTCTTGCTGACCCGTTTGTCATGCCGAGGTGTTTCGTCAGTGAGAGAATGATCATGTTTCAGCGACATAAATGTACCACGGGGTATTTTGGTAAGACACAAGGTGTTCTATGAAACTTCTCCCAGACTGTGAATTGTCTCAGCGACACACAAGATGGAAGGACATCTTTCGGTATGACAAATATCATCTGTGGGACGTCTCCCCGACAACAGAAGGTCACAACAAAACACAAAGGATGCAGGATGACTGTCGGCGAGACATTGGCCTTCGGTGTGACTACAGGATGTCTCGGCGAGTCTTCAACGAATGTTAACAGAAGCCCATTTGAGTACTGTTGGATGACATTTGGAATGCGAAGTGATGTGTCTGTTTAGATGCAGATGTATAAATATCCATTTTCGATTGTAAAAGAAGATATTAGAATTAGAGATTAGATTAGATACAATAGATAGATTAGAAATGGATACAATAGAATAAAATTTTTCAGATCAGAGACTATGATGCATGATTTCAAATGGAGATTTCAATGAAAATCAGTTGATGTGGCGGTTCATTTCTGGTGTCAATTGTCTGTTGTGCTTATTGAAAGTATTATTAAAGTTGTCTCTGGGATTGGATTTTCTGGTTATTTAAATTGGTATAACAAGTTATATTCAGTTTATCAGTGCACATTTGTTGCATCTGTGTGGTTAATTAACTGGTTCTTTCAAGGAGGGATTAAATCCTTTTGATTAATCATAGTAATCAGGGAAATTCATTTGGATCATTAAGAAGAGATTAGTAATCACAGTCTTGCATGTTTATACAAGTTATAAACAAAACATATGCCAAACAATTTGAGTGTTCTCCAAAATGAAGTTGCCCATTTCTATTTCATTTGACTCTGCATACCCAATAAGGCACTAGTCTTTGCATTTCTCACCATTTAGATTCATTCATTTTCTTTACATCTGTTAACTGAGCATATTAGGATTTAGTCTTGAATATTGGTATACAATTTATACCAAATTTGATTTCATTTGTCTACTTCCATCTGCCATTGTGGAAAAATCACTGCAAGAGAGAAGATCATAAGTCAAGTCTTCCCAATTCATATAGGTACACCCGCCTAGGTCTAGTAGCACCTGAAGAGTAGAAGGTCTAAAACATCTGACCTTGTCTGTTACCCTAAAACGTACCAAGAGATTGGCAGCCTCTTGAGGCATTCTCCCTGCACTTTTGAGAGCTAACACACTCACTCATCCATCTTGCAACTAATTTGTTCTTTCATTTATATCCTCCTCAAGGTCTCAAAACAACAATTAGGCCAGTTAGAACAAGAGATAAACAATAATTGAACAATTCATCCACAAAACATAAATGTGGTGCAAATAGGTCCTATTTAGGAGATAGAGGGGACCAAAAATAACTTATTACATCTTCCAATGTGATCTCAAACACCACACACATTGGCACACAACATCCCAAGTCAACATCAAAGAAACACGTAGCAAATTGCTAGTTGGACCCAAAAACACAACTTCCAATTAAATTTACATAATACGGTTCACAACAAGATAGGGAAAAACCCAAACAAAACTTAACATAATCTCCAAAGTTAGTGCAGACCCTTAAGCACATAGCACAAAGATAACAAGCCACGTCGACTAAATATTCACAAATTACCAAAAATCCAACTCAAAACAATATGCATTACCAAAAAAATTAATCCTTGATGTGTGGACCATAAAGAGACATTCCATGAATATCCAACAACAATTCTAGAATTTTCTTTCACACATTCATGCCATAGGCAACCATTGCAAACCAAACATAAAGAGAACACTTCATCCAGGAGCACATAATACTCAATTAAGAGATAAAATGTTATCAAACCATCTTGTAGAACACTTCATTGTATGAACACTAAATTGAGACACTGCATAAGCATTGAGAGCATGTTCAACAAACTATAGGAGTAGAAACATTAATATGGAGAAATGCAGAGCATTTTTCAGACCATTCTAAATAACTAATGAAACTGGTAACTCACTGCAATTACTAGAAACTTTCTTGAAAATATAGGTGACCTAAAAAGATAAGAGTGCAAAAACCATATAGCATAAACAATGAATCCTAAACCACAAGACCATATCTTCAATAGTGGAGGAGTACAGAGCATTCTCCAAAATAATCTTCAAAAGCTACTTCATGTAGCATAAACCTTTACCAACAACCAGAGGCCTAATCCTTCTTGTAGCAACATGTACTTCCTTAGGGACAATAGGAGATAGCATACAACATAATAGATACAATCAACAAAATCTCCCCAACATCAACATTACTTCTAATCCTCATCTTAATGCTTCTACGCCTCATCTTAATATATTATCATGATATATCCTCTGCTAATAGCAACCATACTCACTACAAATTTAATTGTCATTAAACAAGGCATGGCATCCAACTATCAACAACATTATTGTTAGTACAACATCATACATCAATGACACACAATGCTAAACATATGTGCAAAAAACTCTCAAATAAGGTGTTGGCATAAATGACAACCAATTCCAACAATCAATTCCAACAATCTCCCCCTTTGGAATTGATGGCAACACATATATGCTCATTCTCCCCCTTTGACATCAAGGAAAAAGGGCCAATGTATTAATTGAAAACAACACATTCTTCCCCAACATATGCACAAGCTCAAAAAATTCACATCTTCTTCAAGTCATTGTATATGCTCCCCCTATCAACAACAACCAACCAACTACCTACTCCCCTTGAGAGGTAGCCCACATCAATCCAAGAGAAAAAAGATATGACATGAATTTCTCCCCCTAGACAGATGCATCATTTATGCATATAGCTAGAAAAAGGAGGGGCAATAACCCCTAATTTCTGTTGGAGATACTCAAAAGTATCCTTTGAAAATTCCTTAGTAAAGATATCTGCAATATGATCCTTAGTAGGCACATACTCCAATTTGAATTCTTTCTCATCAACCTTCTCTCTTAGAAATTAATACCAAATATAAATATGTTTGTTCCTTGAATTCATCACCAGATTCTTGAAAATGTTTATTGCACTGGTATTATCACATAATATAGGAATGGGCTCATCATACACCACTTTTATGTCCTTCAAAATATGCTTCATTGAAAGGAATTGGGTTCAACAAGATGCTACATTAATATACTCAGCGTCTGCTGTGGATAAGGGCACTGATTCCTGGTTTTTACTGAACCAAGAGACCAATCTATCTCCTATGAGGAATGCACTCCCACTGGTACTTCTCTGGTCATCCACACATCCTACCCAATCAACATCAGTATAAAAACTCAAAGAAAAGTTATCATTCTTTTTATACCACAAACCATAATCAAGAGTTCCCTTCAAATATTTGAATAATCTTGTTACTGACTTCTCATTTGTTTTCTTAGGATTAGCTTGATATCTGGCAACCAAACATACTACATGCATAATATCAGGTCTAAAAGTAGTCAAATATAGTAATCCTCCAATCATAGATCTATAAAAATTCTGATCAACCTTCAAAGACTCATCATCCTTGCTCAAGTGACCACTAGTAACCATATGCTCGTACTTACTGGTTTGGAATTCTCCATGCAAATTTCCTCGACATCTCTTTGACATAATTAGCCTAAGATATAAAGATACCATCATTTAGTTGAACAATTTGAATCCCAAGGAAGAAAGACGACTCACTAATCATAAAAATCTCAAAATATTTTTGTATTTATTCTGCAAACCTCTTACACATATCATCATCTCCACCAAAGATGATGTCATCAACATATACAACAACTATCAAAATCTTGTCTTCCTTTAGGGCGGGTGCAAAAAGATGGGTAGCCAATTTATGGCCAAATTTTTAATTTTTTTTTGAAAGCTCATAATGCGAGCACGTTATAATGTGCTCGCATTATGGCTTGATGTGATGAGCTTGAGGCTTGGCCACAATGAGCCCATAATGCGAGCGCGTTATGAGCTATTAAAAGCAAAAAAAAGGAATTCAAAATCATTCTTATTTGTGACTATGTTTTTTTTTTTCTGCCCTTGGCCAAAACCCCTCATTTATGCGCTCACATTCTAGGAGGAGCCATTTTGCAATATTTTTCATCAAACTATTGTTGTTTCATCGCCAAGATTCCACCACATCGATGAGGAGGTTTGAGAGGTAAGGATTTTTTGTTTTTGTTTTGAATTTGTTAGTTTTAGGTTGTTTTTGATATTTATTTTTTGAATTTGTAGGAGATGTTAATCAACCTGCAAACCCTCCTCAAAATCCTCAACAAGCACAACAAGAACAACAACAAAATCCTCAAGTTGATCAATCACAACAACAATCTCCTCCACCAATCCCTCAACATCCTCCTGGCACTCAACAAAACTTAATGAGTGAAATTGAAAACTATAAAAAATAAATTGAGGATTTAATCAGAAGGTTGAATGATCCAAATGGTTCAACTGTGGAAAGAATGACCCTAGAAACTTCACTCAAAGAAATGTTAAAACATGTAGATTCAATCAACAAACAATTAACTGGTTGGAAAGATAGGAGGCAAGCGGCTAGGGCTTATTACTAAGACAAATTATCATATAAAGATGTAAAAGATATGAAAATTATAAAATTCTATTTGTGTTCATTATTCACTGACCCACGGACAAATGCAAATATTACCCTCAATGCGTAGAGGTTTCCTATCCATTGGTGCCACCATCAATAGATTAGGAACTTTTTTTGGGATAGGTGGTACATGGTTTTTGATTACCCACCATGCAACAATTGTGAAGTCCTGCAGTATTTCCTTAGGAAACTATACTATGAGTTCATCTTGAAAAAAAATTTGAATTATTTTGATATGAGGGATGTCTAGGGGAGAGGTGGGGGGTCGACTCAAGATAGACCCGATGCACAACAAGATCCTACATGAGAAGGGAGACAACCTCTTACTAGGCCGCCTCATGAGCACATTGTTATCCCTTCCGTTGTGAAGGAGAGTGCCGAGGTAGAGACTTTGTAGGCCATCAACTTTATGACCTCTGAGTGTCATCCAATATGCCAGCCCTGTTCTACAATTCCATCCAGGGGAGTCTCCGAGTGGTGGGCTTCGATTCCATTTGTGTCAGTCTTGCGGGGCGACTTGTTCATATGACCCCACCGACACTTAGGAGGCTGCTATGCAGGATACGTCTACAACTATGGAGATGGCGAGGGAAGCTGGCATTTTGAATGAGGCCTATGGAATTGATACTCAGGTAAATGTTAGCATGTTCATTGAATTTAATTTATTAAAATTTGATTTTGAAATGCAAGATTAACTAATTTAGTTTTATGATTTTAATAAAATTGTAGGGTCACAGTGTTGATATTGGATACATTGGCCCTACACCTACTTATTTCTCAATTGTATCTACCGTTGAGATATGTAACTAGTAAACAATTATAAATTTATTACATGTTAATAGCATTTTTTTATGAATGGTATTTTAATATGTATTTTGGATGTTGAATAGGCTAATATTTGAGGTTTCGAGGGAACACCTCCCAGTGCTAGTGGATTTAGACAAACCTACACACAGGTAATAGAATAAAGAGTTTAACTAATGAATTGTACTTAATAGATTTGTGTAGTTTATATTCATATCGTTGATTACATTGTATTGCACATCTTTCAAAATCAAAGCATTACTTCACATTCCATAACTAATAACTAGATGTTGATAGATGGAAAAATTTCAACTACAATATAGTTTTTTAGAAAGTCAACATAAGTAGTGATGCAATTACTTCACATAGCATAAGTAATAAGTAGGAGCAACTTCCAATTGCATTTGCTTGTCATGGAATTCCATGAGACCACTTTTTACTGAGGAATCTTTTCAAATAGTTCACTGCCTTGTCTATGCTATGAATGCTTGGAAGGAATATATGAAAGAATAATAGTAAGCAATAGCATAGACAAGGAAATAAGTTTTTTGAAAAAATTCCTCAAAGAAATGTAGTCTCATGGCGATTTCCATCACCATGAGACCCAATTTCTTTGAGGAACTTTTTCAAACATCTCACCGCCTTTTCTATGCTACCACATTTTCCATACATGTCTACCAAAGCATTTTATCAAACAATTCATTTCCTCACTGCTATGGCTAAAAGCTTAAAAAAAGTGATTTCCAACAAACTATGGATGCTTGGAAAAAATCTATCAAAGCATGATAGTAAGCAATAGCATAGACAAGGCAGTGAGTAGTTTGAAAAAATTCCTTGAAGAAATGTGGTGTCATGGTGATGGAATGCCATTCCATCACCATGAGACCACATTTCTTCGAGGAATTTCTTCAAATAGATCACCACATTTTCTATGCTACCAAATTTTCCATTCATGTGTACCAAAGCATTTTATCAAACTACTCACTTCCTTGCTGCTATGGCTAAAATCCTAAAATAGGTGCTTTCCAACAAACTATAGATGCTTGGAAAAATTTCTATCAAAGCATAATAGTAAGCAATATCATAGTCAAGGCAGTGAGTAGTATGAAAAAATGCCTTGAAGAAATGTGGTCTCATGGTGATGGAATTCCATTCCATCACCACGAGATCACATTTCTCTGAGGCATTTTTTCAAACAACTCACTGCTTGAAGAATAGAAACCAACCTATTAGCCAAAATTCCCCTCCAAATTCTTTTCAAGGTCCTCATCCTCAATTTACCAATCCATGGAACCTTCCAAATTTTATTCCACTTGTTCATGTCCCCACTTCTCCCTCTTTATGTCATGATCACCCTCCATCTCATAGCCAAGGCCACACTATACCATCCATCCCATCCCAACATAATACCATAGAGAAGGCAATGAACTATTTGAAAAAAATCCTGAATGAAATGCGGTTTTATGGTGATGGAATGCCATGACACATTTCTTTGTAATGACATTCCATCACCATGAGACCCCATTTCTTTGAGGAATTTTTTGAAATAGTTCACTGCCTTCTCTATGCCACCATAGTTATTGTACATGTCTACGAAAGCATTTTATCAAACGGTTCACTGGCTTGCTACTATGGGTCAAATCCTAAAAACACGTGCTTTTGAACAAGATACGGATAGGGAAAATAGTAAGCATGATAGTCATAAATATATAGTTTAATAAGTACTCAAAATTTTGTTCATTATCTCATACATTATAAGTCATTGGATCGCTATTGTAGTTTTCGTGATTGAATAATTTGTTGTTTAATTTTTAGATGTTGCAAGCGGATACACCTCCAAATGTTAAGAGGGAAATGGAGATCGGTGTTTCATCTGCTATAGAATCCTTGATGGCTCTGACAGGGAGGTATGGGGAAAATTACTAAATTTCAATTTACATTCGTTGTTATAGATGTTAGTGAAAAATCAAACCATTATTGATTCATAGTTTAATTTCTATTTGGATGGTTTATACAGGGTTTCAACATGCCTCAACATGGGCATTTGAATATTTCCCTCGTGGAGAGTGATCATCAAATGGCGGTAAGTGATTATTTTGTTAAATATATCATTTTTTTAATGTAATTTCTATATATTAATGTCTTTACTTCTTATTGTAACAGAGAAAACTTGACCAAGAACTAAACCCTAGGAGGAGCACCAAGAGCACTCCTCAACCGCAACATAAATGAGTGACAAATGTATCACCATCTGATTGACAAGCAAAGGGAAAGAGTTTATTTCGAGAGCATGGAGAGTGATGAATTTTGATTCCAGAGCCCTTTGTTGTATGCCTATATGGCATTCTTGTAAGCCTATATGGATATTTTGTACCTATATTTTATACTTATATTGACATATATTGATGTATGCCTACATGGATATTTGGTTAATACAAATATTTTTTATTGATGGTGTCCATATTTGCATTATAAATTCATGGTTCAATAGATATGAGTTACGTGTATTCAAGTGTATACTTTACAACTTACGTGTATACTTTGTGACTTACGTGTATTCCAATGTATACTTTGCAACTTACATGTTTTCATGCGTATACCTTGTATTCATGCATATACTTTGTATTAATTTTCTTATACTATGTATTCATGTGTATACTTCAAGGCTTACGTGTTTTTGAGTACTTGTGCTTCCCTTATTCACATGTACATGCTTGAATTATTCACATGTATACTTATTAATTGGTTAGCCCTAGCATTGATCATTGCTGTCCTTCATGGTTTATCTTGACTATTAATTGATTGATGCTAAACAACTTTATTAGTCGATGGTAAACAACTTCAATATTTCTAGGAATACTAGTAGAGTTACAAATTCCAAAATTGCACAAATTGAAAAGAAAAGATTAACTGTAAATAAATGCATTGATTATTAACTTGATAATTGATTAAGAATGAGTATAAAATTTATCAAGAGATGAGCCTTCTAGAATGGCAATTTCCAACTGGAAAATAGGCAAAGCATTCCCAATACTTTGAAAGTAATAATCCACCAAAAATTACAACGAGAGAGAAGGCTTATTTAAGATCCTTGAGCAATTTATTTCCTAATGCTCCCTTGTTCTTACATATATCAATTTAGTTTAATTGAAATAATTCCATGAAATGCTTTATCTAAAAGCAAAAAACACATTTTCAATTGGTATTCCATGAAATGTTTTATAAAAATATTCCAATATATTTAATACTTTCATTGGAACAACTCAATTAAGCAAAGGATACATAATCTTCACAACACTTGCAAAACATAATATTCATAGTAGATGAAGTAGTTAACTTCTTGACACATTATCATACAAACATTTATCTTGAATAGTCTTTAAACATTTTCACAACATAATCCTCATAGTGTAGAATGAATTTTTATGTTATTGATCCATCACCATATAAACACGTCGAAAGATTTATATGCCAAATTTTTGCAATATTATTACTTGTATAGGAAATGGACTTAGGAGAAAACAAGTTATAATTTATAATACAAATAAGAAATGGACTCAACGGTGGAAAATTTATTAATCACACCAACTAATAAATGTACGTGAGAGCATCACTTGTTTCTCTTAGACTCCAATTTTCAAGCATAGCAAATCATTTCAAATGAAAATGACAAAATGCTTCACAACCAAAGTTGTTAATTGAGGAAAAATAAAATGTTTCCAAGTTCCACCATTGTTCGCATTTACAATTGGTTGTATATTGTTAAAAGGGAAAGGAGGATAATTGAAAAATGTCTTGTGCTTGGTAGAATTGAGGATGATCATATGATTTTTGTGTGGAAATCTCATACTTCTCAACTATCATGTGTATGTTTCTCTTTTTGATCATTTTGCATGGCATCATAAGGGATCAAGCTAGTTGAATGTAGCTCGAAGCGATTCTGTGTGTTTGGGTGTGAAAGAGGACCATACCTAGCATAAACATACCTATTGGGATGCGTTGGAGCAATTTTTTTGGTCACATGAATTACAAAACGAAAGTTGCACCACTTTGCAACTTTACACTGCTTTCATTTGACACTTTTTCCATCAAGTGAAAACTGGACACCATGGGAAAATGACTCTGAGATAACAAAAACCAAGAGAGGTTATTATAGAGGGGCCCAACGCGATCTCGTAGACTCAGATGGAGAGTTCGTAAGCATAATGGTTTCCAAGTAATAGCCCGTCAAATATTGCCACCCTTTTGCACTTTGGACCCTTAAGGGATCAAGTCAGTTGAATGTAGCTCAGAGTGATTCCGCGTGTTTGGGTGCAAAATAAGAACATTCCTAGCATAAAAGAACCCATTCAGATGCGTTGGAATAGTCCGTTTGGTCACACGAGTTGTAGAATGAAAGTTGCACCACTTTGCAACTTTCAACTACTTGCATTTGATAACTTTTTCTCCAAGTGAAAATTTGCCACCATGGGAAAATGCTTTTGAGATAGAGAAAACCAAGAGAGGTTATTATAGAAGGGCCCAATGTAATCCCATAGGCTCAGATGAGAAGTTTCTAAGCATTATGGTATTTGAGTAACAACATGTTGAAGTTTGCAGCCATTTTGTACTTTGGACTCTTAAGGGATCGATCTAGTTGAACGTAGCTCGAAGCAATTCCACATGTTTGGGTACAAAAGAGGACCATTCCTAGCATAAAAATACCTATTTGGATGCATTGGAACAGTCCGTTTGGTCACACAAGTTGCAGAACGAAAGTTGCACCACTTTGCAACTTTCAACTACTTGCATTTGACAACTTTTTCCCCAAGTGAAAATTCACCACCATGGGAAAATTCCTCCATGATAACGAAAATAAAGAGAGGTTATTGTAGATGGGCCCAACGCGATTCCATAGGATCAGAGTAGAATTTTCTAAGCGTTACGGTATTCGAGTAACAACATGCTAAAATTTGTAGCCATTTTGCACTTTGGACTATTAAGGGATCGATCCAGTTGAACATAGCTCAGAGTGATTCCACATGTTTATGTGTGAAAGAGGACCATTCATAGCATAAAAATACCTATTCAGACATGTTGGAATAGTCCGTTTGGTCACACAAGTTGCAGAATGAAAGTTGCACCACTTTGCAACTTTCAACTACTTGCATTTGATAACTTTTTCCCTAAGTGAAAATTCGCCACCATGGGAAAATGTTTCTAAGATAGAAAAAACCAAGAGATTTTATTGTAGAGGGGCCCAACATGATCCCATAGGCTCATATGAGAAGTTTCTAAGCATCACGGTATTCGAGTAACGACATGCTGAAGTTTGCAGCCATTTTGCACTTTGGACTCTTAAGGGATTCTATCAGTTGAATGTAGCTCAGAGCGATTCAACGTGTTTGGTTGTGAAATAGGACTATTCTTAGCATTAATGTACCCACCTGGATGCATTGGAATAGTTCATTCGGTCACACGAGTTGCAGAATGAAAGTTGTACCACTTTGCAACTTTCAACTACTTGCATTTGATAACTTTTTCCCCAAGTGAAAATTTTCCACCACAGGAAAATTCCTCCGAGATAGTGAAAATAGAGAGAGGTTATTGTAGAGGGGCTGAACACAATCCCATAGGATCAAACAATAAGTTTCTAAGCACCACGATGTCCGAGTAACAACCCGTCGAAGATTGCAGCTAGTTTGCACTTTGGACTCTTAAGGGATCGAGTCGGTTGAGCGTAGCTCAGAGTGATTCCATGTGTTTGGGTGTGAGAGAGGAACATGCCTAGTGTAAATGTACCGATTCAGATGCATTGAAATAATTCATTTGGTCACATGAGTTGCAAAATGAAAGTTGGACCACTTTGCAACTTTACACTGCTTGCATTTGACACTTTTTCCATCAAGTGAAAACTAGACACCACGGGAAAACGACTCCGAGATAACAATAACTGAGAGAGGTTATTGTAGAGGGCCCAATGTGATCCCATTGGCTTAGATGAAGATTTCTTAAGCGCCATGGTTTTTGAGTAATAGCCCGTCAAAGATTGTTGCTGTTTTGCACTTTGGACTCTTAAGGGATTGCTGGTTGAACGTAGCTCAGAGCGATTCCATGTGTTTTGGTGAGAAAGAGGATCATGCCTAGCATAAATGTACCATTCAAATGTGTTGGAATAGTTCATTTGGTCACACGAGTTGTAGAACAAAAGTTGCACCACTTTTCAAATTTACATTGCTTGTAATTAACACTTTTTCCATCAAGTCAAAATTGGACACCATAGAAAAATGACTCTGAGATAACAAAAACCGAGAGAGATTATTGTAGAGGTTCCCTATGTGATCTTGAGCCTTAGACGAAATTCCCGTAACTAGCACGCTATTTGGGTAATAGGTCATCAAAGATTTTTTCCGTTTTGCAATTTGGACTGTTATGGGATTACGTTGCTTGAATTACAAATGCTTGAGGGAAAAAATGAATTTCAATATTTGAATAAATCTCATTACAAGTGTTTATTTCAATAGATTTTATGCTATATTGATATTGATATATAATCATTAGGTTGATTTGTTTTAATAAATGAAGTTTTTATAATAAGGTAGACTGAATGCTAGTTATATTGATGTAGAGTAGGGTATCAAAACACTATAACTCACTAAAATCTTGATGAAATCAAATGAGACAAGATGAAAATGAAAGGTAGTTCACTCCTCAATCAATTACAATGCATAAATGAGCACTTCCAGGCCATACCAAAATGTACAAGTTGCTGTCGCAGCAAAATTCAATGTAGGAAAATGCAGAAAATAGTGAATCTTTGTTATTCAATCCTCCAAATGTACATCCAAACCCTATTTTTACCATTAAAAAGAATATTTAACCTTTTCCAACCATATCCAATTGACTACAACTAAATTTTAACGTCCTAACTATTCAACTTCCCTTTTACATCAAAAATGCAAAAGTTGCTATGCAACTTTTTTACAATTTTTGCAACTTTACCAAATTGACTCAAAATGACTCCTCCTAACCAAAACCAACCCAAACATTGCAACATGGTCTTAAAGACCTGATTTAAAAACAAAAACAGGACCTTAAACATAAAGACACTACATACTAAACCCCTTTTACAAAATGAAGGCCCAGGTGCCTTGCACCATAGGCACAATGCCTTAGGTACTCTGTTCTCACAGATCTTTTACAATGTCACTCATACATTCAAGATTATCTTATAATGTCTACATCATAGGTGCTCATGATGAGGTTAACTTCAAATGAGTAATTTGAGATTCCCTCACTAAGCTTCACACACTCTTTTATAATGGCTTCAAATCAGAATTGAGATTTGTCAAGATCATCAAAATAAGGATGTTGCATTGCTTTTTTGGATGAGATTCTCTTCGATGGCTCATAAATCAACATTTTCTGCAAGGAGAGACTAATCAATTTTTAGTAGTTTACATACAAATACACAAATTCAAAGAAGAAAAAGAAATAGCATCCAAAATGGAAATGCAATGAAAATAGATGGAAGACACAAACAACAAATCAACACCATTTGGTTCCAACTCGGGAACAACACGATATAAATATTGATGCTTCCATTGAGGATAGGCATGCCAGTCTCTCAACTTAGTCACTCCTGGTCATACAACTTCACTTGGAGTTCCAAGATACCTATTGCACATAACACCTCTCATGAATATAATAACTTGAAATTCGAGATTCTCTTATAATGTCTACATCATAGGTGCTCATGATAAGGTTAAATTCCAATGAATAACTTGAAATTCCATCACCAAGCTTTGCATGCACTTTTATAATGGATTAAAATCATAATTGAGATTGTCAAGATCATCAAAATAAGGATGTTTCATTGCTTTTTTGGCTGAGATTCTCTTGGATGGCTCATAAATTTGCATTTTCTGCAAGGGGACACCAATCAATTTTTAGCAGGTTACTTACAAATAGGAAAAGTAAAAGAAGATGACAGCATTGGCATCAAACAAATTAATGTCCATACAATTATAAATTAATAAGAACCAATGTGCATACTTACAAATTAATCGAACGAACCATCCGGGTATGATCTACTCTTTATTGTGTCAAGTATTGCCTCATGGTTAGACTCACAGACCTTCCACAAGGTCTTGTTCAAAGGTCTACCCCCATATTTGGTCAAACAAACATTGGATGCCATGACAAGGTTCAAGTAATGAAAAATATTATGATTCGTGTCAAAGTCTTGAAACAACTAATATTTAACACTCTTATGTGGGTACCTTCTAAGCCACGTTCCGGTAACAACAACTGAGCCTATAGGGTATTCGATGTTTTCTCCATCTATAACTGGGGTCTCCAATTTCTTTTTTGCCTCAACACAATGACACAAGTAATAGTCTGTTCCCTTTTCATTGTCTTCATCTGCAATAACTGCATAAAAATGCCCTGCATTGATATGTGCAACAAATCTATTGAAATTAGTCAACATTACGAATACACTACAAAGTAAGATTTAACAATAGGAATTTCAAAAACTAAGCAAGTAGATATATTACCTGGTTGAACTAGATTTGATACGTGGTCAAAGTCGACCGATGATTCCATCTGTGTTAGTTCCAATGCCATCGAAGGGCGATACGTGTGAAGTAGGCTAAGATAACTTTTCAACAATTTGTCAACCCACTCCCCTGACTCACAATAATTCTAGGCTTGCATTGTAATGAACCGTAGATTTTTGGCTCTTAGGACTTCTCTTGCTCCTCTAGGATTTTTCACCTAAAAGGAGAGAGTTTAGGAAAAAAATGCTATAGGGTTCATTCAAATTATGTTATATATAATGTTTTCTAAGTTAAAATGAGATGAACTAAATGCAAGTGCATGACTTATATGACTGAATATGTATGCAAAACTAAGATCTATGCTATGTTTGAAAACATAGTGTTGTTTGCAAAAAGCTTTAAAGAATTAACAAAAATGAAAATTAAACTAAACATAAGGCTATTTTTTAGAATGGGTGCACCTGGGAAACTAGAGAAGACTGGGAAACAATCTGGAAAATTGATGAAATATGAATTTGAGCTAACTGGGACTCATTCGACATCCTGGGCGAATCAGTCCCAGGTCAAGAATTTTCTGCACAAAAGTTATTTTTTGTCAGTCGAGAACCTGGATCTGCAACTGACTCAAATCTTCACCTCAGGAGGGCTCATTCACCATGCATGGCGAATCAATCCACTTTCAAATTTCTACAATTCCAAAGTTTTGTTCTGCACCTTGACACTTGCACAACAATTTCTGATGGAAACCTGACTTCGGATCTCAGAAAATTCCTACAAAATAGCTTAAAATTGTTTGTCTAATGGGGGGTTTTCCTTGATCAAACCCCTAGTTGGGTAATTAAACCTTGAATGGAGAAAAATTTGAATAAAACCTAGCCTTAGATGTGTCAAAGACTAGGAAAAGCTGAAATATGACAAAGGTCCTATTCTATTGCTCTAGAATAAGAAATGCAAAGATGATTTATATGATGCAAGATCTCAACCTTGGAAACCTTACAACACATGAAAAATAGGAATGAAATGGCATGCAAATTTGATAAACAAACAAAATGAAAACCTTAATATGAAGATAGAGTGAAAATGGAAGATGGAATCAATATGAAACCAAGTCCTTAGGTGTGATTTAGTGGCTAGTTGTACTTCTTCACCCTAGATTTCTTCATGATTCACCATAGGAATCTATCATCAACCCTTTTCAATTTTGGATCTTGACAAGAGAAGTGAGCTTCAAGACCCGCAAAACCCTAGTTTGCTGCCCTAAAACTTCAACTTTTACTAATAAGACTTGTTGTATATGACTTGACTTTAGAAATTGCTCTTGAAAAATGACAAAAAGATAAGAAAAGATGTGTGAAATGACTTGAAATGAGTATTTATAAGAAACAACACCTTATTTTCCCATTATTTAGACTTAAGAGGCTGACATTCACCATAAATTAAAGTTAAATTGATCAAATTCCCGCTTAAATTTGAATTTTCCCTTTCGCCACCCTTGGCGAATGGGTCCCACTAGAGGGGAATCATTCGCCCAAGGTGGTGAATGGGTCCCACTACTGCTGTTTGAAGGTGGGTTTTTGGGGTATGAGATAATTAAATGCTGTTTGTTGGGTTTTATGTGATTTCTTAGGTAAAACGGGCCTCTAGATCAAAATTAATGGGGGTAACGGGCCTATAAATGCTGTTTTGAAGGGTAAATGATGTGAAGGGACTCAAAAGTGGGTCTATGCATGAAATTGTCTCTTTTCTCAAGAGGGTCCAATTTTCTATGACAAATGTACATGAAGAACAAAAACATGCCATCTTCTGTGTATTGATACTCCATGAACCTGCATCTGAGCTAAGGAAAGAGTGTAGCTCACTCGATCCTGTTAGTGTACAAAAATCCTCATATGGTACAATGTTAGTATCATCCATCAACAAAAAAAATCTATGAACTGAAGACGTACCTTCATTACCTAGACCCATCGAAGCATTACACCACTCGCCGATTAATTTTGCATTTGTCAACTTTGCATTGTCTTTATACTTTAACTCTTCTCGTGCTAATTATCTTTTCACACATGCTTCTGCACCATCGTGCTCCCCCTTTCCATGCCCAACCTCACAAAAGTTCCAAATATGCTAAACACCTGTAATGACATGCATCTTGCTCAACTAGTAGAACATGTGTGAGTTCTTGAACTGTGCTGCACAGTTATCTGACCATATTATATGTCGATTGTATGCTATGCCCCTCTGAGCCAAATCACTGTAGAACATCTGGAAGCAACCTTGCATGAACTCTGGAGAATGTGTGTGATCATCACTAATATAAAAGTGATACTCCCTCAATACCTTCCTTTGGTCCTCCTGTACTATTAGCTACATGAATGAATGCTATGTGCACAAATATTGAAACCTGTGTGGAGTTGTAATATTGTGACTGCACCTCACACTGTGGTGTAGAGTGTAGTTCTCTGCAAGTCAACCACTGATACTATGCTACCAACTAGAAAGGTGTCCTTGCATAGCTTGAATTGCATGTTCGACCATCAAGCTCTACGCATATTCCTTGCATACTTATACACTATATTGTCACAAAACATGGACATAAACTAATACACTGGAATCTTCTGAATAACCAAATCACACCTTTTTTCTTGAGACCCATGTTTTGTAACGTACGCCACTATTTTATACTTCCTGAACTCTACTAGTTTTTGTCCCACCTCATCTGTACTTTCCATATGTTAACATATTGGCATATGCTGCAAGCCACTGCAACGCTCATATGAACCATCCAAGCATGCTGTCCTGTAGAATATTTGGCCATCCTCTATTTCACATAATTTTTTTGATAAGAACTCTCTTGAAGATGTTGGTGGGGCTTCTATGCCAGAATCCTGCAAAACATCATTAGTATGCAAATCTAAACATATAGAACGATAAACATCATAATGGTTAGAGAATTCAATATGTAGTCTACAACAACAAGTAGTGTGTGAATGATTTATCTTGACATAAAAAGGTTTAATCATTTCAAAATATCTTTGAAAAATACTAATTTGAGGATAATCCTATTGAAATTTATGAAAAAATTGGGTTTGAGTCGTATCCAAAAAATGCTTTGGATGTGGCTCATGGTTTTGACTACCGATTCTCCTTCTTACCACATCCCTTTGATTCAGAGATAGCCTTGTGTTATTCTTTCAATACTCTTCAATTAGTGTTATCAATGCTTCAACAACCTTTTTATCTTTTTGTGGCAGTCTGCTCGAGAATTCCCATAATTCATTTGAATCGGTGCCCTCAATAATTTGCCACCTTTGAACGACTCTTGATAAAGTTTTTCTACTAATTCTCATTTGTTCACTCTTCTTTCTAATGAGACAAGCTCTCTTTGTTTTACTACTTACCAAAGTCGATGTAATGACATGTCGGGTGACATTACTATCCTTTGTGCGTGAGGTCTTACCCACACTCTCACAAGCATCCATTAGATTCTTCACAATAGTGTTTTCACTTGAACCATTCAATTTTCTCAACCCAAGAGTCTTCATGAAGTTTCTATAGTTTATACCCTGCATCATTTCAACAAATAGTTGAAATCTTGCGGTCTCATTTAGCCTTTAAAGAAGAATTTTTAAATGTTATCAACATATCTTCTACAAGAGCGTGCTGGAATCTTACCTTCCATGTGCTGCAAAATATCCTCATCAATATTAATCAAATACTTTGGATTTCTATGCAAAATTCTAGGTGGTGTTCTCCTAGGTACATACATATCAACATTAGGAATTTCATCAATATTTAATTGAGGTGGGCTAGATTGCGTACCTTCGATTGAGGGTGGAGTAGAAGACATACCTTGAGGTTCACATGGGGATGATGGCATACCTTCTTTGTCAAATCCGAGTGATGATGTACTCTCAACTTGAGATGTGGTGGATGGTGTGCAACCATATTCACTTGCGGTAGATGGTGTCCCTCCATATTCACTTGCTGTAGATGGTGTCCCTCTATATTTGCTTGTGCTTAATGGTGTCCCTTCGTATTCACTTGCGGTAGAGGGTGTGTCTCCAACTATGGTATCCGAATCTATCTTACTATGATGCTTTTGCATTCGTGCCCTTTGTGCTGCCAATTCCTGTTCTCTTTTTGATGGTTGAGGTTCCTCTTCAATTGTCTTGTTTTTTTCAATCATATCCAATTTCTTCTTTTCATGATATGTCGCCACCCGTTCTCTCTCCTTTGATTTTTTGGTTTCATACTCTTCGTCTGCTAGTTTATTCCTTGTTCGTTTCCTTGGCATGGCGGATAATTTTACCTGTAGCATGGTAATGAGATGAATATTAGTTCCTAAAAAATGTATCCATTCAAATAAATGAAATATTTCATTCAAGGCTTCATAAAAAATACTTACAATCATCCTGTAGAAGAGTATTTCTAGCATAGACAAAGGTCACATTATTTTTTTGATGGAATGCCTTAAATAAATGTGGTAATGTGGTAATGTGAGCTCACTAGCCTACCAATGTGGTAGGGTTGAGAAGGTAGGGGCAACACATGCCTCATAGAAATGGGTTCTCACAGTGATGCAAGCTAGCTCACTCACTAGCTTGCTAATGCGGTAGGGTTGAGAAGGTAGGGGCAGCGTATGCCTCATAGAAATGGGGTCACATGGTGATATACATCACCGAGGTGAGACCTCACCTCACCACTATGGAGAGAAGGTAGCATATGCCTCTAGAAATGGGGGTCTCACCCATGTGAGACCCACTCTATGAGGCATACAACCTTCTCAATCCTATCACATAGGCAGGCTAGTGAGCTCACTCACTACCATTCCAATGCGGTAGGGTTGAGAAGGTAGGGGTAGGTGAGACCCCATTTCTATGAGGCATACGCTGCCCCTACCTTCTCAATTCTACCACATAGGAAGGCTAGTGAGCTCACTCACTACCATGCCAATGCGGTAGGGTTGAGAAGGTAGGAGCAGCGTATGCCTCATAAAAATATTATAATATATTAGATGTAGAATGCTATTTTAAAGTGGTTTCTAAGAGTAGGGAGGGCAGTTTGTAGAATTTGGAATGATGCCCTAGGTGTTTATAGTCAAGTTTTGAGCCAAAATGGTGGCTAAGAATAGAAGTTTGATGAAATTGCAATGTTAAAGGATGGGACTTGGTTGGAATAGCATAGGTAGACATTAAATGATGTGTTTGAAGTGTTGGAAAAGTGGTTGGAGGTTTGGAGAATAGAGTTTCTATAAACCCTCATTGTGTAAGCCTAAATAGGCCTAAAATAAGGGTTTAGTGGTTTTTGGTCTTGGTAGGAATTTCTCTAGTTAAAAGTTGTTGATTCAATGTATTTGGGCTTTGGTTGAGGTCTGGAATGAAGTTTTGTAATTGGGGTGGAGGTTACATAGTAGTTATTTTTGCAAAAGTGGCCTAATTTGGCATTGGGGTAGCGTAGTAGCAATGATTTTGGGTTGATGGTCCAAAGTGACCCTAGGAGATTTTAAGATATGATAAAATATTCCTTAATGGGTATCTGAAATTCCCATTCTTTTGTGGGTTTGAAATTTCTTTTGGAAGTTGTGAAGAAAATTATCTGTTTGCAATGCTACAAGAGAAACTTGAAGGTATGATGAAATAAGGTCAAGTTGGGGTTTTATGAATTGAAGAATTGTTGGATTTGGTTTGAATTGTGTTGTTTTGAGGTTTTCCTCCCTACTCTGCATCACAACCCTACTGCATTGGCAAGCTAGTGGAGCATTGGCAAGCTAGCTCACTCACTAGCCTGTCAATGCAATAGGGTTGTGAAGGTAGGGGCAGTGTATGCCTCATAGAAATGGGGTCTCACGGTGATATCATGAGACCCCATTTCTATGAGGCATACACTATCCCTACCTTCTCAACCCTACCACATTGGCAGCAGTGGAGCATTGGCAAGCTAGCTCACCACTAGCTTGCCAATGTAGGGTTGACAAGTAGGCAACATATGCCTCATAGAATTGGGGACTATACCCTCTATCCTATACATTGGACCCTCAACCCTAATTACCCAATCCTATACCCTCAATCCTGTACCCTCAACCTTAAACCATCAACCCTCAACCCTTAAACCCTCTACACTCTACCCTCAATCCTCTACCCTCTACCCTCAACCCTTAAACCCTTAAACCCACTTAGTAAACTCTCTACCCTAATCCCTCAACCCTCTTGACCCTTAATCCCTCAACCCTTAAACCCTAATACCTCAACCCATATACCCTCTACCCTATACATTAGACCCTCAAACCTAATACCCCAACCCTATACCCTCAACCCTCTACCCTCAACCTTAAACCCTCTACCCTCTACCCTCTAGCCTATAAACCCTTAAACACTCAACCCTTAACCCTAAACCCTAAACCATCAACCTTTAAACCATAAACCATTAAACCCTCTACCCTCTACCCTCAACCCTAATCCCTCAACCCTTAAACCCTTAAACCCACTTAGTAAAATCTCTACCTTATTTCCTACACCCTCTTGACCCTTAATCCCTCAACCTTTAAACCCTAATCCCTCAACCCCTAAACCATCTACCCTATACATTGGACCCTGAACCTTAATCCCCCAACCCTATACCCTCAATCCTCTACCCTCAACCTTAAACCACCAACCCTCAACCCTTAAACCCTCAACCCTCAACTCTCTACCCTATACATTAAACCCTCAACCCTCAATTCTCAACCCTCAACGCTTAATCCCTCAATCCTCAACCCTCAAACCCTAAACCCTCAACCCCAATACCCTCTACCCTATACATTTGAATCTCAACCCCAATCATTCAACCATATGTACCCTCAACCCTAATACCTCAACCCTATAGCCTCAACCCAATACCCTAATCCATCAACCCTACATGCCATCAACCCTATACCCTTGTGCCATAGAAAAAAAGTACCCTTTTCTTGACATGGGAATAATTTATGATAAATTGACTTAATGAGGCCTTGATTCAGGTGTTGTGAGGCATTTTATGCATCCACATTAGGTCTTGGACCCTTGCAAATCGAATAACATGCTTTTAACGATGTCTTGTAAAGGTGTTGTAAAGTCTTGTAAAGGACTTTCACGCTTTTCTAGACTTAATGAACCTATTTCTTCCCAATTCAACATTATAAAATGTGTTTAATAACATTATCACATCAATCTAGAAGGTTTTTAACTAAAACTTAATGTTAAATTAGTGTTTTAATGTGTCTTGCACATTCACATTGATTCTTGTGCTTTCTTAGGCTATGTGGACCTCATTTTAGTGTTGTAAAGTGTATTTAATCACACTTTCACATTGTATTTTGTATCCCAAGCCCTATTTGACATTTAGATCATCACTAATAGGCCCCTATTAACTCATATTGTGCATCCCGAGGAATAATTTGATCAAATAACTGACATAGTCATCATATAAGTCTAATTTTCTTACTTCTCGACATTCCAGCTAGCAAAAATGGCCCCTGTGGGACCCATTCGCCATTAGTGGCAAATGAGTCCCATTTGAACCTTTTTCGGGGTTTTGAGTGGGAAAAATTAGGTTTTAAGTTTAATTTTTCTCCATGTTGGCCTTAGGGATCCAATTAATGGGTGTGTGAACCTAGATCCTAGTACCTGCAAAACACAAAGAACACACACATTAGAGGATTGAAATGCAAGTTAGAATCTAAGTTCCCCATGAAATCCATTTACAAAGATTAAATTAGGAAATGAGATGAATAACACAATAAGAAAGCAATAAAAAGATATTGAATCCTAATTAAACAAGCAAACTCTTGATCCCATGGGGGAATTGGTGCCAATTTGATGTGAAAATTGGCCCTTTCCCAAATCCTATGATGCAATGTTGATGAGTGATGAAGGTTGATCCAATTTTTTGAAGATTCACTTGAGCTCCATGATGAAAAATCTGCATAACCTAGCTAAGACTTTGATAAGATTGATAAAAGTGATGAAGCTTGAAGATAAAATTGAGTATAGTAAACTTGCTCAAATTGTGGATGATGAAATGAGGAAAGAGTCCTCCTATTTATAGAATGACAAGTTAGAGAAATGCCCAAAAAGAAGAAATGTGGGACTAAATTTCAACCAATGGAAAGGTGCCACTTGTCAAGAGATGGATGGATGAAGGATGCGCACATTTTGATGAATGTGCCCATAAATGCATAAATTTGAAATTTGAAAATGTTGAAATGACAAGGTGGATGAAGAGTCAAATGGAGTAATGGCCACTTGGCTCAATGCAAAAGGACTTGTAAGATGAAATAAATGCATTTTTGGAAGGACCAAGTCCACTTGGATTTGAATTCAAATTTGAGGGAATATTCTCTATTATGCCATGTTGAGAGAAAATAGAGATTTAATAAATGAATTAAATCTATTTTCATGTGCAAGTGGCAAAAGCTAGAGGATGGGACATGAATTAGGATTAAATTAATCAAGGGTCAATTAATTTAATGAGGGATTTAGATGATGTGAAAATTTTGACTTAGATTTATGGGTTAATTTAAATCAAATATGAGAGGAATGCAATTTTAGAGATAGTTAAATAAATATTTTGATTTATTTAGCTAAAGGGGATGATTGGTAGCTTAAATTAAACAAGGTTTAATTTAATAGTTAGAATTTAGAGATTAATTAAATAAAATTGATTTATTTAATTAAATAAAGGGGATAAGGTTAATTAGATTAGATTGATTGATTTAATTAACAAGAGAGAATGACTTAATTAGATAAATGATTTATTTAATTAAGAGAGGAAAATTGATGAATTTAATCAAATAAGGGTATTCGATTAAATGGTTGGATTGAGGGATGATTAGGGATGAAAGGGTGTTAGTAGTCAGGATCAAGCATGTAATGCCAATTAGTACATTTTACGTGTCTACATTTTTCCCCTCTTTGAAGCAGTGCACTTGTTGCCCTGTTTCAAAGAATAAACTGTCTTGATCAAAAGCCAAAAAAAATATGATTTCAAAACTTTCCCCACTATTGCCTCGACGAAAGAAAACATGCCAATATATTTCCCCCTCGAGAGATCGGATGAAAAGTTTTATTTTTGAGTGATCTTGCGAAAGAAGAGGACAAGGTGCCTGACGAGTCCAGAAAGGTTCTAGGAGGTCAAAAAAATGAGATAAAATGCAAAAAATGATATAAAACGACCCTTGGATGGACAAAACGGGATGAGGGGATCTAGACCCTCCCTGGACGGCTAGATGAGGTCAAAAAACCCTAATTTTTAGGCTTAAATAGGCCTTGGGGGGCTACTTCCAATTCATTTTCACATTCAGCCTTGAGAGATTTTGCGATTTTGAGCTCTGACACCTTGGCAAGATGGCCTAACGATAGCTCCCCATGCACATTTCTGATAGGGTACAGACGCACTAGAGACTTCTCGACACTGGAACACCAGTGAGTTGATTTGACCCGAGCTTATTTTTCATTTTTTCGTTCTCATTTAATGCTTTTTAAACTAGATCTTTAGGCGCGGTGCCATATTGCACTGCTGACAATTTCAAACTCCACTGCTCGGTATTTAAATTACACCACCATTGCAAGGTGCATCACCACGGTGTTGTTTGGAGTTTAGGTTTAAACTCCAAACTCTGACGCTTTAGTAAAGTGCACTGCCACGGTGCAGTTTGTGGGTTTGGAGATTCCAGCGTTGCAGTTTGAAATTTTCAAATTGCATCACCTTCACAGGTAGCGACGCTGGGGTGATTTTCTGAATGCTGAGACAAGTCTGGACAAAATTTTTTTTGATGAATTTTAACACGGTGACTTTTCTTGATGCAGGAAGAGGTGAGAGATATCTATTTGCGTGAGCATAGGTCTCAAGAGATTTTTTGGGTATTTGCGTGATCTGATCGAGAGGGAGGAGTGCCTAGGAGAGATGGGGCTTTGGTATATCACCTATGCACCGCCCGTGCGGACACACCTAGGCATGATGAAAACACTTTCCAAGAGATGGCATAGTGAGACCTCTTCATTTCACTTTCTGACCGACAAGGCCACAGTCACGTTGGAGGACATGTGGCAGATCTTGAGATTTCCCATCCACGGTGAGTGAGTCATTTATGATATGGATGTCGAGAGGGAGGACTGTTATGCCGTCATGGACACTGATGATATCATATTCTGCAAGGTCTAGATTGAGCTAGAGCATCACAGGTCC
The DNA here is from genome assembly GCA_007258455.2 of Sequoia sempervirens. Lineage (NCBI taxonomy): Eukaryota > Viridiplantae > Streptophyta > Pinopsida > Cupressales > Cupressaceae > Sequoia > Sequoia sempervirens. Next base: position 70,257,313 of record VDFB02109042.1, on the reverse strand, counting down.
CTTGTCTCACCCTACCGCTTGGTGATTGCTACTATTATATAAGGTCTTGTTGCCCCAGATCAGTGAGGCCGATATTTCAGTTCTGGTTGGGGGCTCACTTGGGAGTGCATGGTTCGACGGCGACCGACACTTTTTGCATGGGAGTTTTGCTAGCCTCTCTTTACAGAGATCTTCACGAGTTTTCCTATCTAGATGGAAAAGCACTTGGAGCGTGGGTCACACTTCTACATATCTGGGAATGGGAGCACATCCCTTTGCTTCGTCCAAGAGTCATTCTTGTTCCGATGGAGCTAGATGATCTCGTGATCTGGTGTTACAAAGGAGGCCTTTCATTTACCCATACAGGAGAGCATGAGATTCCTCATTGGAGGAGGGTCCTTGATGACATGCGAGTGTTTCGATGGCGGCCATACCTTGGGCAACCAGGTTGGTTTGGTGATGCACAACCACTTTTCTTTGCTCGTTAGGACCGCTTGATGTATGGGCAAGAACACACTATGATTGAGATGTACTTGTTAGGTAGGGTCCAACAATAGTTTGGTGAGCCACATGATCAACCCGATGATTAGTATGTGGCTATCTTTGCGAGGACAGTGAGCCAGGGTACTTGGGGGCGATACATACCTACCTCCAAGGCAGTGGATAGTTTTAGATAGCTGGTGGCCCAATCATGGCCATATGACTAGGGACAGGCAGATCCCAGGGTGACTTAGGCATACAGAGACTGGTTTCAGCCACCTCTATAGCTCACAGTTCCAAGTACACCTTCTGCTCGCCGGAGAGCTAGAGGTAGGGGAGCAGGACGAGGCTGGGGGTATCAGGATTAGGGAGGCAGAGGGCCAACACCAGATCAGCCAGTTCAGGATCATGGGCTATAGGACCAGCCAACCAGGGATCCATAGGCTAGAGAGTAGAGGCAGGAGTAGGATCGGGAGCACCAGGACCTGAAGGATCCAAAACAACGTGATAGGATCCCGATGCCTCCCAGGGATGGGGAGCAAGATCAACCCCACGCACAGCGACCTCTACAACTAGATCTTAGAGATGGGAAGATTTTGAAGCTGTAGGCCCAGGTATAGGCATTGAAAACTAAGAGGGATCAGGGAATTTTATAGAGGTAGGCCGCAGAGTTACAGGTGGCGGCAGAGATGGGCCACCAACAGTAGCTAGAGAGCATGACTGCCTCCTCCTCCCGGAACACAGTATCACTCTGGGATTATAAAGAGGCCGTTCAAGAGGCTGACTACTATAGGATGTACTATCACCAGGCTTTACCGCAGGCATCACGAGTCCCAATTTTTTTCTAGAGGACAGGCCATAGACCTGCAGAGGGTCACGGGGATAGAGCAGGTGGCGAGGGCAGTAGCCAATAGGGCTAGTCGTTCACTTTGATAAGAGACATGGTTCTTTTTGCGCCCCATGGGATTGTTTTTGATAGCCCCATGGGCCGATTGTACTTATTGACATACACATGTACATTGATCCAATTTTTATATCATGATAGTTTATTTGATGATATATACGATGATGATTTTGATGTGATATGCTATGTCCTATTTTATGCATTATGGGTGATCTTATTTCTATATGCTATGCAATGATGTTCTATCTTATGTGATGCTTGTGTGATTTTTATTTTATGTGATGCAATGCGATGTATGATGTTATGATGTTATGATACAGTGATTATGTAGATGTTTATGAGTGGATGCATTTCTTTTTCAGTATCTTTTTATGTGCTTTTTATGATGATTATGTATGGATGGTGCAAATATTATGATATGCAAATGCTTAGAGTAACAAATCTATATTATGCAATGATGGGTGGTATGATGTAATATGATGATGATATGTGTACATGATGATATCTATTGATATGATATAATAGATGCAAATGATATATAATGTGTATGTGATAGCGTAATGGATGCTTATATGTGTTATGTGATTTTTATGCAATGTTACGATAGAATGAGTGCAAATGATATGATGTAAATGATGCTTATGGAATGATATGTTTTAATGTTATGATGGATGCAGATAATGTTTATGATATGGGATGATTGCTTCTATTTTTATGTGAAATGAATGTAATGTAATGATTCGCGAGGTGCTTAGAGTAATAATGGAAATGCAATGTTATGATGTGTTTTTAATATTTCCTATATGATATGCAATATACAATATGTAATGTGCAATGTGCAATGTGCAATGTGTAATGTACTAATGGTTTGTGAATGTAGGGTGAATGCAATGATGATAATGATCTGATTAACTGTTATGGTACCATGTTAGTGCAAAAAGCAAGAGAAGAAACCAGAGATTCAAACAAGATATGAGACGATGATGATGGTGGTTTTCTTACCAAGGAGTTGGGATTTTCAAAGGGCTAATTACCTTATGTTTGATTACACACATAAGTACGATGCATCAAGGTATAAAGAACCAGGATGGCGTTGTACCTAGTGTGATGGACTTTGACTCAACAATCAAATAGGAGTACTCCTTGTTCACACCTGACATACAAAAGCCTTACTGGGATGCACTTTAGGTACTTCAAACATCTCAGACCAAAACATAGAAAGGAAAGCCTTCCTATGTGGTCAACAAGATATCTAAAACACCTTCAATACACACCTAATAAAGCAAGTATTCATCGAGGTTATTTTACAAAGACATCCAAAAAGAACAACAGATAAAAAGATAATGATCATTGCTCCATTCCTATCTCTCTAAATCCTTTTGTTTGGGATATCATTGAGAGGTCCTTGGAATGAGCGCAATACGATAAATCAATAGACCAAGATAAAGGAAACAAACAAGCTAATGTTCTTCAAGACCACTAGCCAAGACTAAACTACAGTGATGCCTGATGTTGATGCCCATTGTAAGAAGGATTCATCCTAAGACATGACAATATCAGATGATTTGATATGGGGCTGATTGGATGATAGACTATTGACACAAAGAGTTGACCAACTTGTTTACTTATTGACCTAGATTTGAGATTTTGACGTTTTGAGTTTTTTACTTTTGAACTGCTAGAATTGTTTTCCAACTGTTTCACCAAAGGTTGAGGGTGATGATTGATTATTATGATTGATGTTTATTGTGGGTGAAAGCAAGATGAGATAGATGGTTTTTTCCAAATATTTGGATGTTTTTGATGTTTTTGAAATGTTTTGAGGCTATTTTTGGTATTTTTGAGATTTTTCAAATGTTTTGATTTTTGATTTTTCAAATGTTTTTGTGTTTTCTGAGATTTTGATCAAGAGACTAACCTAAGGACCTATCCTAGGGGCCTCAGGGGCTGATCAACAAATTAGACTTTCCTATGTTATACATGCAGAGACCACATAGTTTGACTGACACAAACTCGATTATTGATGAGATATGAACAAATGGATTGCCAGTTTATTATGTCAGACTCTTAAAGGACTGACCTAAGTGTCGGGGATGATCAATGATCAACCTTGTCTACATTCAAGGCTCAGAGACCTGTAGTTTGACAAGACGACTCTGTTTTTTACTTTTTTTACTTTTTTTTTTGGATTTTGATATGTTTCAAATGTTTTTGGATTTTTGGATTTTCTGATGTTTCGATTTTCTAATTTTCTGATGTTTTGGATTTTTGGATGTTTTTGATTTTGATTTTTTATGATGTTTTGGATTTTCTGATTTTTTGACTTCAAGAATATACATGAATCCGATCCGATGAGAACATGCCCCCAGCATGATGCAATAGTCTACTCTGATAAAGGTAGGACAAACTGACCTTGAGGATGGGCCGAGTAGTACTAAGAGGGATCATGACACAAACACATGACCAAGCTATGATGTGGATGCCGAATGACTGGGTGATGGATGGAGATATGGAATGCAATGGATGATGGAAGCTTGATGGATGGATGATGTAGAACAAGTTGTGGAGATCCTAGTGGATGGAAAGTGCTTATTTACAGAAGGTGCCTGTTTTCCAGGTTTTCACCAAGGTACTTGCCCAAAGTGCCACCGAAGTGGTTTTCACTAGAGGACGATTTTTCTCTTTACTGCTTTTGATTCTTTTTCTAATTTTTTGGATTTTTGCATTTTTTTGTTGTCACCAAGATGCCTGTTTTCCAAGTTTTTATCAAGGTAACCATTTTTTAGGACATTTTCTAATTTTTTAGATTTTTTGGTTCTATACCTTGAAGGATTTAGGCATAAAACTTTTTGAGATGAGAGCTGCTCATGGGCTCCTGCAGAGGTTCCCCTTTCGGTGTTGACAACTGATATGCCCCTTGTAATTTTCTGTGATGAAAAATGGTCCCAACCAGTTAGGTTTAAATTTTCCTTTGCCATTTGGATTTGGGACATTTTTCTGATTCTCTTTTAGTACCAGTTCTCCAACTTGGAAAGTCCTGCCTCTGATATTCTTGTTATAGCTCCTCTTGAGTATGTTCTAATAGACTTGCAAATGATTTAAAGTGTCTATACGCTACTCATCCAGTAGCTCTAGCTCATTCAGTCTTGATACTCGGTATTCTTCATCCATGACGAGGTTTTGCAGTGATCATATTCTTAGTGACGGGAGCTCGATCTCAATGGGTAATACTGCCTCTGATCCATAGACTAGGGAGAAGGGGGTGGCACCTGTTGGTGTGCACATGTTGGTTCAATAGGCCTAGAGGGTGGGATTTAGCTACAAATGCCAGTCATGACCTACGTCATTGACTATCTTTTTGAGGATTTTTAGAATGGTTTTATTGGTAGCTTCTGCTTGGCCATTGCCTTGGGGATAATATGGAGTGGAAAAGCGATGTTGGATTTTAGATTTTTCACATAGGTCACAAACCTCCTGATTCTTGAAAGGTGTCCCATTATTTGAGATAATAGCTTGGGGAACACCATATCGACATATTAAGTAGTTCAGGATGAACTTTGATATCTGCTTTCCAGTTATGTATGTCATGGGGATGGCTTCTACCCACTTGGTAAAGTACTCAGTGGTAGTTATGATGAACTTGTGGCCATTAGATGAGGTGGGGGTTATTTTTCCAATGAGATTGAGTCCCCACTGCGAAAAGGGCCATGGTGTGATGATGGGATGAAGTTCTTGAGCTGGAGCATGGATGAAGTCCCCATGCTGCTGACATTGTAGGCACTTTTTGACGTAGTCATGTGCTTCTCTTTCCATTGTAGGCCAATAATACCCCATCCTCAACAATTTCTTGGCCAGGGTCATTCCACTCAAGTGTGAACCACAAATACCGTTATGCACCTCAGTTAAAGCGGTCAATGCCTCCTCAACATTTAGGCAGAGTAATAAGGTTCCCTCTATGCTGCTACGGTACAGTGTACTTCCTAGGATGACAAACCGAGATGATTTCTTGATAAAGGTTCTTTTTAGGCTTGTGGGTAAGTTAGCTGGTAGGAAACCTATTCACAAGTAGGTATAAATGTCATGGTATCAGGGATCACTGGGACCAACAATTTCATACACAAATTCTAACTTTGGTACCTCGAATGCGGGCACAAGAAGTTTCTCTACCAAGAATTCATATTTCGGGACACTGCGAGGGATGTCTAGCAAGGATCCAATCGTTGCCATGGCGTCTGCTGCTCTGTTGTTTGCTCTAGGAATATGCTCAAATGTGATCTCAATGAATGATTCCTTGAGACTTTCTACCAAATTTTTGTATGGAGTTAGTTTATCATCCTTTGTCTAGTATTCACCATTCACTTGATTTATTATCAGCTGGGAGTCTCCATATACTCTAAGGGCCATGATGTGCCACTACACTGCTATTCTAAGACCTATAGTTAAGGCCTCGTATTCTGCAATGTTGTTAGTGTAGGGGAGTGCTAGTTTGTATGATCTAGGTATACAGTCCCCTTGTGGGGTGATGAAGAAGATACCAGCTCCTGATCCATGTTGCGTGTATGAACCATCAAATTAGAGTTTCTAGTGGTCAGCTATGCTAAGATTGAATATGGATTCATCCAGAAACTTTGATATGAGTGGATTCTCTAAATATATGGGTGATTTTGCAAGCTAATTTGCGATGACTTGGCCTTTGATTTATTTTCGTTCTACGTACTCGATGTCATATTCAGATAGAATCATGACCCACTTGGCCATCCTTCTTGTGAGCATTTCCTTTGATAATAGGTACTTGAGGGGGTCGATCTTGGTGATGAGCTTGATTTTGTGTGCCAACATGTAATGTCTGAGTTTTTGTGAAGCAAACACTACTGCTAGACATGCTTTTTCAATGAATGAGTAGTTTAGCTCACGCCCTACAATTGTGTGGCTGATATAATAGATGGCCCTTTCTATCCCATTTTCATCGTGCTGACCTAGAAGAGAACCGAGGGCTGCTGCTGTTGCTGACACATAGAGGATTAATGGCTTTCTTGGGATCGGTGGCATGAGGACCGGAGGTGTGAGCAGATATTATTTGATTTTGTTGAAGGATTCCTCACACTTTTCATCCCATTTGTATGCTACTCTCTTGCACAAAGTAGGTGAGAATATGGGTTTTTTTTATCTACCAGTTGTGCTATGAATCTACGGATGGATTGAAGTGTGCCTTTGAGGCCTCTCAATTGTTTCAATGTTTTGGGTGCTTCCATCTCAAGTATTTCTTTTATCTTTGCAAGATCTATTTCAATACCTCTCATTGACACTATGTAGCCCAGTAGCTTTCCCGATTCTACATTGAAGATGCACTTCTTTGGATTTAAGCGGACCTTGTATTCCTCCAGCCTATTGAAAATAGTGCTCAAGGTTGCTATGTGATCTCTTCTCTTTCTAGATTTTGCTAGTATGTCATCAACATAATCTTTGAAAGTCTTGTGGATCATGTCATGAAAGATTAACGTCATGGCTCTTTGGTAGGTGGCCCCAACATTCTTCAAGCCGAATGGCATCATGTTCCAGCAATAGGTCCCCCGTGGACAAGTGATGGCTATTTTGTGTTGGTCTTCTTTAGCAATCATTCTTTGGTTTTACCTAGAGAAACTGTCCATCAGAGAAAGCATTTCATGTCCCGCTGTCATGTCCACTATCATGTCAATGTTAGGCAATGGGAAATCATCTTTCAGACATGCTTTGTTTAGATCTTTGAAATCCGTACAGATTTGGATGCCTCCATCAAGTTTTGAGACAGGAACCAGATTTGACACCCATTATGGATAGTCTATTGGTCGTATAAATCCTACATCCAGTAGTTTCTTGAATTCCATCTTGACTAATAAAGAAATCTAAGGATGCATTTTCCTAAATTTTTGTCTAACTGGCTTTGCTTCAAAGTAGACTACTAAGTGATGGACCACAATCTCTGGATCAAGCACAGACATATCCACATAGCTCCATGCAAAATTAACCTGTCTTTCTCTTAAGAAGGCTGCTAGAAGCTCTTGTTCCTTTGATAGTAATGACTCTGCATAGAATGTGATGTGAGGTGTCTCCTCTATTCCCAAGTTGACTGGGTTGCATTTCTCGGCTAGGATTGTTGATTTTTCTTGATGGAGAGCTCTGAGAGGAATATTGAATCCCCCAGCCTCGGGCACCTCAGAGAGGTTTTCACTGTTGGATGCATCCTTTCTTTTTACTATTTTCGGGTTGGAGAGTGACACAGTGTGGTTTTCACTCAAGGACCTAGAGATTATTTTCAATTTTTCGCTTTTGCGACTGAGGGATTCAATCATTTCCCTATAGTATGCCTATGTGTCCAACTCGATGATGAATCCCACATTATGATCCCCACATGGAATATTATCTTGTAGTCCCATGAATTCCGAGAGTGCCTCACCGTTTTCGAATGTGTCCAGAATTGGTGGTCCTTGTTGGTCATAATCGATGAGTTGTGGGTAGACTAGACGGATTTCATGGTTTTGGTTTTTAGACTCAGAGGATAAGGTGCTAATCATGAGTAGGGAGGTGTCTTCGAAAAGCATTGGTAAATCGATTATGGGGTCCTCATCACTACTACATACATTAGTTATATCGAAGGTGAAGTTATCTGTGACACGACCAGTGGACACGGGTAGGCGAAGGGTAGATGCTGATTGCTGAGGAGGATTTTTGACCTTTCTAACTAGAGGACTTCGGCCACATATGGTTATACTCAAAGGGGTACAACTGAGGCCAAGATTTTTTAGTCACGTCTCTACAATAATAGGTATTAGAAGCCCGTTGTCATTTTGGCCAAGCTTTTTGTTTCTATCGTAACCCATGGCGAGCATCATTTGTAACCCATTACTATTGTCATCCATAGGTAGATTGGCTGCTGGTATATTATCTTGATATAGAAGATGAGATGGGTCCTCTTCTATTATTTCCCTACCTAGATCTCCCCAACTTCGGAAGTTAGAAGAGCCTGCTATGAATGTTTGGGATGATGAAGCATCGTTGGATTGTGGTTGTCCTCGTGACCTAGGAGACTGTGGTAACTCTCCTACCATGAAGGAGTTCTTTGGGATAATATAGTGCCCACATCCATTATCTTGGATAATGATCTTGATGTTTGAGATGGCAGGGTTGGTGGGTGTCTCTGTCACAGAATTGGAAGCGAGGGTGGCTGGGTCAATGTATGGGGTATATGGGCCTTCATCATTTTTTGGCACTTGGGGGATTTTGTAATATTTGGCCTCTAGGCTCTTGCAGTAAGAGAATGGTTCAGGATGCCTATGTATAGTGACCTCCTGACCTTGATATGTGAATTTGACACACTAGTGGAAGGTTGATGCGATTGCTTGCATCCCATGGATCCACAGGGATCTTAAGAGAATATTGTAAGGAAAATCAAGGTCAAGGACCTGGCAGGTGGTTTCCATTATTTTTGGCCCCACTTGGATGGGGAGTTGGATAGTGCCTTGAGACACTCTCTCTTGATCATCATATGCTTTGATTGTTATGCCCTTGCCTTTGTCAATGGTATCTTCAGAAATTCCTAGATTCTTTATTAGCTTAAGGGAAGAAATGTTTAAACCTACACCTCCATCCACCAAAACCCTCTTAACTTTGTTCTTATATACTAGGACTTCCAAATGAAGTGAACGATTATGAGATGGTTGGGTGGGGAAATCTTGATCGGAGGGTGATCCCACAATAGTGGTTTATAATTTTTGGCCAAATTGGACACTAATTTTTTTTTTAACTAAATCTTCACTTTCAAGCACCTATAGCGGCTAAACCGTGAGGAATTTGAAGATGAAGCAAACTAGAGTTTCATGATATCTTGTCTATGGATTCTAAATATATTTTTTTCAAAATTTTTGGAATCAGATTGCACTTATTTTTCCATCTCCCTTGAAAACTAGGTTTTTTCAGAAAACAACATTTTTAAAAAGTGATGCTCACCGTATAACATAACTTTTTTTCCATGAAGGATAAAATTATAATTCTTTCAAATTTAGATTTGTAACTCCAATATCTAGTGCTTCCACTTGGTTAGATAATTTTTTATTGAATATTTTTCTTTAATCAAGTTTCAAAGTCAAACCAATTACAATTTAGACATAGCATGACCGTATAATGCATAACTTTTTGTATGTATCGAAATTCAATTTTTTTGTTGGATCAAGGACTTCAATATCGTGCACTCATATTTTTTTTTTTTGATAATTTTCTATTTTTCCACATATGTGCAGAGAGCTTGATTTTCGGTGAAAAACCTATATTCACAAGAAATAAAAATAAATATAATAATAAAATTAAATTTATTTAAAATTATTCTTTTGGGAAGCTTATAATAAGGACTACATACTTACAAAAATAAATTTTAAATGAATTCATTTGATCCCCAAAAGGTAAATCAAAAGTGGTTTTTTATCAGCATTTTGATAGGTGTAAAGGAGACTCTGTTATAGGTATGGTTTAAAACTAGCGGGGTTCTATACAAGGGGGTTTGATCTAAGGTAGTTTGATCAAACCCTTTTCAATTGGAATGATTTATATGGAACTTTTTAAGGATTAAATCATTATATTTTCTAAAACTATGTGATTTCAGCAAAAATCAGAATCTCCCAGAAATTGTAAGCTAGCTTTGTAGGAACACCCCAGAGAATGTGAGAAGATTTGGTCTAATGATATTCCCGATCATAGCTTGGAATTGTTCAGTGTCAAGATCTGCAGAGACCATGGATACGGCTAAGGCTTCTTCAAGGATCTTTTTATGGGCCGATGATATCTTTAGTAACTCCATGATGGAGATCTGAGCTGGGGTTCTTTTCAGTTGATCAATGACATTATAACCGCTGGGAACAGATCTTGGGTTGGAAGCGGGTGCTCTAGGGGGCTGAGATGACCCTGCGATGGTGATTTGCCCGCCTCTTGTGGTGACTCCACAATCAACATGTGTTCCCTTAATGGTGATAACTAAACAATACTTTTCCAGGGATACAATGACATGGTCATATACATGGTTGACACTTTTGAATGTTCCCTTCCCCTTATCATTATTGTTGTTCGCTTTATTGTTGTGATTAGGCATCATATTTGTGTATCTTTTGAGATTCTAGTTTTCAGGTGGCTGCTCCACGTTTATGATTTTTTGATTTGATGAGGTCTTGGGTTAGGTTTTTCAACCTCATGCAACTGTTAGTGGTGTGCCTTTTGATTTTGTGGAAGTCACAAAGCTGATTTTCATTGTACCAGGGTGGTTTGACATCTGGTTCCTAGTAATTCTCATAGGTGGGAGCCTTGATGAGGTTTTCGTTTATCAATTTATTCATGATGACCTCAAGTGGTTCTCCAAGGTCCGTGTACTTCTGCTTGGTGGTATTTTTGTTTCGCGGGGGTGGTCCCCCTTGATTATTTAGTTTATTAACCTGATTGTTGTTTGGTTGGTGTTGAGATACCGCATTGGTTTGGGTGTTGTTTTGATCATTGTTTTGTGGTTGTTGGTAGTTTTGATTATTTTTCCTTGGAGCACTGATCATGACCTTAGCATCAACCATGCCATCATTTGTGAAATTTTTGTTCCTTTCCCATGTGCGAGGTTTCTTGTTATAGCTACTCGATGGTCAATTGTTTTGTTGTTTTGGATATGCGGGTGTCCCTCCTTGTGAAATAAGGGCTCATTCAATGTTGAGCACCTTAGGAATCAATTGATTGTATGTGGTGATCCCTTGCACCTTGAGGTGGAATGCTAAGGCTCCGTTGAGGTTGGAAATGATTGTGCACACTTGTTGTTCCTCTGGCATGACCCATTTTCTCCTATTGGCCTTGGATCACCATCGTTGTAAGAAGGAAGAAAATGATTCATTCTTTCCTTGTTTAAGAGCTGATAGTTCCTCGAGACTGACATCCATACTGATATTAAATGCGTAATTTTTAATGAATGCATCCAAAATCTCTTGGAACTTCTTGATGCAAGGAGGAAGGCGAGAGAACCACTCCATGGCATGGCCAACCAAATTTCTAGGAAATAGCCGCATCAGATAAGTATCATCATATGTGACTTCCATGCAATGAACTTGAAATTCCCTGATGTGATCTTCAAGGTTACCCGTCCCACGGTATTTATCGAATTTGGGGATCTCGAATTCCTATGGGAATGGTTTCATCATAAGGCTCCTATCAAATGGATAAGGACACAAGTTGGTTGGTGTTTTTATGGTTCTCCCTGATTGAAGGTCAAGTACTTGTTGTGAGAGTAACTTGATCTGTGTTGCTACATCATTTTGCGGATCAAGGGATGGGATGAAGGTGTTTTGTGATGGTTCACCCATTGGAGGGATGGGTAGATTTATGTTGATGGATGGTATTTATAGATTCTGTTGTGCCAAATATGCTTGCACTTGTTGTTGTATCAACAACGCTTGTTGTTGATCCTGTTGTTGTTGTGCTAATAGTGCTTGTTGCTGTTCTTGTTGTTGTTCCAACAATGCTTGTTGTTGGGATGCTAATTGGGCTACCTCTTTCTATTCCTGGTATTGTTTCAGTGCTTGTTGGTATGCTTGTTGTTGAACTACTTGTTGTTGTGCGAGGTATTGTGTTTGCACTTGTGCTTGTGCTTGTGCCTGCACTTGTTGAGCTTGGTACTGGGCTCGAGCTTTCTCTTGTGCCTATGCTTGAGCTTGAGCTTGTGCATGGGCAACTTGTTGTTGTTGTAATAGGGCTTGGGCTTGAGCAACCTTCTGTGCTTGTTGTGCTTGTTAAGCAGCTAGAGCGGCTTGCGCTGCTAGAGCGGCTTGCGCTGCTTGAGCGGCTTGTGCAGCTTGAGTGGCTTGCGCTGCTTGTCAATTTTGGATTTGTTGAAGTTCCTTTTGATAGGAAGCTTGTTGAGCAGCTTGCGTTGCTTGTTAGTTTTGGATTTGTTGAAGTTCCTTTTGATAGGAAGCTTGTTGAGCAACTTGCAATGCAATGCTATATTGGCTTGATACATTTGTGTCTGGTGGTGGAGGTGGTGGTAGCAGATTTGGTATAGTGTTTTTTGCTGTGGTGATATGTATCATCATATTGATGATTGGGATTGTGGTGGTGGATGGTGTGATTAATACACTTGGTCCTTGGGAGACCATGTTTTGAGATACCTGGGGGATGGTTGATGATGTGATGTTGGTGACTTGTGTTGTCGGGATGGTTGTCATCTGTTTTTGGGATGTTGATGACAATATATTTTGATTAGCAATTAGCAAGTTGATTTGATTTTGTTGATTAATATTTGGTAAAGGGGGAAGCCCCAAACCAAGAGGTGATGTCGATATTGGTGGCAAGGGAGGAAGTGGTGGGAATGTGAGTGGCATACTCCCTTGGGGGAATGATGTAGATGTAGTGTCAAAGATGCCCCCTGGTCGAAATATGTCTCCTTCTCCTTGCGAGGTTATGGGGAGAGGTGTTTGGGGTGTTGCATGGAATGATGATGATGAGCCATTTGGATCATGAAAGGTGATAGGGACATATGGATGTGATGAATTTTGGGGGATGGATTGTACCAATATGGTGTTTGCGTCCAACTCCTAATTGTTTATGAGAGGATGTGTTTGCAATGCTTTGAGAAATGCACTTCCCTTGTTAACAATGGGTTGCTTTGGAGCAATAGATGATGCAATTTGTGGGATGTTTTGAGTGATGCTTTGGAATGGAGGTGTAGATGAAATGGGGATGGTGGATGAGATTGGGGGCATGACCCCAAAAGATGGTTCCACAATAGTGCTCACATCAAAATCGGAGGGGAGTTTAGCCCCTTACTTTGCTAATTCGAGCATGTATAGTGAAGGATTGAGTCTCATCATGATGTTGATAATTTTATGATTCTCTAGATTTTGAACCATTTCAGTGATTTCCTCGTGTGACATTCCAAAGGGATTATTGGTAAGATCCTCCACTTGACCTTCCTCTTGTTGATTTTGTGATGATGAATGAAAGTTAGTTAGAGGGTTGCTCGATCCAACGAGATTTGTTTTGGAATTTGTTTGGATTAGGTCACTTGAAGTGGATGTTTCTTTGTTGGATTCCATGTTCCTCTTGTGTTGAGATCTAGTTTGCACCATAAAATAGGGATCAATATTCAAGAATGTGGGAGATGAATCTATAATTCTTTGGATTGATCTAACTTTAGGTACAAAAGATAAAATTTAGGATGTTTTAAGGATCAAAAGTATGATGGCGAAAGATGGATGGTATAGATGATTAGGACTCTTGAGAAATATTGAAGGATATGTTAAACTTTAGGACTTGGATTTGATGTTTGATGTTTGATTTGGGATTTATATTTGATTGGATTTGGATTGGATTTGTGAACTCATAAACTCTAAGAGGTTAGATGTTGTCCTAAAGTGAATTTCTCCTCAAGATGCTAATTTGATTAAGTGTGAGAAGAAGGATTTATATAAACACACCTAACCAAACAAGATGATTTTGATTGGGTTTTGATTTTGGATTATGAACTCCTAAACCCCAAGATGTTGGATGTTATCAAGGGATAAATTTGTCCACAAGGTTTGATAATTTGACTAAATATGTGGAGAAGGATGCATCTACATATATCTAATCAAATAAGATGATTTTGGATTTGTTTCAAATGATTGGACCAAAGTTTAACATGAAGGATTTTTCCAAGATTTTCAAAGAGTTGATGATGAGATGATTTTGGTTTGATGCTCAAAGATGAATGAAGGTTTGATTTTGATCCTATGTTTACCTAAAAAGACACTTGCTTACTAGACCTCGGTTTTGAAGAACATGCTTTGCTCTAGACAAGGTGTGCAAATTCTCGAAAAAGATTTGGATTTTGTTGACAAAAGAACTCATACAAATTGGATTATTTCTTGAAGCTCTTCTATAAAAGTTAAAAAGCAATCATCGTCTGAATTCGTATAGCGTTGAGAGACGCTTTTGATGATTTTTTGGAGTAAGAGCTTTTACCTTTGGTTTCTTGATCTTGATCTTGCATGAAATCATTTGGGACACATGTGTGGTATTCAATTTGTCTTTAGTCTTTGTTTAATGATTTATTTTTACCACAAACACTTCTTGATTAGGTTTTGAAACTAGATGTCTAATGTTTTAATTTCTTCTCATCCCACAAAGTGTATCATGTGGAAATTGAGGAAATCAAAGCAAGAGTTACCTAATGTTTACTTTGGTAGGAGAAAATTGAGATAAAATTCAAGTGCCTAGAAACCTCTACAGATATGAATCCCAAGGGAAAGCAAGGGCATGCAAATTTGTTCAAGGATATTTTCTTCTCCTAAAGGGCTTAAGATTTGATGCTCATGTTAAATGTTTGTTTTCCAATTTTTTTGATTAAGCAATATGTTTTTATTTCAAGAACATGTAAAACCCTATGGATATTTGAGACAATATTTGTTGAGTCCCCACTTGGACAAGTCCAGCTACACTTACTTTCAACAGATGGTTAGATGCTTGACCCCACTGGCTCCCCTCCATGGATCAACACTTCTTTTGGGGCAGCCAAGCATCAATACCCATGAATCTCCCATGACATACCTTCCATCTCTACTAAAAGCCATAAAAGTGTGGGGCGGATTCAAAACGATCATTCTTGCACCAACAAATAGATAGGGATTTTGGCCTTTCTATAGAAGGGTTTTAATTCAGACTTTCTGTTCGTGGAGATTGACCCATGCAGTGAGAGACCATTGTTTCCCTTCTCATCGGGACCAACCGTGTGATACTGGCCTTTGTTCTAGTACCCAATTTTATATCCCAGTTGGAAATACACTTGGCTTTAGTGTGTTACCAGTTGGGTTGTTCCCTTGGGTGAGTACTTTTTCCCCAAGGCAGACCCACTAAGATAAACAAAAGCGAGCAAACATATTCGTAGTTCGATCAATCTTTGTTGAGAAACAAAGAGAGAACACACACAATATGTTCCACTCACACTCACAAGATGTGTTCAATTTTAATCCCAAAATGAAGTGTGAAGGTAATTACTTTACTCAACTTAAGACCACAAAAATCCTTTTGATTCTCAAGAACACCGTGAGGCGCGAGAGAAGTGCATATGTCTTTTCAATGTTATTACTTTGAGTAAGCAATTACAAAACAAAGTAGCACATGTTCTTTTTAAACCCATAAAGAAATAATGACTTCTTTTTAAGCACCAAAAGGAAATGTGAAAATTTTCCTTGTTCAATTATTAATCCTTAAACCAAATCTAGTGAGTTTGTCCTAAAGTTCATTTTAAGCCCCTTTGTAACAAGAAATTGAAATGTTCTTTTTAGAGCCCAAAATAAATCTTAGTAGGTCCTAAGCATGAAAGATAACAAAATTTCTTAAGAGAAATTGTGAGTTCTCTAAGACTGTTAAACAAACACTAAAGTGTTCAAAAACACTTGGTATCATAAGAAAGTGATATCATCATGCCTCTTTTCTTCTTCACCTTTGATCAATCCAACCTACAAGAAAACTAGTCAGATCTACAAAAATAGAGGTTAGGAGATCAGATAACAATCCAAATGATTAGAATTTGAAAAAAAGCACGTGTCATAAAACTAAATTTCACTTTTTACTTCCCTTCAGCGGTGGAACCTGCATAGGCGGTGCAGTTTAAAAAATCCAACGGTGCTATATAGCCCTGCTTACCAGTCAGTGTCGCTCTATAGCAGGGACATAGACTGTGAAGGTGTCGCTCTTTTGATCAATGGTGGAGTTTGAAATTTCCAGCGTGCGAGAATAGACCTAGCGGTGCGGTTTGAGATTTTGAATTCTGGGCGGGAAACAAAGAGCGTCGCTATTTGGAGTTTGCAACGGTGCTATATGGAAACGCTGGGATGCCGACAGTTCTAAACTGCGATGCTAGTCTGCTAGCGGTGGAGTTTCCTATTGACACACAAAAATAGAAAAAGCACAAAATTTTGATGAAAAAATGTGATTTAAAGTTTTGGTTTTCCCTCCTAGTGCCAAATGTGTGAACCAAGATCCTAGTACCTGCAAAACATAAAGAACACACACATTAGAGGATTGAAATGCAAGTTAGAATCAAAGTTCCCCATGAAATCCATTTACAAATCTTAAATTAGGAAATGAGATGAATAACACAATAAGAAAGCAATAAAAAGAGATTGAATCCTAATTAAACAAGCAAACTCTTGATCCCATGGGGGAATTGGTGCCAATTTGATGTGAAAATTGGCCCTTTCCCAACTCCTATGATGCAATGTTGATGAGTGATGAAGGTTGATCCACCTTGTTGAAGATTCACCTGAGCTCCATGATGAAAAATCTACATAACCTAGCTAAGACTTTGATAAGATTGATAAAAGTGATGAAGCTTGAAGATAAAATTGAGTATAGTAAACTTTCTCAAATTCTAGATGATGAAATGAGGAAAGAGACCTCCTATTTATAGAATGACAAGTTAGAGAAATTCCCAAAAAGAAGCAATGTGGGACTAACTTTCAACCAATGGCAAGTTACCACTTGTCAAGAGATGGATGGATGAAGGATGTGCACATTTTGATGAATGTGCCCATAAATACATAAATTTGAAATTTGAAAATGTTGAAATGACAAGGTGGATGAAGAGTCAAATAAAGTAATGACCACTTGGCTCAATGCAAAAGGACTTGTAAGATGAAATAAATGCCTTGTTGGAAGGACCAAGTCCACTTGGATTTGAATTCAAATTTGAGGGAATGTTGTCTATTATGCCATGTTGAGAGAAAATAGAGATTTGATAAATGAATTAAATCTATTTTCATGTGCAAGTGGCAAAAGCTAGAGGATGGGACATGAATTAGGATTAAATTAATCAAGTGTCAATTAATTTAATGAGGGATTTAGATGATGCGACAAATTTGACTTAGATTTATGGGTTAATTTAAATCAAATATGAGAGGAATGCGATTTTAGAGATAGTTAAATAAATATTTTGATTTATTTAGGTAAAGGGGATGATTGGTTAGCTTAAATTAAACAAGGTTTAATTTAATAGTTAGACTTTAGAGATTAATTAAATAAAATTGATTTATTTAATTAAATAAAGGGGCTAAGGTTAATTAGATTAGATTGATTGATTTAATTAACGAGAGAGAATGAATTAATTAGATAAATGATTTATTTAATTAAGAGAGGAAAATTGATGAATTTAATCAAATAAGGGTATTTGATTAAATGGTTAGACTGAGGGGTGATTAGGGATGAAAGGGTGTTAGTAGTCGGGATCAAGCGTGTAATGCCAATCAGTACATTTCACATGTCTACAATGGGAAAATAAGGTGAATTGCCTATAAAAGAACCCCTCTAAACTCATTTTTACATCCATCAACTTAATTCACATATTCATCCACCAATCTTTCATCTCAAGTCAAGCAACTTAGGGTTTTATTATTGCAAGACATCAAGAAAGTTCCAAAAGACATTCAAGGCCTGAATCTTCCTCCATTGCTGCAGAAATCCAAGATCAATATCATGGAAAGGTAATCCATTCCATTATTGCATGTTTCATTCCATTCTTTCATCATTTTGTTTTAATTACCTAAAAGGGGTTTGACCAAGGCAAACCCCCATGCCCTAACATTCAACATCTCTTCTTCTTGTCTTGTGTGTTTACAGATTTAGGTCTTTTGGAAGCTTGGAAATAATTGAAGATCAAGTTTCAAGGTTTATCAAGTATTTCTCTCATTCAACAAGTCAAAATATCAACAAAATCTCATTTTCAAAACCATAAATCAGAGTTTTGGAATTAGACACCTGTAGGGCATCAAAGTACAGATTGGAAGCTTTAGTATCCACCTTTGAAAATCCATAAATTCAAAAGTGGATTCATTCTCCATGGGTGGAAAATGACTCCCACCATAGGGTCAATTTTGAGTTTTTTGCATTTTTGAGTACCCTTTTGTCAGAAATGGGTTCCGGTATAGTTTGGCAGAACTAGGACTGATTCGCCCAGAATGGCGAATGAGTCCCTCTAGGCCTAAAAAATAACATCAAAAAAATTTGAAATGTAATTTCCAATCTTCATCAAGGTTCTAGGTGCACTCTTTTAGTCTGATTCATTTTTGTTGCATTTTTCCATTCATTTGTAGGTGATTTTGTATTACACAATGTGTTTTCAAATAAGTTGTTTTACCTTAGTTTCTTTTTATTAGTCAAGCAATTTCATTAGTTTCTTGCATTTAAACATCACATATAGGAATTTTGAATCCTTTTTCCATCCATATCACACTAATCTTTGAATGTGAACATAAGCATTTTTTGACCCATCTTTCTCCTTTTAGGTGAAAAACCCTAGAAGTGCTAGAAAGAAAGTAGGTCCCAAAAATATATGTTTCAACCCTCTATTCTCAACCCTCATATATCTATGTCCCTCCCTCCTCTTATCTCCTCTCTATTTCACTTCTCCCTCCATCTCTCTATCCATCCATCCCTCCCTCTCTACCCTAATCCCTCAACCCTAAACCCTTAACCCTTAAACCCTTAAAAACTCAACCCTAAACCCTAAACCCTAAACCCTCAACCCTTAAACCCTCTGCCCACCCTAAACCCAATACCCTCTACCCTAAACCCTAATCTCTCAGCCCATAAACCTTCATCCGCTTTCTCTACCCTAATCCTTAAACCCTCCAGCCCATAATCCCTCAGCCATGGCCACTCAACCTCCATGCGGCCTGTCCACTCCATGCCATTCCTTTCTGTCCTCCCAGTCCTTCCTTCCTTTGTGTCTCGATTCCTTCCTGGGTCCTCCTTGTCCATGCGTTTCCTGCCTCCACAGTGTCTCCACCTCTTTCTGTAGTCCTCTTCTGTCCTGTGTCTCCTCTCCCTCCTCTCCTCTCGTGTCTCTCCTCCTCTCTCTTGGGTCTCTCCCTCTAGGGTGTCTCTCTCTCTCTCCCCTCTCTGTCCTCCACCTGGGTCCTCTCCACTCCACCCCTCTTTCTCTCCTTCTCAGGGTCCTTCCTCCACACCTCTCTCCTCTCCCAGGTCTCTCTCCACTCCTTTCTCTCCTCTCCTCTCCTCATGCCTGTCTCTCAGGTATCTCCTTTCACCCTACCTCTATGACTCTCTCTTTCTCTTAGGTCCTCTCCCCTCTCTCTCCACTTGGGGTGCTCTCTCTCTCTCTCTCTCCCTCCCTCCCTCCACTCCTCCCACCCTGCCTATCCTAGGTCCACTCTCACTCCAGCCCTTCTCTCCCACTCCTCTTAAACTCTCACTTCCACCCCCCCTCTCTCTCTCCCTCTCCACCTCCCACCCTACCTAGACAAATATCTCTCTCTCTCTCTCTTAAAATTCTCCCTCCCTCTAAAGACATACATAAATACATACATACTTATATACATACAAGCATAATACATATGAACATACAATCCTACATACATACAAGCATATATGTACATGTGTAGATACAATATTACATACATATAGGCATACATATAATATACATGCATTGATACATACATGCATACATATAGGCATACATACATACATACAAGCATGCATACATACATACATACAAGCATACATGTACATACAAACATAAAAATATATAAACATACATTCAATAGAGTAGCATTTAACATAAAGAATAACATAATGTGAGTGTGTTATATTGCGCTCGCGTTATGTATTTCTAGACATGTTCCCCACAAATGCAAAAAATGATGTCAAAACTAAGATATAACACGCTTGCGTTATAATGTGTGCATGTTATAATGCACATGCATTATAATGTGTGTGTGTTATATCTTTCTTTGGGAATCCCCAAGCCTTGGGCTTGGTATTTGCCTTGGAATACCAACCCAAAGGCTTGGAGGGAATTCCCAACGACTAAAGATGTGTTTTTGCAAATTCTACAATATTTCACATAATTGGGTTCATGCTCACTGTCAAGATTGCACGTGGTTCAATGTTGAACAAATCAAACACTTGGTAATGCTAGGTTCTCTCTTAGCTATCCAACGATGTAATTTTTTTCACTTTCTGAGAATGTTAAACCTTTCATCCATAATTTCTTTTGTTTGTGTGTCTTTTTTTGGCAAAAAGCAGTGTTTGGTGTTTTTTTCATTATAAATTAACCGTTCATCAAAACTTCAAATAAATTACATTTTTAAAAACTAGAATCCATTCTATAAATTAAAAAAAAAATTCAATTAGTTTCCAAAATTTGTAGGGTTAACACGGCCAAAATTATGTTTTTCAAGAAGTGTTCACTTAGAAAATTAGTAAAAAATCAAATATTCATTAAAAAATTATCAGAAAAATCATGCATCAACTACATAAATAAATTGGGTGATCCCATAATAGTGGTTTACAATTTTTGGCCAAACTGGACACTGAAATTATTATTTTTAACTAAATCTTCACATTCGGGCACCTATAGTGGCTAAACTGTGAGGAATTTGAAGATGGTGCAAACTAGAGTCTCATAAATTTTGTGTAGATTCTAAAAATATTTTTTCAAATTTTGGAATCTAAATTGCACTTATTTTTCCATCTCCAGAAATAGATTTTTCAAAACAACATTTTTAAAAAGTGGCCTTTAGCATTATACGCATAACTTTTTTCCATGAAGGATAAAATTCTAATTCTTTCAAATTTAGATTTGTAACTCTGATATCTAGTGCTTCCACTTGGTTAGATAGTTTTTATTGAATATTTTTTTCCTTAATCAAGTTTCAAAGTCAAACAAATTACAATTCGGACACAGTATTGTATAATAATAACTTTTATATGTCAAAATTTAATTTAATTTTTTTTGTTGGATCAAGGACTTCAATATATGGTGCTCTCATATTTTTAATTTTTTTTTGATAATCTTCTATTTTTCCACATTTGAAGAACAAAGAAATTCATTTTTGATGAAAAACCTATGTTTAATAAAACTTAAAAAACAAATACATAACAAAACCAAAACATATTAAAATTATATTCATTGGATAGCTTGTTCTGAGGAATACCATAATCATTTGAAATAAATTTTAAAATGAATTCATTTGATCCCCAAAATCTAAATCAAAAGTGATTTTTATCAGCATTTTTGATAGGTGTAAAGGAGACACATTTATAGGTATGGTTTAAAACTAGCAAGGTTCTATCCAAGGGGGTTTGATCTAAGGTGATTTGATCAAACCCTCTTCAATTGGAATCCTTAAAATGGAAATTTTTAAGGCTTAAATCATTATATTTTCTAAAAATATGTGATTTCAGCTAAAATTCGTTCCTCTCAGGAATTGTAAACCATTATTATGACAGCCTTCTCAACGTAGAGATTTTAAAAATACTAAAAAAAATTTCACTGTGCTAGGGACGTACAAGAGTTGCTATATTATGTTTTTTCTGAAAAAAAAACACCAATTTCTATACGTTCCTATTTTGAACCCTTAATCTCAACCATTTTCAAAATAAATTAGTAGTTTAGAAAGTAGACTCGGAGCACTTTGATCCTTGTTTTAGTTCCATCTACAATACCTTTCTTGAAACCTTTCTAAAGTAAGTACTTATCCAATTGAGCATGTCTCTCATTGCAAGAGTAGAACTAATATTCACCATATTATCAAATTTGATGTGTCCCATCCTCTTGTACCACAACCAACTCTCTATAGACTGAGTTAATAAATAGGTTCTTCCATTTGCTTCCTTTAGATGATAGAAATTTCCATATGTATTAGTTCCTTTTGCAACTAATCTTCCAGATATTGCCTTCCTGATCTCACAACCTTTGGCATGAAATGTAAGATTGAATCCTTTGTTGCACATCTAATTGACACTAAGGAGATTATGCTTCAACCATTTGACATAGAGGACATCCTCAGTCTTGCTCTTTCCATCAATAGTTAA
The DNA here is from genome assembly GCA_007258455.2 of Sequoia sempervirens. Classification (NCBI taxonomy): domain Eukaryota; kingdom Viridiplantae; phylum Streptophyta; class Pinopsida; order Cupressales; family Cupressaceae; genus Sequoia; species Sequoia sempervirens. The sequence goes on along the minus strand of VDFB02109042.1, from coordinate 70,235,085 downwards.
AGCACCCTTTCCACAAATTTGTATTGACTCATCACCACCAAACTTGATGGCTCCAACATTCCATTTTTGAAGGCTAATGAACTTCACCTTGTCACCAGTCATGTGGTTAGAGCAACCACTATCAATCACCCAAGCATTTTCTTCTTCTTTTGTATAAAGGGCAATCCATACAACCATGGATTTTCCATTATCTTTATTAGTCTGCAAGGTACTAGACCTCTTCCATTCTCCAATATTACTCTTTTTATCACAAAATTTCAAGGCCATGAAAAGTGTTTCATCATTTGAATCATTATTCTCATCTTTTGAAAAAAAATGTTCTCTTTGGAATAGAGGTTACTTTTGAAATTTTCTCTTTTGTTATGATCCATTGATTCTTTATAAGGACATGTTTAGAGGAAAAATGACCAACTCAAGTCCACAATTGAAACATTTGAAAGGTAACTTACCTTTGTATCTACCGGTCCCTTTCTTCAATCTTCTCACAAAGTTTGCTTCTAACTCATCAAAGTCACCATCTTGATCAACAATGTCTTTTTTTGTCTTCTTACTAACTTTGAATGCCGCTTCCTTTTTTGAAGCATTTTGTCAATTTTCTCATTTCAAAGGCTATGAGAGCACCAAAAATTTCATCTACTGAATATTTATCCAAGTCCTTAGATTCTTCAATAGCAGATACCTTATGACTATAAGATTTAGGGAGAGATCTCAAAACCTTCTTCATAATCTCATCTTCTTTCACTTCTCCACCAAGAGTCATCCACCCATAGCATATAACTAGCAATATCTTCATCCTCTATCATCCTCAGGGTCTCAAATTTTCTCTTGAAGATTTGTATCTTAGCTTGCTTTACTTTATTGTCTCCTTCATAAATGGTGCTCAACTTTTCCCATACATCCAAGTAGCAGAACTACAATTCATCGCCTTCAAAAGTTTTGAATCGGCTAACCCACACAAGATAGCATTATTTGCATTGGCATTGTTCTTATACAACCTAATCTCAGCTGGATTTTTTAGAGGAGCAGAAGGAGCAATGTAACCATCCTGGAAAAATTTCCAAACACCAAAACCAAGAGAGTTTAGATGGCCTTCCATTCTTACTTTCAAAAAGGTGTAGTTTGTCCCATCAAAACTAGGACCCTTGTAAGATCCATCATGTGCCATGCTGGACCTTTCCTCAAGTGGTTAAGCTTCTTCAAAGGAACTTTGATTTGATACCAATTATTGAATATACCCAGATACTGAGGGGGGGGTGAATCAATATCTAGAAAAACTTAACCCCTTTAGATCTTGAACCCTTCAACAATACTTAAATTTAGACCTTTAATAGAATCAACAACTTATAAGCAGATTAGTAATACTTAATCAAGTTAGAAGCAATGAAAGATAAGACAATGAACAAACATGCACAAGATAACACTAGATTTACGTGGAAATCCTGAGGGAAAAACCAGGATGAGAATTAACTCACAATATATGAAGTGAAACATAGAAAAAGGGATACTAGGCCCTTAATACAAAAAACCTAGGATTCAATGGTGCCTTTTTCCAAATTTCATTGAGATGTAGATACAAGGTGAAAATATTAACTTTCAACCCTAATGGTTTTTACTTTTTGCACATACACAAAGAGGGGAAAATGGTTTTATTTGTTTGTATAGGGGTTTGCCTTGGTCAAACCCCAAGTTTGGTAATTAAACCTTCATAAACAAATAATGACAATGGAAGGAAATGATGAATGGAACAATAATTTCTTACAACTCACCAAATATTTAATGGCTATCCTTAGAGGATAGAAGTCAGACACATCACTCTAAGGACTGATGTTGCTTTGGTTCATTGATTGGACAATTGAAAATGCTTGGATGCTTTAGGATAAATAATGCATATTAGCCTTCACAAGATGACACAAACACATATAAACTTGAACATGATGATAGGATCTTGAATGTTGCAACAAATGACTAAAAAACCTGCTCTTCAATGCTCTCGACAAAGATATTTGCTCAATATTTTCTCCTTCAAAAGTATTAGATCTCAAATGATAAAATAACTATGTATTTATGGGTGTTTATCTAATTTATTGAAAATTAGATTCCAAAAGCCGTCAATTCCATATGAAATTTGAATAATTAAAATACCACCAAAAACATATTTAAAAATAGGTCATGGCACTTAAGGAGGATTCATTCGCCCTTGGGGGAATGGGTCCCGTCCCATAAGTCCAGGACACATTCTCAAATGTGATTAAAATATAAATTGTATCAATTAATTATAGGTTCCCCTTTTGAAAAACATGAAAAATAAGGCTTTGGAATGCATAATTTGGTCAATTAAAGGCTTAATTAAGTCCAATTAATTAAGGGACCCAAACATAGTGTGAAATTGTAAAGGTATACAATTTTCTACACTACATGAAGCTCACTACTTACAAAGAAATTACAATAAGCCACATTGCCTCAAGTCTTGCAAGCCAAGCCACACATCCTTAGGGAAAGATACAAAGGAATTGTAGAGTGAGGAGCACATCCCTAGGGAAAGATACAAGGACCTAATGAGACACACTATCTCAGGTGATGATACATAAAGATTTAGAATATTACAACATATGTCAACAATACACTTTGCTGACTGAGGTGTTCAAGTGTATTTGATCTATTTTTCACACCCTTTCACAATATATCTACATTTTTCCACACACTCACTTTCTCATCCATCTTGCAAATGATTTTTTCTTTCATTTATATCCTTTTCAAGATCTTTAAACATCAATTAGGTCAGCCATAACAAGAGATAAACAATAATTCAACAAGTTAGCCACAAAACATAGATGCGATGCAAAGTGGTCCTATCCATGAGATAGAGAGGACCAAAAATAACTCATTACATCTTCCAATGTGATCTCAAACACCACACACATTGGCGGATAACATCCCAAGTTGACATCAAAGAAACATGTAGAAGAAATGTGTAGTACATTGCCAGTCGGCCCCAAAACACAACTTCCAATTGAATTTACATAATGCAGTTCACAACAAGATAGGTCAAGACCCAAACACAACTTAACATAACCTCAAAAGTTGGAATAAACCCTTAAGAAAATAGTGCAAACAAGAGAACAAGAAATGTTGGCTAGATATTCATAAATTACCAGAAATCCAACACAAACAATATGTGGTACCAAAAAGATTAATCCTTGATGTACGAACCAAAAATAGACATTCCATGAACATTCTTCATCTAGAATCACATAATACTCAATTAAGAGATAAAACATTATCAGACCATCTTGCAGAACACTTCATTTAATGAAAACTGAATTGAGACACTGCACAAGAATTGAGAGCATGGTCACCAAGCCACAGGAGCAGAACATCAATGTGGAGTAGTTTTCAAACCAGTCTAGACAAGCAAAAAAACTATCAATTCACTACAATTACTAGAAAATTCTTCGACAACATAGACAACCTAAAAATATAGGAGTGCAACATCCACAAAGCACAAACACTCAATCCTCAACTAAAAGACCATATCTTCAATAGTAGAGGAAGGAAGAGCATTCTCCCAAGTAGTCTTCAAAAGCAACTTCCTACAATAGAAAACTTTACTAACAACCAGAGGCTAGATCCTTCTTGTAGCAACATGTACTTCCTTAGGAACAATAGGAGAGAGCATACATCATACTAGAGACCATCAACAACATCTCCCAACACTAGCATTACTTATAATCCTCATCTTAATGCTTCTAATCCTCATCTTAATATATTAAATCATGATATGTCCTTTGCTGATAGCAACCATAGTACTTAATACAACTTTAATTGTCATTAAGCAAGGCATGCCATCCAATCATCAACAAAATTATTGTTAGCACAACATCATATATCAATGAAACAAAATGCCAAACATATGTGCAACAAAATCCCAAACAAGGTATTGACATCAATGACAACCAATGCCAACATCTACAAAATTACAGGGGGTTTTAAAACTCCCAAATAACATGAGGTTGTGTCCAACAATAAGAATTATGTAGAAGAAATAGGGTATAGAGAATGATGAAGTTCCATTGGTGGGAGAAATAATGCTAAGATGAGGCAATTTGAGTATATTTCATGTAGTTAATGGTATGCCTTACATTACCTTGCAATGCATTTGGCACTTGTAGCTACTATTACATATTAAAAAAATCATCATACACATAGATAGTTGTAGCATGTGATTATTAAATTGCATTTACATGTATGTTTTTTAGGAAATGTGATGTCATCAATAAAATCATGAAAATGTTAAATTGTAATAAAAATATATATTTTTGATAGGTCAAAATAACCACCATGTCATTGCAAGGTCCTGATGTGGCACCAATTTCTTTGTAAACACTAGTAAAGTTAGGAAGTACTTGTTGCTAGCTCTTAAAACCATTGCTTCACTTCCTAGAGCCTAATCTCACTCACAAGGATAAGATTTTCATCAAGTGAATAAAATTGGTTAATCAATAGAACAATAGAAGGTTTAAGGTCAACTCTACAAGAGTGTTTTTTCTCTCCTACACATTGAGCTCAAGTTAAACTTAGGAGGGTATTCCTAGAGGTTGGAGTATAAAACAAAGAAATGAAATTGGTGGTTGAACCCAAACTATTGATTCAACCCAAAAAATTGTCACTACTAGGATGAGAGAAACTAACTACCTTATTGCCTTTATATATATGATTCAACACCATTGAAGTGAGTATAATGTGGGGTCAAGATACATGACCTATAGAAATTGATAAATACTACTCCAATTGTATATTGTGGTATCATGAATTGCACAAACTAAAACTAAAACTAAAAAGAGGGATTTATAAATTTATTTTAATTTTGTGTGACTAGAGAAAGTACACAAGAGATCAGTGCCAATACATAGTCATATTTGATAAGGAGAGCTAGCAAGAGAAAATAATAAAACTAACTTGAACTAACAACTAAATGGTATCAAAATATATTATTTCCATTTATATATTCTTAGTTATTCATTAATGAGTTGAAAAAGTTCATGTGCAAACACAAGATGATCTATCACAAAATGTTGTAATAGTTTTAGAATCTTATCATATTCATCAAATAGTTCTTACATTCACAACATAAATGTGTTGAAGAGAACATTCCAAAATTGATATGTTTTCTAATTTTCCCATACATCAATAGAGATACAAAAACAATCAATAAGTTTGCAATAACATTTTAATGGTTTGACATTATCTTTCCCTCCATACAACTACTTTGAAAATATTTTTCTATGTATATTTTTCCTTTTGGATTCCTTTGCTATTCATGTTCCCTAGCACTATTCAATCATCAAAATGAGAACCAAAATTCAAAAATAATGTGCCATTGAGTGAAACCCTAGGTTGTAATATTATAGTCATCATCAAATTCATAGTGAAGGATGAATCCTACTCAAAATATGCATCTCAAATCAAATGACTATTTGAGCATTGATTTTGGTTAGTTGAGCAAACTTTAACATTAATGGCAATAGTTGGTAACAAACCCTAGACATTTAACCTTGGCACCCAAACACATTCCAAAAGAATGCACCCTAGGCTCCATCAGGTATTCACAACCTTTAAAATAATTTTATTATGCTTTACCAAACCTTTGGATGATCAAGCATTAATATTCTTGAAACTCCAATAAAAACTGAGCCTTTAAAAAATTATCTCTTGTTGAGCCATCAAACCATTAGGCCAAACCATACCATCATGCCTACTAGAGAGGAGCATAAAATCCTTTGAAGTCCCTACAAAAACAATTTTTTGGACATCAAGCCATCAACCTACCTTTGATTTGCATACTTATCAGACCAAGGATGTGGGCATGTACAACTCTAATATCTTGATAAAGCACCTTATCATTAGACATTAGGCCTCCATCAAACAACCTATCAATGGAATGAGGGGATGTGACACTCCATCAATTTCGAAGTATGATGATGTTAGTATAGGAAAGGTAGACCCTTAGGGTATTAGGAATAGAGGGAAAAGGATGAATGGATGTGAGACCATGGAAGTTTGAAAGAACTAGAGAAATTATTGAATGGAATAGGGGAAGTGTCATGATATCAAACTTTCAAGAAATGTAAGACTGGGATGACGAGTCCAATAAGGACAATGCCAATGGTATGAGAAACTTTGAAATCCTAAAATAAGACTTGGAGGAAAATACTTGCTAGGGATGAAGGGATGTTGTCATTTTGAGGGAAGCATGAATGAGATGCCAAGTTTGACGAGGATGGAGGGATCCAAAAATCCAAAAGGACGATAAATACTTGGGCAATATTTAGAAGTCTTTGGTGGAGTTTCAAACTATTAGGGGTCAATGGAAGGAAGTGATCAAATAGGGAACAACCAAAAGTCCAACCTCAATGAGATATATAGAGCAATGAGTGGAGTATTAAAATGTTAGAGGGTAGGAGAAAATTATACAATATGCCAAGGATTTGGGTGTCAGGGAATTTGGGAGACAGGGACCAAAGGATGGATGGAGGAGGAAGCCTAAAAGTTTGACAAACACAAAGGAATAATGTTTTTTTAATAGACTTTTGGACTTTGGGGATCAAGCATGCCTAAAAGTGGTATAAGTGTAAGGGAAACCCCAATAGTCCAAAAGTTGGACAACTCAATAGTTAGTCACTTTCACAAGGATTTTAGGCAGTGCTTCAGGGTCAATAGGAAATGCATGCAAGGATGGATACCCCTAAAACTCTGACAAGGTGACAAACAATACTTAGCCAATTTTTTGGAAGGACTAGAGAAAGGAGTTGGGATTGGTAAGGAAGGTATACTAGCATGAACAACCTTAAAAATTCAAAAAGTGACAAACACATATAAACCAAAGAAAACTGTAGTGTTACCCATATTTTAAAACTTCTATGGATTTGGGACACTAATTGAAATCTAGGGGACCCAATTAAGATATCTCATATTAGTTATCAACAATGGATCAAATATTAATAAGACACACAAAAAAAAAAGACTCAAGCAAAAATTTACATTACAAATTTGAGTCCTAACACCACCATTGCAACTTCTACCATAATCATAGTTAAGAAAAAACACTTATTTTTAATTAAGAGTTATTTGTGTTAGTTATCCCTACATGATAAACCTTGGTTATATGATCATATTAAACATTCTTCCCATAAAATATAATTGATTTTTTTGAAAGACTATAATATATGAAAGTGTGTATATATATATAGCTGGTGTTTACTGTCAAATTTAGACCCTTTGTGGTATAATATTTTTTAAGTTCTTTTAATCCATCTATTTAAGAAAAACGCCATTTCTCTGTGGGAAATAAAACTTTGGAACCCAAGTGTGCCTCCCTTATCACATTACACCACAATCCGTTGAATGAAATAAATCTAAGGAAATTATCTTATTCATAAATCAAAATGGGCCATAGATTTTTACAAAGGGGATTCACAGATTATTACAACTATATTTTCTTGCAATCTCTGTTTGAATGAATTTGTGTAATACTTTCTACACATCGCTCTCCGATCAATTGAATACATTTAGCTTAGTATGCTGTGCTACCATCATTTGCCGGTGGCCAGGAAACTATATCTTTTGCAGGTGATCACAACCCACTTCCTTCAAAGCAATCAAATGTGGTGGCACTGCTTTAGCAGTCTTAAGAGGGCTGTTATTGATAAATGCATGACCAACACCTGGACTTGGACCAGAAGGAAGTTTATTCTTCAATGTAAGACTTGTTGATCCCCCATCAACTTTTACAGGGCTGGCATTGATATATGCATGACCAACACCTGGACTCGGACCAGAAGGAAGCTTATTCTTCAGTATAAGTTTTGTTGATCGTCCATTAACTTTTACAGGGCTGGCGTTGATATATGCATGACCAACGCCTGGACTTGGACCAGAAGGAAGCTTATTCTTCAATATAAGCCTTGTTGATTCTCCATTAGCTTTTATTGGGCTGGTATTGATAAATGCGTGACCAACACCTGGACTCGGACCAGAAGGAAGCTTATTCTTCAATATAAGTCTTGTTGATCCTCCGTTAGCTTTTACAGGGCTGGCATTGATATATGCATGACCAACACCTGGAATCGGACCACCAGAAAGCTTATTCTTGAATATAAGCCTCGCTGATCCCCCATCAACTTTTACAGGGCTGGCATTGACATAGGCATGACCAACACCTGGACTCGGACCAGAAGGAAGCTTATTCTTCAATATAGGTCTTGATAATCCTCCATTAACTTTTACAGGGCTGGCATTGATATATGCATGACCAACACCTGGACTCGGACCACCAGAAAGCTTATTCTTCAATATAAGCCTCGCTGATCCCCCATCAACTTTTACAGGGCTGGCGTTGATATAGGCATGACCAACACCTGGACTTGGACCAGAAGGAAGCTTATTCTTCAGTATAGACCTCGATGATCCCCCATTAGTTTTTACAGGGCTGGTGTTGATATATGCATGACCAACACCTGGACTTGGGCCAGAAGGAAGCTTATTCTTCAATCCCCCGTTAGTTTTTACAGGGCTGGTGTTGATATATGCATGACCAACACCAGGACTTGGCCCTGATGGCAATTTATTCTTCCATATACTATTTTTCTTATGAGTAGCTCTGACTTGCAGGTGACCCACTGCAGGGCTGTGCTTCGATCTGGATAGGCATTGGTAAGCCTCTAAATTCAACTTTGACGCAGAATGACCAACACCAATCTTTTCTTGAAGCCCACTGGAATAGCTTTTCTCCATGGATTTTGAGTTGAGGATTCTCCCTGCATCGGCGCTTTGAATACTGAATGCTATGAATGTGAGGGAAATGAGCAGCAGCAGCAAGGCCATCTTCTTCATGATTTCAAAAGAATTGTACCCCATTATAACACAGCTGGTGATCAGCTGTATGATTATGAATATATCGATCCCTTCAACAGGAGCCTCAAATATAAACTAAACGTAACACTTAATTGAGCTCCAAGGTTGGATATAAACAATGAATATACATAGATAAATATAGAGAGAGACTCTGAAAAAGTTATGGTTTTGGATTTTTCGGTATGCGAATATTACCAGTGTGAAATGACATGTCGTGGTTGACTATAAATTGCGTTGAAGAGATCAACCCTAATTTTATGGGCATTCAAATGCAGACAGCGTGCGCAGTGATTTCACAATGTTGAATTGTCTGCTATTCACACAATTCAAACACGACCAGTTCTTTCCAATATTTGTGCTTTGTAAGCGTTGATAAACTTCCACCGTTCCCAACATTCAAGGTCAATACAGAGATAGGTCATCGGTTTCGCTGTTTTAAATTCCCACCGTATTTCCCGCAAACAGTCGTTTCAAACAAGTCTATCTGTTGGGTTTGTAAAAGTATAGAATGTCTGTTATTTTATATTTCTAAGATTAGAAATTCTTGGTTGGCTCAAGAAAAGTTAATAAAAGTGTCTGCCTTAAAAATATTCAGTCGGTTGATTTTGAATAGAGAAAAGCTGAGTCGAGAGTTGGGATTTGGGACTTTGACATTCATTTCTCTGTACAAATGACGTACATGTTTGACTTTGTTAAGAGTTGCGACTTGGGTGTTCTACGTTGGGACAGATGATGGTTGTCTGCAGTTTTTTCATAAAGTGGGAGAAGTTGGTGATCTAGTGGCAACGTGTATTTTGGTCACCTCCCTTGCTTTTCTCTATTCAACATCACGAGATAATTCGTTTACCGACCGCAAGCATTATCGTTAGCTTGATTTGGAAGCTAACTTTCTTTTTCAAACTTCAAAACCTGAATTGGGCGCGCTGTGTAAGTCGAAGGGGACCAACTTTTAAGGTGAATAAGGCTCCTAACATGCCCCTTCCCCTTCCAAAAGTCTTGTTGTCAAGGCTCTACCTATGGAATTTGATGTTGAAGCTAGTGGAGGGGCTTTCAAGTTGTGTTTTCAGTTGCAATTCTCTAAAACTAGGCTGAAACTTCTATAATGGTGTAGTTATAGAGTTGGTATATTCTTTCGTTTAAAATATTTTATAGTCAAATTTGGAAAACATTCGTGGATAAGAATATTTTTTAAACATGAAATTGTACCGTAGAAAAATGGCCCCTTGTCATTTTCATGGTTTTTTAGGCCTTTCTTCACCATGCTTGGTCCATTTTGCTTTGATTTAATGTTACAATGTGGCTTGAACACTCACATTAGGTCCTTAAAATTCAAAATATGGTATCTTGTGAAGGTGTTGTGAAGTGTTGTAAAACATTTCTACACTTTTCTAGACTCTATTTATTACAATTCACCTAAAAATCACCTTTTCATCACTTATCAAGTGCTATTTTGAAGTGTTGTAAAGTCTTGTAACAAGATTTCACGCTTTTCTAGGCTTAATTTCACTATTTACACCTTTCTTATGCTTTATTTGACCCTTTTATGCTCTTATAAGACTTAATTAAGTGACATGTTTTTGAATGTAAACATTAAATGCAAGATAATTCTTGACACCCACTTTCAAGTCCAAGGTGGGACCCATTCGCCATGGGTGGAAAATGAGTCCCTCTTGGCTCAAAATTCAAAATATTTCAAATTTTCTTTCGGGTTTTTATTTAAAATCACCTTATGTTGGCCTGTGATGAGGTATCTTTAGGTTACTAAGGCCCAAGTGTGTATAAATAAGTGTTTTTCTTCTCATTTTAACTCCCATTCATCAAGTTCACTTATTCACACATTCATTCAAGCATTCAACCACTTTGCATCATTGAATCAAGCATTAATCAAGTATTTTGGAGCAACCATTGTTATATCTTCAGATTTCTTCAATAAGGGTTTGACTTGTGTATGTAGATTTGACAAGCTATTAGGTGTTGAAAAGTGGACAAGAAGTCAACAAAGTGTTTCAAGTCAACTACAACCTATTTCAAGCTTGGAGAAGACATTTTGTCTGTTTTATGCAGAATTAACTCCGTCAACCCGACAAACAGACAACCTCAGATTTGGTGCTACAGGATTGGTTCCTGATTTCTCAGAATTTTGGGAGAGGAATGATTCACCATCAGTGGCGAATGAGTCCCACCTTAAGGCTGGAAACCTAGATTTTGTCAGATTCCAGATCCCGACACTCAGAAACTAGCTTTCAACAATTTTCATTAGAAGCAGGACTGATTCGCCTTCAGTGGCAAATGAGTCCCACTGGTGATTTTTAGTGATCTTTGTCAGCATTCAAAATATTCCATAATCTTCATCAGACCTCCAAGTGCACTCTGATTCATCCTTCTTTTTTGTTTTGCATTTGTTCATACTTTAGTTCATGTCTGCATATCACATTATGTTTTCCAACATTGCATAATTCTTAGGTTTTGCATTCATAATCAGTCAAATAGTTCATTTAACTGCACTTAATTAGATCATTCTATTTAATCTAAATAACATCATACATTGTATAATTTGAGTGAACCACCTAGAATTTTAAGTGGGGTTTATCTCTCTCCTTTTAGATGAAACATACCTAAGAGTGCAAGAGTGGCCTATAACCCCTACCCAAAAATCTACGGTTCATTTTGGTAAACCTGCATATTGAGCACTTTATATTTCTGATTTCCATTGCATCTTGCATCTTAGACTTCATTTGCATCAACATTCAAGGGTTTATACACTTGCATTAGTGAAAGAATCATTTAGACTTCATTTTTGCATACCATATCATTGAAAAAACTAAAAAATTGCATCTGCATCCTTCATTGGCATTTGAAAAGCATTTAAATCACTTTACATTTTATGAAAAACTCAAAAAAAAAAATCATAGTTGGACTCATATGCCACCCTAGGTGAATCAGTCCACCTACATTTCTATTTTTTGTAATTGCTTTCTGTTTTACTTTCCAGATTCTCTATCTACTATTTCTTGCATTTTAGTTTAATTGCATTCAGTATCATCATGGCATTTTCTTTTCATAAGTTTTGGAATTCATTGAAATCCTTAGTAGACATGCCCAATTGTGCCTTTGGCTATGATCCTAATGACCTTGAGTTTCCTCATGCTCCTTCAACTCCTCATGATTGTCTTCCTCATGATTTTGACATCATTGGAGAAGACGATGATAACATGAACAAGTTCTTCAATGAATGTCTTGATAACCTTGAAGCCAATGCAACCTTTTACCCATCCATGAACCCACCAAATCTTCCTAGTGTCGCACCTCCTGATCACTTTGAATACCTCCATCCTGAAACTCAAGTGGGACCTAAGATCCCTCCATCAAGTGGACCTAGTCCCTCTCAACAAAAACACCCTCACCCATTTTATGATCACAAAGTCACAAACACTCCCATCAACCTTGAACAAACATATGGAAAATGATTTACTATCCTAAGTAAACAAGGTTGTGACACAACACATGAGCATGACATTCATCAACTTCTAGAATAAAAACCAACAAAAGAAAACACAACAGGAATAGGATATCAAGATCCTCCTCATGTTGACAATCCTCCTTTTGAGTATTGGAGACTTCGAGATGATGGTACCGTGATCTTTGATTCTCCTCCTGACTTGAACAATCTCCTTCCACATGAACAACCATTACTTGATTCTCATGACAAGGATGCTAGGATCCCCATGGGTCCTCTTCCTCCTTCCATTCATGAAAAAGGAGAATCTAGCAAACGAAAATAACCTTACAAATTGAAAAAACTCAAGTTTCCTACTCATCCTCCACCTGAATGTGAAAGGAGACTTCAACTACTTTTAAATAAAGGCCTTATACTCTTACCACTTATGAATAGGTTGGTCATCTTTCCTAAAGATTCTAACATACCATATTGCAAATATCATCGTGTTCTTGGACATTGAACTGAAGAATGTCGAACATTGAATGACATATTGAACAAGTATCACTTCACTGATACTGGCTGCTTTCCCATCATCCCTTAAAACAAAATCCTTTTATCATGCCATAGTTGTAGAATTTCCTATTCTCACTATTGCATGATCCCTTCTTATCACCCACCTCAGCTCACTCTTGCCTTACACTTTGTGGGGGGCAAGAAGTTGTTAGCCTTATCGTAGTACTGCATTTTGTTCTTGTCTCTTAACTACATTATTTCCCTTCTTCTTTAGATTGAGAAGCCAATAACTTCATTAATGGTTGACTTGCATCCGCCTTAATAGCCTTTTATATTCATTTTCTTTTATGTGCATATCGTGTTCCCCTGTATTGTGTGTTTTATGTTCTCTCTCTTTATACACTTCTTCTATTCGTATCTCTATTCTTCTATATGTCATGCATTTCCTTTTTCGATTTTGTTATGTGTTTTCCTTTTGGGGATGACACAAAGTGTAGAGACGCCCTATGTATCTTCCATGTTGACCCAAAAGGTCCTTTCTTTTTCATTTTTGTGTTTTCCTTTTGGGGATGATGCAAAGCGTTGAGACACCCTATGTCTCTTCCATGTTGACCCAAAAGGTCCCTTTTCCTTTTCCTTTTTTTAAATCTTTTCTTGTGTTTTTCCTTTTGGGGATGACACAATGCATCAAGACCGAAATGCCTCCTTCATGTTGACCCAAAAGTTTTTTCTTTCACCTTTTCATTTTCTTTTTGCTTGTGTTTTCCTTTTGGGGATGATGCAAAGCGTTGAGACTGCTATGTCTCTTCCATGTTGACCCAAAATGGACTTTTATTTTCCATTTTTTTTTTGCTCTCTTTGTGTCATTCTTCCAATTCTATGTGCTTTGGGGAATGATGATAGTTCTAAGCTCTTTAATCAAAACATTGCAGCAACAAACATACTAAACCCAAATCCATAGATCCCTTATGTGTTTGGCGTGTTATTTTCTAGGGGGCAACTCCCTTTCTTTTGTTTTCTTTTTCATTTACATGAAGCAACCTAACTTAGAAACATATGACTTGGCATAGGGGCTTTCCAAGTTGGCTCTCATGTCTTGTTTTTCACTTTGCATTTTCTTTCCTTCTCTACTTTAAATTAATTTCTCACATAACGGTGTGTAGCAATTCCTTTAAAGTGGGGGGCATACATTACCATCATTTCATTTGTATTTTTGGTTCTTAGTGTAGCCTTGTCATTTCATACAATGCGTTCGTCAATTTGTGGATGACATTGGGTTTGATGTCCTTCATAAGTGTAATCTATCTTAGCATATTACATTCCTCTTAGTGGCCTAATGCAACACACTGCATCCCCTAAGTTGTGAATATTTTATTCTTTGATTGGTCCTCTCTTGGAGACATTAGACACAATGTTCCCTAAGTGACAGACCTTGCATGAACTTAACAAGACTCCTTTGAACATCTTTTACATCAAGTACATGTTACATTTTTGAATTTTACATTCTTGCCACCTTGCATAATGCAACTTGCATGCCTGTGGTACCTTTCTCTTTGTTCATGAGTTCTAAGCATACAAAGATTTATCGGGAGGTATAACTTTATCGGGAGGTATAACTTTGATATGGTTGAGCGGGAAGCCAATTTAGCGGCACAACTTTCCCCATAGCCACCTATGTGTTTGTGAGTGCATACCAACTAGCGTATGTACTTCACCTTTTTGGTTCTTCTCAATGGAAGACTGCCATGAGTTCTATCGCCCCAGAGTGAGTATGCATTTTCTTTTTCAAACAATTCTAGCTTAGATCTAATCCACAACTAGTTGGATATACGATCGAAGCTCAATTCAATTTCCATTTCACATGTGTGTTCCTTTGTTCTTATGTTTAGTTTGCCATGGGATCTTCATCCTAGGGGCTTGATCATCCCTCTTGATCGTTGTCATTCCATCTTGCTAATGTAAGTACATTAGGACCTCTCTCTTGATATGCATGGCTACTTTAGTGTGAGTTTGAAGCAAGTTCATCCTCTCACTAAAGTGGGGGCTAAATGTACTATAGACAATGGCCCCTTGTCATTTTCATGGTCTTTTAGGCCTTTCTTCATGATGCTTGGTCCATTTTGCTTTGATTTAATGTTGCAATGTGGATTGAACACTCACTTTAGGTCCTTAAAATTCAAAATATGGCATCTTGTGAAGGTGTTGTGAAGTGTTGTAAAAAATTTGTACACTTTGCTAGACTCTATTTATTAAAATTCACCTAAAAATCACCTTTTCATCACTTATCAAGTCCTATTTTGAAGTGTTATAAAGTCTTGTAACAAGCTTTCACACTTTTCTAGGCTTAATTTCACTATTTACACCTTTCTTATGCTTTATTTGACCCTTTTATGCTCTTATAAGGCTTAATTAAGTGTGTTTTTAAATGTAAACCTGACAAACAACATTAAATGCAAGATAATTCCCGAAACCCACTTTCAAGTCCAAGGTGGGACCGATTCACCATGGGTGGTGAATGAGTCCCTCTTAGCTCAAAATTCAAAATATTTCAAATTTTCTTTCAGGTTTTTATTTAAAATCACCTTATGTCAGCCTGTGATGAGGTATCTTCGAGTTACTAAAGAAAAAGTGTGTATAAATAAGTGTTTTTCTTCTCATTTTAACCCCTATTCATCAAGTTCATTTATTCACACATTCATTCAAGCATTCAACCACTTTGCATCATTGAATCAAGCATTAATCAAGTATTTTGGAGCAACCATTGTTATATCTTCAGATTTCTTCAATACGGGTTTGACTTTTGTATGTAGATTTGAATTGAGCTATTAGGTGTTGAAAAGTGGACAAGAAGTCAACAAAGTGTTTCAAGTCACTACAACCTATTTCAAGCTTGGAGAAGACATTCTGTCTATTTTTTGCAGAATTAACTCCATCACCCCGACAAGCAGAAAACCTCAGATATGGTGCTACAAGATTGGTCCCTGATTTCTCAAAATTTTGGGAGAGGACCAATTCACCATCAGTGGTGAAGGAGTCCCACCTTAAGGATGGAAACCTGCATTTTGTCAGATTCCAAATCCCGACACTCAAAAACTAGCTTTCAACAATTTTCATCAGAAGCAAGACTGATGAACACATCAGTGGTGAATGAGTCCCATTGGTGATTTTCAGTGATCTCTATTAGCATTCTAAATATTCTAGAATCTTCATTAGACCTCCAGGTGCACTCTTATTTATCCTTTTTTTTTTTTTTTTTGCGTTTGTTCATACTTTAGTTCATGTCTGCATATCACATTTAGTTTTACAACATTGCATAATTCTTAGGTTTTGCATTCATAATCATTCAAATAGTTCATTTAATTTCACTTAGATCATTCCATTTATTCTAAATAACATCATACATCGCATAATTTGAGTGAACCACGTGGACTTTTGAGTGGGGTTTATCTCTCTCCTTTTAGGTGAAACATTCCTAAGAGTGCAAGAGTAGCCTATAATCCCTACCCAAAAATCTATGATTCAGAAACATATTAAATGTGATCCACTTGAGGATGGAAATAGACTCAATTTTTGGGCCACTTCATGCACTCGGTATGGTATGCAAAAGGGTCCATAGAATTGTGGCATTATCTTTTGTCATCTTGATGTGAGGGTTGGTGGAGATTGGCCTATACATAGCTTATTATGGCAACATCTTTGAGGAAGAATGAAAGAAGTGTTGGTGTGAATGGGGTTATTTCCTAACTAGTCATTAGTGGGGAACTATTCACATGCTAAGTTTACTTAGGAGTTAAGTTAGTCCTATGTGTCATTTTTAGAAGTTAGTTATAATGGGCCCATGTCTCATTATTTTCTTTTAGTCATTTAGGAATTTAATAGTTGTCTCATGCATTTAATATTTATATTGAGCATTTAAAGTTTGTATCAAGGGTAGTTGTCATCCCTTATCACACCTTGCCTATATATTCAAGGTGTTCGTATATTGTATTATATCAAATCAATACAAGATCATTCATGTTCATTGATCAATATCAATTCTCAATATACATGCAAGCTCATGTTATAGCACTTTCTTGTAGATGGTATCTTTCTTGGTCGATCCTTTGAAGATTGCAACTTCAT
The DNA here is from genome assembly GCA_007258455.2 of Sequoia sempervirens. Lineage (NCBI taxonomy): Eukaryota > Viridiplantae > Streptophyta > Pinopsida > Cupressales > Cupressaceae > Sequoia > Sequoia sempervirens. Next base: position 70,218,101 of record VDFB02109042.1, on the reverse strand, counting down.
TTGGGTTCATTAACATTTCCAACATGGTATTAGAGCTAAGCCCTTATAAAGCCCATTTTGTATTGGAGAGTTGAGAATTTGTTTGAAGATAGAATTCATTGTAGGACATTGTTTGTGAGGGTTTTGATTTTAGGCTAGTTTCCATCATCTGGGAGGTAGCTAATTTTTGAAGCAGATTGGCCAAATTTGACCCTTCCATTGCGTATATACGACCCCAAAACCCCTAAAATAGTTGTCAAATTGTCAAAATTTGATACTTTTTATTGGGAGGCATAAGAGGTTTTTTGCTACAAGTGGAAATTCCATACCATACGGATCTGTACAGTGTGTGACAAAAAAATTCACCCCCTTGTATGATAATTTTTTTCTACGGGTTCATTTTTTAATTGTAGGAAAAATATTATTTTATTAGGAAAGATTTATTAAAGTTGGGCATATTATATGTAGACACTTGAAATATCCTGATCGATATCATGCACTTGATTCTTCCTTAATCATTTTTTCACTAACCAATTAATTGAATAAGCTTTATTTAATTAATTTCCTCCTAAAATTAGATAATGAACTTTATCAGATTTTTTCATCTTAATGTTCTTCCTTTAATTAAATAAATCAATTTTATTTAATTAAAATCCTAATGTCATCTCCTTTAATTAAATAAATGATTATATTTAATTAAAATAGTAATGCCCCAATATCCTCTCATTTGATTTAAATAAACTCAAATATTTAAATTAAAAATCACAATCAAACTAATTTCATTTAAGTTAATTAATCCTAGACTAATTAGCTCAAAACACTAATCCCCCATTCGTCTAGCTTTTACCTCCACCCTTGGGTAAGTCAACCTAACCAAGTTGCAAATGTAAATCAATTTATTTGATTTAAAATTACCCTATTTTCATTCAAATATGGCATATTCTTGGAATATTCCACCATTTGAATTTTCCCTCCCAAAGGACTTTTGTCCTCCACCTTTGCATTGAAGGATCTTACATGGCATTGAAGGCTCTTACACCTCCTCTTACACAAGCCACCTCTTGGCTTTCAAATCTCAACTACATGCATTTAACATGCACATTGTTCAAAATGTGCTCCACCTCCCTTCATTAGCATGTTGACAAGTGGCACAATGCCATTGGTCCCCTTTTTAATCCCACATTATCCCCATTAGATTCACTCTTCAATCCTTCTTCCTTATAAATAGAGGCCTTCTCTATTGACTTGAGGGACACAACTTCATGCGAATCCATTATAGTCATTTGAGTTCAAAGCACTCATGATTTCATCCACAATTTCATCCAAGTTAGCATAGAATTTCATCATCCATATCTAGGTTATTGACATTTTGCATCAAGAATCACACATCCATTATCAAGCTTATCAAGGTATTGGGAAAGGGATTCTTTTCACATCAGAGAAGCACTAATCCCCCTATGGGATGCTGGTTTGAGCATTAGAATAATATTTCATTAGTAATTTGTTTGGTATTTTACTTTGTTTTCATGTTCTTGTGTTCAAATGAATTTCATAGGGAATGCTTGTTTACACTTGTTTAAGGACTAATTTTTTGTTGTTTTTTCATATTTGAGTAGGTCTAGGAAAAGCATCCACATTTTGGGGCTAGAAGGAGGGCCCAAATCTCGAAATTAACACATTTTTTTGGCCATTTCTGTCATTTTTTCTCTTTTCTGCTTTCTTAGGTCATAATGACGCTGAGTAGACAAACAATGACACTATTGCTTTAGTGTTGCTATATAGCGATGCTACCTCTACATCTAAAGGGTGATGTTGCAGTGATTTTCTTGGGGTTGGATTGGTCAAAATTCCAAAAAGAGACGTTGGAGAAAATAGTGATGCAAGTGCAGTCTATTTTTTCCACAGAGCGACGCTGAAAACTACAAATATCGACACATGTGCGGATAGTGACGCTGGGCTGGGGTAAGAGTCAATTTTCAAATTTATTTTAGCATGTGCTTTATGTTTTTGATTTATTTTGACCATTGACCAGTTTCAAGCGGCTCTGTTGTTTGTAGTCTGATCAACTTTTGTAGGTTAGGTGACAAAGAAGAAAAGGAGGAAACAAGGAGGAGGCTTCTTATGACACTATTTCATGATTGAACAAGTGTTTTTTAACACTTTGGGGACACCTATAACCCAATCTTTAGAATCTTATTATCTTTTAGTTTAGAACTTAACTACATTTTGTTTGAGTTCTAAAAAGAACATACAAAAGCTTTCTTTTTCTCAAAGTTGGTTAAAAAGAACATTAGAAACTCACTAGTTTTTGGATTTGGTTAAAATTGAACAACCAACTTCACACTCAAGTTTTGTGCTTTAAAAAGAACTCACTATTGTCTTCAAGGATTTAAAACGATCTCGTGTTTATCTTGTTTTGTAGTCTTCTTTACAAACCAATACCATCCAAATGCATATGCACTTCTCTCGCGCTTCACGATGATTTTGAGAATCAAAATAATTTTGGTGATATTAAGTTGTCTAAAAGATTGCCTCCATATTTCAAATTTGGGTTTTTAAAAATTGAACAAAGCTTGCTAGTGTGAGAAAGGGCATCGTGTGTGTTCTCTCTTTGTTCATGCAAACAAATATTGATCGAACTATGAATATACTTACTCACTATTTTTTACCTTTAGAGGGCCTTTCTTGGTGGGAAAAAGAACTCACCCCAAGGGAACGACCCAAGTGGTAATGAGCATAAGCCAAGTTCTTCCAAATTGCTATATAAATTTGTGGTTATGATGAAAATCATAAACAATGGGAAGCGGTGCATGATAACTCTCCCCCAGTGTCTTTATGATGCATAAATTCCTTGTTCTAAGGGTTGGGAGATCTCTCACAAGGAGTTTATCATTGCACCCCCTAAAGTGGATGCCCTTACTACGAACCTTTGTTTAGAATCCAAAATCCCGATATTTGTTGGCGTCAGGAGGTCAGACCTCTGGAGCCATCCCACATATTTGCAATTCTTTGTAGAGATGAAAAGTTCGTCATGGGAGATTCATGAGAACTGAAGCTTGGCTGACCCATAGAAGTGAGTGTCGTGGAGGGAAGCCAATGTGGTCAAGCTTCTAATCATCTGCTCTGAATAAGTGCAACTAGATTTATCCAAGTGGGAATTCTACAAATATTTTCTTTTCCATCTTAGGGTTGTACAATCTTAATATAATTTTTTCTTGCAGCTTCTTAGATTCCTTTACCACTTATACCCATTTTTTTATTGTAAATGTTAATATAATTTTTTCTTGCAGCTTCTTAGATGATTCTTATATATGAAAACTGTTATAATAACCATCCCTCATTTACTACTATTTTTTTTTCCAACTCACAAGTACTAACATAATTGATCAAGCATTTTCCATTTGATTTAGAATTGCCAACTTCATAACCTCTCTAACCACAATCAGTGTGACAACTCTACGCCACCACTTAGATGCTCACACTAGAACGTGGTAAGCTCTCAATATCAGGGTCATACCTAGATCCAGACTCAAACCTTGAGGGATCATTCATAATGTCCTTTCCCATGTTTTCCTTTGGGAATCGATGGCTCCATAGTTCGTATGCCAAAGATAGAGAGAATTCACTCTCGTCTTACATGATATCTTTGATCTCACTTTTAATTTTTAAATCATAATTTCTAATTACAATATAATGATAACACACATTCCAATCAAGTATTTGTTCCATGCCACTCATTAGTATACAAACACACACAAGAGCATATCATTCCAACATCCTATGTTCACATAGTGATTGAATCAAGCATACATCTTTTATATAGAACATGATTAGCTCCCACTTGTGTCACACACATATAGGTGATCATCTCTTATACACTTAACAGGAACACATGGGGTTACATGGGGTTTGACTCAAGCATATGTCACATATACACAGGGTCACTATTCTATAACCACATCATAGGTAAACACAATGAAACTTAGCCATCCAACACGTACAAAAGGTGAATACCAAAACAACCTCACGAGTATACATAGTAACCAATTAGCAAGAGGAAGTAGTTGCAACCTTACTACAAGTTTTGTTTCTTTTTTCTAGGTCACCAACACATAAGTATGTAAGTACATCCAATTCAAAAAAAGGAATGTTGGTGCATCCCATGCTACACCATGGGTCCCATCTTTTTCTCCAATCTATCGCCACCTATTATGACAAACGAGCGTCCTATATTTCTTGCATCATTAGCAAGGGTACAAGTACAACTTACACAATACTTGAGACCATTTTACACAAGTATATTGTAATTGACTCATACACATAATGACCAACAAGCAACATGAAGTGGATGTGACACCATTGCATGCATTTTCTATTACTTGGTTAACTAACACTCACTCTAATGCATTCCAACCATAAAGGAAGCTTAATGCATCCCATATTACATGACATGTCCCATTCTTTTCCTTAGTTCTTTGCACCATTTGTGATGATGGGAAAAAATTCCATATTACTTTTAATCACCACAAGACAAGGTATAAGTGTAAAAACACACAACACCTAAGGCTAGTAACATGATTTCCATAACTCATTAATCATCTAAGTCATTGTAAAAATTCATAATTAGGATGTCTTATGGTCTTACCACAAACCCAAGATTAGTGCCTATACTACCAATCAAAGCCATGAAACCACACCTTAGGCAAGTACAACATATGAGACATTTCTTTTTGTATAGTCGTAAAATTGCACGCCTCGCAATTTCACATACATTCTTGCATCCACTTTAGTGTCCACACCCTTAGCATCTTGAGTAGGGTCATTTTAGCCCTTGCATCAACCTTTTTCCCCTCTCAGGATGCTCCAACACCCCTTTTCAGTAGCTACCCTTTGCGCATTAGCTTTACATCGACCTTTGGGCTTTTCCCATTCTCATTTTGTAGTGTGTCGTGTCTGGACACTAGCATGTCGCGTGGACATTTGCGCGTTGCGCTAGCGTCCTGTGATGTTTTAACGCTCAAACAACTATCTTCGAGCATGCTTGCCACTTGTCCTCACCTTTTGTCGGTGGTAACTGCCTAGGACACCTTGTAACGGTTGGAGAAGCTTCTTTTCCCTCCTTGAAAGCAGTCTTTTCAATCCATTTGGTCTTCTAAGATCTTCTGAACTTCTTCTAGCTCCACTCTTTCGCTTTTAGCTTCATTCTACCATCTCACTCTTGCTTGCATAACTTCATATAGCTTGTTACACTAGCATTCTTAGATCCTTTCAAGCTCTCACAACACCCTTTTAGCTCTTGTAGCTTCATCTCCTTCACTTCATGCTTGTGAGCATCTTGGGATTTCATATCCCTTATCTACTGCATCTCTACTTTGTGATACAAGTTCTCCTCCTTGAGCGAGGATTGCTTTTATCACTCATATTTAGTGGTGCGGGTTCTACTCCTGAGTGGGTTTTGCTTTCACCACATGCTTTGTTCATTCCATTCTCTCTCTATTTTTTTGGTTGTTCGTGGAGGTGGGAACACCAAAATGGGGGTTTGACTAAGGCAAACCGCTATACAACCCCAACACTTTCTCCAGATATTACACTTGTTGGTACTAAAGATATCTACTAGTTGGAGCCTTCATGACTTGGATTGTTGGAAGCATCGTCTTTCCTTTCTTCTCCTTATCTCTTACATTTCTATTTCACTTTATTTTAGTTCCATTGCATTCTACTAGTTTATCGCATTCTGTAAATTCTCAATAATCGGAGTAGAAGCAATTGTTTAAATATTTTATATGATAAACTCGTTCTCTAGTTTGTACAAGATGACAACGCACCTCTGGGACCCCAGTGCACCGCGTTGTCATCCATATTCTACGCTGCCATCCTTTAGCCGAGAGCTCATCAGTTTGTCCAAAAAATCTCTATGACTTGCTCTTTCCGATTTTGGAACTTTTGTGCTGTTCCTTGAGGTAGTTTAGGGCAGTTCGCCCCATGAGGCTCTCTGAATGAAGAGAACTTGTGAGTAGCGAATCCCCCTCTTCTACATTTTGGTGAATCTAACGTGAAGGGAAAATCTTTCGAAAAACTAGGAATTTATTTACCCCTACTTGGCAGGGTCATAATTTTTGACTCGGTGCTCAGAATTCAAAATTGTTTACACCGTTGGAAAGGTCTCGTAGAGAACTAGTTCAGTTCTCAAATGCAAGTGCCTTTAATAGTTGAATTGTAAGGATTGACACAAGTTCCGACCTCAAATTCTACTTCAAAGACCTTCGAAAATGCGAATTACTAGAACATAGAAAATACTAAAAAAATTGTAATGAATTTAATATCTTCTTTTATTTGTTCATTATCTAATTTTGTTCAAACTGTTAATGATATTCCATTTCAAGCATGTGATGGTGACTTGGATTTACCCATGTCACTTGATGTCTTTGATCCTTCTCATGAGATTCCTCTTGCTTCAGAGGATATCTTGTTGCAAGAAGATGAAATCATTGATATCTTTCTTAACATTACTCTACCTTCTCTTCATTCTGATACACTCTCTTCTAGAGATGATGCATCCATGAATGATGAATTTCCTATTCCTTCCAATGCACTCTCTTCCATAGACGTTGCATTGGTCAATGATGAATCTTATCTCTATTCCAATGCAATCTCTTCTAGAGATGATGCATTAGCGAATGATGAATCTCCTTTCGCGTTTGATCCTCCCTGGATCAATGTTGAGAATGTTTCTTCGAATAATTATTCCACATTTGATCTTATTTGGATTAATGTTGAGAATATGTATTCAAATAATTGTTCTACTAGTTGTGATGATTCTATAAATGTAATCTGTCTCTACTACCCCTCAAAGGCCTAAGAAACCAATCATTTATGTGACTCCAACTATTCCTTCTTCTAAAATGATTTGTTCTATTGATGGTGTTCCATTTGATGGTGGTTCTCTTGATCTTTCTAAGACTCCCTCTTATAGAGTGGTAGCCCATACTTAGGAGAATAGAATGAATAAACAACCAAGTCTTCCCTCAACACCTAAACCTACAACTAAAGCACCCAGTGATTACAATCTTGTCGGGCAACTTCAAGTTACTTTGGTTAAGATCTCACTGTGGGACTTGCTTCAGTCTACTCTGGTTTATCAAGGTATTCTTCAAGAAGCTTTGCAAATGATCCTCTTGCCTTCTTCCGCTAGGTTAACGGATGCTAATATGTTGATGGCGTATATTCATGCAGATTTGTAGAATATCACGTTCTATCCACAAGAGCTCCCACCTCCGGAAGTACAAAAGCAAGTGGATCCTCTAATGATTATAGTTAATATTAATAAAATTGGCATTAGACGTACTCTCGGTGACGCCGGTTCGACACTCAATGTATGTAGCATTGATCTATTACCTAAGATTAATATTGATTCATCTTCTCTAAATGCTTCTTTTGCTGTTATTCGTGGGTTTGATAATGTTGAGCGACAAGCTCTAGGTACAATAGTATTACCTTTGCAGCTTGGACCTGTTACTGTACCCACCCTTGTATATGTTATGACAGAAAAATTACCATATAACCTTCTTGGTAGGCTGTGGATTCATGCTATGGGTGTAGTCCCGTCTACCTTGCATATAGTCACAGTCAGGGTTGACCCTGAGGCTATGCACTTATGTGAGATGGCAGCTGCTGGTTGAGCTTCGGTTGTGCCTACTCTTATTCCTTTAGTGTCTTCCAATGTGTAGATGTTTACTACAATAGTACCTACTACAAAGGATACTCTTGAGATAAATGTCCCCGAAGAAGATCCTTCTAAAGTGATAAATCTTAAGTTTGCTCCTTCTACCTCTTCTCAAAAGAATGCATGTCTTGGTGATGATTGGGGTTCTTTAGACTTTACAAAACCCTATGTTGGGGAATGTAAAGTCAACCCGATCCACTTAGACCTTCCAATAACATCACCCACACCCACTATCAAAGATGGTCATTCTTTTGTATCACGAGATAAGGTGAATGCAAATTGTAATGTTCTTAGTGTTGATCCTCCTTCTGAGGAAGATGATCACACTTATGTTAAGGAGGTTAATGTTGGTAATCCTGTTAGGAAAGATGATGGTGATCTCATAGAGGATTATAATTCCTGTTGCTGGAATAATACTCTCCATGTAGATCCTCCATTGTCTACTACCTTCATATCTTCTTCTCGTGAACAATCAAACTTTTCTCCACAAGAGAAAGGGTTGCTTCTTGCTCCTCATTCTTTGTCCAAACAAGAGTGTATTCTGTTGCGGATTCTAAAATCCCACTTGATCACTCTTCCTTCTCCTACATGCAAGAAATCTCACAAACATGATGAAGAAAAACATTCTTTCTGTGCATTCCATCGAGTGCCTGGCCATTCCACTAGTGAATGCAAGGTCTTGAAGGACAAAATAAAACAACTTTTTGATTTAGGTGCCATCAAACTCCCATTTGATTGACACACTTTCCTTTTATTCGCATGACAAGTGATATTGAGGTTTACCTCTATCCTGCATGCTCTAAGTATCTTGCATGGTTCTCCTCCCCTATATGTTGGGGGTAGTGATAACTCATTTTAGAGATGTGTCTCCTTCTTAAGGACCCCTCTCTTCACTATGTCTTTCAAATGAAGTGCCCCTTGAGTGGATCCCTCTTCTTTTGAAGGGTTCTCGAGGGACCCCCTTTGAAAGCTCTCTTCCTGAATGAATTCTTTACGTCTAGCTTGGGGGCAGCCTAACTAGACCTCGCTTTTCAAATGGTGCATCCCTTGAGTGGACCCCTTTTCTTTAGAAGGGTTCCCGAGGGACCCCTTCAAAAGCCTTCCAATCTATCAATGATCTGTGTGACTATCCGCTTACTTGCCTATGTGGCCTCTTGTTGACTCTATAGAGTTTTCTTTCCTAGGTTTCCTCCATGTGAGAGATCTTGGGGGATACCTCCTTGCAATTCTGCGGGCTTGTAGGGCACTTCCTTTGAGCTCCCTCCATGTTAAAGATCTTGAGGGTGGCTCCCCTGTAGGCTTACGGGTCTGTAGGGCACTTTCTTGGGTTTCCTTCATGTGAGAGATCTTGAAGGTCACCTTCCCTGCAGGTTTGCGAGTCTATAGGGTGCTTTCCTGGCTTCCTCCATGTGAGAGATCTTGGGGGATGCTTCCTTGCAAGTCTACGAGCCTATAAGACACTTTTCTAGGTATCCTCCATGTGAAAGATCTTGGAGGACACCTTCCTTGCAGGTTTGTGGGTCTGTGAGGTGCTTTTTCGGGTATCCATGTGAGAGATCTTGGAGGACACCTTTCTTGTAGGTGTGCAGGCTTGTAAGGCGCTTACATTCTTAAATTCTCTTCTCAAATTGCATATACTGGATCGAAGATCTACATCTTCTTCAGCCTGAGTATTTTCCCTTCCTCTCTTCATTTTAAAATTCTTCTATCTTTTAATTTGGGGAGGATGCATAGTATTGAGACAACCTTTTTCATCAAGGTCTCTTTACTTTGTTGACTCAAATCCTTTAGCTTTTTATGTTCTAATGTTTCTGTCTAGTGTAGATCTTTCTTGTCTAATGCATCTATTTTGTAGGTCTTTAACTTGGGGGCATGCTTCTGTGGTTCAAAGAGTTGTTTTCTTCCTCTATAGTATCCTTTTGGCATATGGTGTTATTTATGTTTAGTAGATTTCCTTTAGGGTGCATATTAATGTAGATTCATATGCCGCTAAAGTGGGGGAAAAATGTATAGTTGTAAAATTGCACCCTTCACAATTTCACATACATTCTTGCATCTACTTTAGTGTCCACTCCCTTAGCATCTTGAGTAGGGTCATTTTATCCCAAGGTTGCATCATCCCTTTTCCCCTCTCAGGATGCTCCAACATCCCTTTTCAATAGCTACCCTTCTCACATCAAATTTACATCAAACTTTGGGCTTTTCTTGTTGTCATTTTGTAGTGTGACGTGTCCAGACACTAGCGTGTCGCGTGCTGCGCTAGCATCCTGTGACGTTTTAACACTCAAACCACTGTCTCCGAGCATGCTTGCCACTTGTCCTCACCTTTTGTTGGTGGTAACCGCTCGGGATGCCTTGTAACAGCTGGAGATGCTTCTTTTCCCTCCTTAAAAGAAGTCTTTTCAATCCATTTGGTCTTCTAATTCTTCTGAACTTCTTCTAGCTCCACTCTTTCCCTTTTAGCTTCATTCTACCATCTCACTCTTGCTTGCATAACTCCATATAGCTTGTTTCACTAGCATTCTTACCTCCTTTCAAGCTCTCACAACACCCTTTTGGCTCTTGCAACTTCATCTCCTTCACTTCATTCTTGTGAGCATCTTGGGATTTCATATCCCTTATCTACTGCATCTCCACTTTGTGATACAGGTTCTTCTCCTTGAGTTGGGATTGCTTTTATCACTCATACTTGGTGGTGCGAGTTTTAATCCTAAACGGGTTTTGCTTTCATCACATGCTTTGTTCATTCCATTCTTTCTCTCTATCTTCTTGGCTATCCATGGAGGTGGGAACACCAAAACGAGGGTTTGACTAAGGCACACCCCTATATAGCCCCAACACTTTCTCCAGATATTACACTTGTAGGTATTGAAGATATCTACTAGCTGGGGGCTTCATTACTTGGATTGTTGTAAGCATCTTCTTTCCTTTTCTTCTCCTTATCTCTTACATTTCTATTTCACTTTATTTTAGTTCCATTGCATTCTACTACTTTATCGCATTATGTAAATTCTCAATAATCAGAGTAGTAGTCGTTTAACTATTTTTTGTGATAAACTCATTCTCTGGTCCGTACGAGATGACAACACGCCTCTGGGATGCCAGCATGCTGCGCTGTCATCCATATTCTGCATTGCCATCTTTTGGCCGAGAGCTCATCAGTTTGTCCAGAAAATCTCTATGACCTACTTTTTTCAATTTTGGAACTTCCACGTTGTTCCTTGAGGTAGTTTAGGGCAGTTCACCCCATGAGGCTCTTTGAATGAACAGAACTCATGAGTAGCGAATCCCCATCTTCTACACTTTTGATACACTAATGCCAATCCTAAACTTTTGAGATGGCTAGATCTTGGAATCCATTGTTTATTTCCTATTGGCAGAGCTTGTTTAAACTGTCTACAATTAGGTAGCTTCTATCATCTATCACCTACATGCTACTAGTGAAAGCTAACTGACCCTATGATATGATTGAAAACTTATTTTGACAAAGTATGCTCCCTGACTCTTGTCATGTAGGAGCAACAATAATCTTATCTATAAGTGGGACATATGTTTCACAATTTCAATGATCATCTCAAGATGAGTGGACAAGTTACATTATGAGAATAATTATCCTTTATCTATGCCCTCATAGAGTCCTTTGCTCAATCTTAGGTGTGATGCAAAGAAGTCAACTATTGTATTCATATCGGTTCAACATAATGATATTAGAGGGTACACAAACATTGATCTACAATGTACTATCTAAAGGGTTTACAATAGTAGGCTAGTTAATTTGGTTACATTACCACAAAGGGATCCATTAAACTATATAATGTTCCTATAGGTCTTGGAGTCAACATCCAACTTGCATGTAACATGTTGAACCCCCATGAGTGACCTCTATCTAGACATATATCCATAAGTACAAACTCATAAAGTAGTCTCAAAGGCCATTTATGTCATTCAATTATTATTTGGAAATACATTATTCAATAGAAAAATTAAATCCATAGAAGTAATATTAGACAATATTCTACTTCTGAGTAGAGGCATTTTTGGTACATTCCTATCATAAGGCATAGCACCTAGTTATCCACTAAACAAACATAAGAACAAAATACCATACCATATTGGTAATACTTACCATTAATTGCCAATAGTAAAAAAGGCCATCCTAGGAATTTAGTCCTAAATTCAACATAGATCCAAGTACAATAATTAGAGCAAGAAAACTATCCACATATACAAGAGTTTTTTCACACCCTTAAATCATAATGGATTAAGTCAATGCCATCATTAAATACAAGTTAGTAGGTTTCTATAATACCTTCATTGCCAAATTATAGCCAAATTTATTATGCCCTTATTTCTTAGAAGAATATACCTCATTAAGTCTAAAAGCTAACCTATACCTTCCCATACTCCTCATTGATCCCTAAAGTTTCATAACCACCCATGTACCATTACTCATGAGAATGCAATAGAATGAACAGTACACCACAAAAACCATAAAAGGAATTAAGATTCAACAATGTAACAAACCACCATTGACCAATATACACATTCTAAGGCCAAAGCTCATAGAGTTATATTGATTACTATCACATATACCAACAAGGTTTTGTTCAGTGATTCCCAATAGTTAAAAATGCTTAATGGTAAGTAGGGAAACCCAACCAAGTTCCCAATTTAGAAAGCCAAAACTATAACACTTCCATCTAGGGGCTTCAATGTCTTTGATTAGATCTCATCAACCTTTATTATTCATAATTCAACATGAGAATCCCAAAATCTCTTATAGGCTCATCTCATTGACACATAAATTCTTTTTGTTTGCAATGACATATTTTGACCATAATTGTCGCATCCATTAGTAAGGTATAACCCTCAAGGATTCCTAGTCTTGATAGATTGTTTCCCTAACAAACCAAGAACTAGATTAACCTAGAAAAGATCATATAAAAAGTCATAACATAAACATATGTTATCTTACTCTAATGAATCCATCTAATGTGATGAGATGGTCATTACTAGGATCAAGTTTCTTGAACTACCTCTAACTAAATGGGTGCAATTATCAACCATCTTAAATAAGACACCTTGGGAAACAGGAACTTATAAGGACAAATTGTTTGAAACAAATGCATGCATATAAATTAGGCATAGCAACATAGTCAATATAAAATTAGTATAGACGTATTATAGCTTAGGGTAGTAGTAGTCAAAATGCATTTATTTGATTGTAACTTTGTTGAACCAATCTATATTTGATGTTTGTAACAATAGAGTATATATATATATATATAGTAGTCAAAATGCATTTATTTGATTGTAACTTTGTTGAACCAATCTATATTTGATGTTTGTAACAATAGAGTATATATATATATATATATATATATATATAGTAACTCTCTTGAATTGATCTAAATATTTGATATTTGTAATAATAGAGTAAGTTTACATTGAAAGTAAATGTAATTATTTTGTGTGTGTACACACACATACACACATAGATGCATCCATACATGTGCATAGATATGTGATTAGTGATTGTAAACATATTGAGTAACACATATATATAAATTCAATACAAAATATATATTTAAACTTGATTGTATCTCTCTTTCCAATCTATTTATTTGATGAAATGGTAACAAAATAGAGTAGATTCATATTGGCTGTAAGTACAACAATTGTGTGTGTGTGTACAAAAACGTATATATATGAGTAGGAATCTAAACATAGTGAGTAGTGCATCTATATTCAATACAAAATGAATTTTCTTGATTGTAACTCGAACTGATCTAAATATTTGATGTTTTTAATAATAGAGAGTAAGTTTATATTGGATGCAAATGTAATGATTTTGTGTGTGTATAAACACATATAGATGCATCCATACATGTGTGTGTGTACGTGATTAGTGATTGTAAACATATTGAGTAGCACACACACACACCCACATATATATATTCAATACAAAATATGTTTAAAATTGATTGTATCTCTCTTTCCAATCTATTTATTTGATGAACTTGTAACAATAGAGAGCAGATTTATATTGGTTGTAAGTGCAACAATTTTGTGTGTGTGTACTAACACATGTACATATGAGTAGGAATCTAAACATGGTGAGTATTGCATCCATATTCAATACAAAATATATTTACTTGATTGTAACTCTCTTGAAATCATCTATATATTTTATGTTTGAAACAATAGAGAGTAGGTTTATTAGATGCAAATGTAATACTTTTGTGTGTGTATACATACATACATACATATACACACATATAGATGTATACATATTGTTGGTTGAAAAATTTGTCTTTTAAATTCTTAACTCAAATTGACTCCATTCTACCCAAAAGAAAGACTAAATCTATCACCAACAATTGGAGAGATAACCATTACATTGGTGATCTTCCATTGAATTTTAGGAGGTACAACTCCCTCGTATGGTATGAATTTGGATTTTTTTAACTTAAAAGGAAAAGGGAGTATGATTTTAACCAAAAAGTAGGAAAGGTAGACTAACACCAACCCATAACCATGGAACAAATGCGATTGAAAGAAACTTTTAAACTATTAACTGAATTGAAAATAGATTTGCAAGCAACTAATATCATGACTCAAAGATTAGATTACTAATAGCTAGCTGAATTGATTCAAAGCAATCTTGACATCCACTGAAGATATATGAATGGAACACCATGAATACCACATCCACAAAGAGAAGGAATATCCTAACACTTATCAAAACTCATAGAATTATTCGTAAATGCTAAGTACTTCATTCAAATTTACTACTCACATACATTACACACCTTCAAAAAATAATCAAAACTACAAAACTTGATCCTTATTCAAATTGATTCTCACTCATGCATCACAGTGCAAGGGAGATCAAAATTTAGACCCTCTTGATATCCGATTCTAGTATATTTAAAAATTCCAAATCATAATGGTCAACCATTTCTTGAAAACTGATTCTTGGGAAGTGTAACCGCCACCTTAGCAAATAGGCATTTCATGAGAGGTTAGTGATCTCTATTTGATTAAGACACATGCATTAATGACCATTTTTATGAATGGTTATGATTGCATCACATTCTTTGATTGATTAGGATAGGGGAATGAACCACCAACCTTATAGATGAGCCTCGTGTCCTTCAACTCTTGTGAACAATCCGTATCTTCTCAGTCTTCCAATTGATGACATGCCAACTAGGAGCATATTCATGTGGGAAATTTAAATACAAGAGATTTCTTGAGTGCCAAGACACACTTTTCTAGATTTACATCATATCACTTGCTGAGTTCATTAGATTTGAAGCAACTTGAATGTCCTTGATTCATTAACTGCTTCTCAAGAAAACTCCACTCACTTACTCCCATTTTTCTATAAATTAGTTATAGTGCCTTCATTTTCTTCAATGATAATCACAATTTCAGACATGTTGAGCATTACGAATGACATAGCTTCTGAGAATAAGAGTGACTTCCTCATTGTTAAGGGAGTATAATATAGTGCCGTAAGGAGGCTGGTCATAGACCACCTAAGGGAGGTCTTCCTCACCCACAATGAAGTTGAAAAAGAAGTAATCATGAAGATAATTGGCAAGCACTTCCTCTCCCAAGTGCGTGTGCACAACTCAGAACTACTGGAGTATTTTCTTTATAACATTATCTGCACCTTTGGGAAGTTTGAGTGGGGAATTTGGGTTGCTGAATGCCTGGTAAGGCCAGTCTATTTTCCTTGTGTCAAAGACGTCATGGGGAGCCTACCAGAGTATCCACGCACTAGTCTGGTGATGGATGTAATCTACATTGCCATCGCCTTGAGGAAGAGCCAACCAGACAAGTGGTTGCCTTACTCTGTGTTGGATTGCAGTGCAACATAATGGAGAATTTCACCCATTATGTGGAATTCAATGAGAACCTCTTCTCCCCTGCTCAAATAGAACACCTCCAAAAGGTGATAGAGGGCACCAAGATCCTTATGTTCACTCTCTGTGTTTGAAACCTATGTACTGAAAGCTCCAATTTCTGGCTTGTAATATAATATATACATATAAATAATATAATATTTTTGTATTTCGACTTAGATTTTTGTAATTTGATAATTTTGTACTTTCAATTCTATGTTTTCATGTTGTATGCAATGCCATTCTTCATTTTTCATAGTTGTAACATGTCTCAATAATTATGCATTTAAATGTCATCTCTACAACACATTTTTGTCCGGTATTGTTGTTTCCTTACGTGAATAAACTTTTAGATAATAACTTGTAATTAGTTGAAATGCATAAACATTAGACTCGGGTTCCAAATACAAATGGAGTTTGCTCTAGTTCTATAAATGAACTCATCACCTACCCTATTGATTCCATGCACAACCCGCTTCATAAATACTTTTAGGGCTCCCTTTGGTTAAGGATTTTGGAAAGAACCCTTAGTAGAAACATTTGGACTTTTAGAACACCCACCACGGAAATGAGTTAGGTTTCCCAAACCTTTTCAGGAACTGACAAAGGTTTGGAAACCTAAGATTTTTTTTGAAAAAAACATGATTTTGTTCAATCTTCTTTCTCCCATTGGCGTATTCCCAAGTTATGAAAAACACTTCGGGACTCGACAACTATTCAAAAACTTAACAAGGGTCTATGTAAAGATGACTTAGGAAAAACCCATTAGACCATCGGGTGAGAGAGAGGTTGTGAAAACTTTGTCGGGACTCAACACAACTTTGAAAACCAAGGCTCAGATGTGACAAATCGATGTGATTAACTTTGTTAAAGGGAGTGGACGCATTTTGAAATGGAGCAACCAAAAATGTGGTAACACATACATGTGTATATTTTTGAGTAGTGAATCTAAACACAAATGATAAAAATATATATAAATTAAATACAAAATAAGTTTAAACTTGATTGTAACTCTCTTTCCAATCTATATATGTTATAAAATTGTAAAAATAGAGAGTAGGTTTAAATTAGATGTAAATGTAGTAATTTTGTGCTTGTGTGTATGTGATATCATACATATACACACACATAGATGTATACATACATGTGTATATTTGTGAGTAGTCAATCTAAACACAAATGACAAAAATATATATAAATTAAATAGAAAATAAGCTTAAACTTGATTGTAACTCTCTTTCCAATCTATATATCTTATAAAATTGTAACAATAGAGAATAGGTTTAAATTAGATGTAAATATTTTTTTGCTTGTGTGTATGTGATATGTACATACATACATACACACATACACATTCACACATACATATGTATACTTGTGTGTATTGAATCTAAATATATTGAGTAGTGAAGATCTATAGTCAATACAATTTATATTTACTTGATTGTAACTCTTTTTTCAATCTATATATTTAAATTTTTGTAGCAATAGATCTAGTAGGTTTATAAATTTGGTGTGTGTGTGTGTATACACACATGTACATGTTTATGTGTACACATATAAACATCTATTTATGAATATGTATGCATGTCTATATTTATGTACATACACATGTACATATAAATATATATTTATATGTGTAGATACACGTACATATGCATGTGTGTGTGGGAAGTAGGTATGTACACACACATGAATAATTAATATCTCTTTATTAAACTACCAGTTAGTGGGATTTGTTTCTACAAGAGATTATCTCAAGTTCGAAACCTCATGCAGTGGAGCATGTATACATATTTATTTTTTTAAAAGGCACTACATCTTATATTTGTAAGGTATATACTAGAAGTTTAGAACATAATAAAGGGAAATTTTATATTTGATGTAGACAAGGTTTTGAATTATACTTTAATTGATTGTGTGTATAAATGCATAAGTTATACACACATGCATATGTATATATGCACACACATATGTTCATGAATGTACATATATACATATAAAAATACAAACATACATATATATGTCAAGGTTTCTTCACTATTGGATGTTTAGGCTTTGTTCATGGTGTGCACTATAGTTTCTAAACACACAAACATGACATTTTTAACACATGTATACATAATGTGTGTTTAAATGTATATATATACATGCATGCTTATGAATGTATGTATAATGTTTATATATATGTACACATATTAAATGTACATTTATGTATGTATAATGTTTATATATACATACAAATATACATTAAATATGTATGTGTAATGAAGAAAAATTGACTCTTACAAGAGGAGAATAAACTTCCTTTGAGAATAAACTCCACTTATTACATTGAGATGAATCAACTGTTTAAGCTTACCCTAAATTGTATTGATTATCCTTTTATAAAAATATGGTTTTTAAATGAAAAGATAATAGAAACTAATTAAATGGTTAAAGGAAATAGACTAACAAAAATATCTTAAAATAGAAAAGATTACAACTTTTAATCAACAAAAATAGAAATTATAGAAATAAGGAACCTAGGATGGAAATCCAAAAGTTATTGGCTAGGATGCTAGCATTTCACACAAACATCCATGCATTGTGTTGTCATCTTTACAAATAGGGAATAGTAAAACACCTAGAAAGTGTGAAAACCCAACTTAGTTGTTTGCCTTACTTGCGAAACCCTGAAAAAAAAAACACTATTAAATAGTATGCAACAAGAAATAAAAAAAGACGTTAAATGATTTAAATGAGCAATAAAAATGGATTTAGAAACAAGAAATCACTTGCAAACCTCTATGTGGTCAAGTGCTTTCAAACTACTCAAAAAAAAAAAGGAAAAAATATTTGGGTATGTCTGGGGATTTCCTCAGTCAAATCCCTACTTTGGTATTTCTACCTCCACAACATCCAAAATGGAGAGACGAAAGCAATAGTGTGTGTTCTTACTTCAAGTGCATCTAGAAATAAGAATAATGACAAAATAAAATGAAGGGCTGTGATAATCCCAAGGTGCTCAAAGGCACAAGAAACACTTACAATAATAATAAATAAAAGAGCAATATTACTTGAGAGACCTAAGAAAACCAAAGAGAGTAGGATAACTAGAGAAAATGTTGTGAAAATATTGAGAGTGTTGTGTGAGATCTTGATAGTGAGAGAGAGAGAGAGTAAGAGAGAGTGTCTAAAATTAAAATTTGGATTCAAAATGAGAGGAGTGAAGAGAAAGAGAATTTTGAGCTTTTTGGAATTATCTCGAGCCATTTCCACTTATTTGAGAAGGTGATGAGGAAAATTTCTCAGAAATGACTGCCAAACAAAACTTATCATGGGATGCTAACATGATGCATAGACATCCACATGAAGTGCTAGTGTACACATAATTTATACTAAAATACTATAAGATACTAGAAAAACACAAAGAGAGTAGGATAGTGTCCAAAATTGAAAGTTAGATTCAAAAAGAGAGGAGTGAAGAGAGAGAATTCTAACCTTTTTGGAATAATCTCGACCCATTTCCAAAAACTTAGGAATGTGATGAGGAAAATTTCTCAAAAATGACCACAAAAAAAACTTGTCATGGGATGCTAGCATGATGCATAAACATCCACATGAAGTGCAAGTGTACATACAATTTATACCAAAAAACTATAAGATACTAGAAAAACACAAACGTAATACAAAGGTAACCCAAAAAAGTGATCTTGGGAAAATAAAGGCTTGAGCACCTTGAAAGGTTGATGCAAGGGCTAAAATGAGCCTACAAAAACGTTAAGGGAACATACACCAAATTGGACAAAATAAAGTAGGTGAAATTACAAGGTATGCAATTTTTGACACTACATTTTTGTTGGAAATATTGTTGTCATTGATGTCAAAGGCTGACCCATGTCTAACAACTTGCTAAAGGAGTGTTAAATCAAATAAAAATAATATCAAAATTGGGATGATCCCTTGTGCCCCAAACTTGGGGTTATGTAATTAAAATTAAATATTTTTTTTTGAAGGCCTTCCAAAGTGGGACGATCCCCTAGAGTGGTGTGCCCACATTGGTAGATGAAATTAAAAAAATAAAAATAAAAAATTTATTAAATAATGTTGGGCTAACCCCTTTTGGAGAGTCACCCCTCTTGGGTGAAGATTCATGAAGGCATGCACAAATAAAAGGTTGTGAGAGGATTCAAAATTAATTAATTCAAGGAATATTATTCATATGAAAAGAAAAAATAAAAAGGTGTTTGAGTAGATTTATGAGACATATACGAGCAGATTTATAGAAGCAATTTTATAAGAAGAAAATAAAAATAAGAGAAAGATCATTGCATCTTTATGAGAATAATTATTGAAGACTATATTGCAGATTAATGAGTGGACTTATGGCAGATTTGAGAGCAGTTGAGACAGAAGATCTAAGAAGCTGGAAATAAAATTGTTATAGTGTTCTTTTGGAGATTGGAGACTCCTATTTAAGGAGATCAAGAGGTTGTCACCTATTATTAGAAGAGATTGGTGTCTCTTGCTGAGTTAGTGCTTAGTGGTGGGGATTGGAGTCTCTAGTGGGTTAGTGCCTATGAATTTTGCAAGAAGATCTATACAAGAAAATATTTTTTCGTGGTTTTCTCTCATAAGGGTTTCCATGTAAAATTGTGTCTCTTATGTGTGCATGCTTAATTTCTATATATTGCATGTATGGTATTACTATTGATGATTAATTTCTGAAGTAATGTTACCATGATTATTTAAATTATGAAAAATAAAGTTTTGATCTATACTGATTCACCCCCCTCTTAGTATAAATGTTTCATCAATTGGTATCAGAGAAGGTTCCTTTGGAGATAGCCTAATTTGTTGAAGGTAGATCTTGGAAACACACATGGCCAAAGGAAATGGTTTTTCCTTAAATAGGGCACCACTATTTGATGGATCAAGTTATGCCTTTTAAAGTATAAGGATGGATATTTATTTGAATGCTTTAGGATATGATATTTGGTGATCTTTCAAAGTTGGTTATACTCCTACAACTCCAATAAAGGATCAAGTTGAAAAAGAGAGCAAGCGAGAACAACTCCAAAGCTAAAAATGCAATTATGTATGGATTACCCGAATTGGAGTTTATGAAGGTTATGCATTGCAAATTAGATAAGGACATGTAGAATAAGCTAAAAAATATGTATGAAGGAGATGGAAACGTTAAGAAGGAAAACCTTCAAACCCACATGAGACAATTTGAGATTCTAAAGATGAAGGATCAAAAAAATATCACTACCTATCTACTTCATGTGGATGCAATTATCAACATTATTTGCGGTCTTGGAGAGAAGGCCGAGGAAGAAATGATTGTGCAAAAGATATTAAGATCTCTCCTCATGAGATTTGATGAAATTTTTTCAACCATTGAGGAGATGAAGGGTTTAAATGCCTTGACAATGGATGAATTGTATGGCCCGATCCTCATGCATTATGAAATGAGGATGGATAAGGAGAAGCCATCAAACAAAAAGCTACTTTCAAAGAATCCATGGAGGTGAAGAAAAAATGATATATATTGAGTGAAAGTTCAAGTGATGAAGAAACAAAATTTGTAAGAAAGCACAAGAAAGGATTTGACAAACATAAAGGTAAGTCTACTCTTAAATATTTCAATTGTGGTAGAATAGGTCATTTTTCTTCTAAATGTCCATAGGCCAAAAGTAAAACTAGTGAAGAGGAAGAAGAATACTAAAAAAGAAAAGGAAGAAAATATCATTCTAACAAGAAAAAGAGTGTGCGAGGGAAGTAAGAAAAGAACTTCCGAAGGAATAATAAGAGTCTCTACAGTCAAGAGACAAATAGCTCATTCGAAGAAATCAATGGAAGCTTCTTTGATAGTGATATAAATGAGATACTCTTTATGGTGATGAAGGTAAAGGATGATGAAGGAAAAATGAACTTCAAAGATATTGAAAGAAGAATGTACTAAAGATGATGAAGAAGGTGATATTGAGAAGGAACTCCAATTTTCCAATAATAAGATTGAGAAGATCAATAAAAGGAATTCAAGACTAAAGTCACAACTTCAAAGGGACAGTGGATCTAAAGTGAAATAATCTCAAAGGCTCAAAGAATCAGAAAGGATGACCATGGATTGGAAAATTCAAATTGAGGAAGAAAAATGACTTGAAGAAATTGTAAGAGATCAGCTGAAGGAAAAGGAATTGGAGTGGGAGAAGTTGGATCTTGAAGTTGTTTCTTTAAGGAAGGAGTTGGAAAAACTGAATAATCGACTAAATCTAAGCATGAAGTTCAAAAAGAGCTCCAAAATTTTGGAAGATATTATAAACTCCCAAAGATTTCCTTTTATTAAGATAGGTCTTGGTTTTGAAAAAAGAGAGAAGACAATCAAAGAAGGCTCAAGCTCTAAGACTAGAGAGTTACCGAAGAAGATAAATGAGGAAAAGTCAAAAAGATATGAAAATATGCTCAAAGGTTCCATAAATAGTGATAGTTCAAAGAAGAGAGAGAGAATAATATTACTCAGGAAACCAACATTCTCACAAAGGAAACAATGAAGGTTTCAAGAGACAATTCCCTCAAAGGTAAGTGCAAATGAAAAGGTTTCAACATTTATTTTATGGTTATTGTTTATTTTGTTATAAGTTTTTTCATGATGAAATAATTGTAAAGATTGTGCAAGGAGGGATTTGGATTTCTTAAAGAGAAACTGTAAGACCCCGCTTTGCATGTGAATAATACAATCTTAATTTTGTTATATACTTATAGATTCTTAGATATATTTTAGGCAATGCATAGTGTGATTTCATGAAAATATGCTTGTATTTCATTTTGAAATGTTTTATTATCATTGCCATGAAGGTATTAGGCACTTGTAAACTATGAATATGAATTGGAATTTTAATGAAATTGTTGCACAATTAAATCTTATTTTAGTTACCAAATTAATGTGATATATGATTGTTGCTTATGATTTCATTGGTAATATGCAGGAAAGAAAAGGGGTGCCAATACGAGAATAGAGAACCAATGAGAACAAATTGAAAGACACCCTTTTATGCTTATGTATTTGATTTCCTTATTTTAGAGCTGAGAAAATATAGTTACTATGTTTATTCTTTTGGGTTGAAAGGTTATTTAATTGTGTCATGTGAGATGTAAGTTGGGGTTAAGGTTTAGGAACCCTTATCCAAATGTGAAACTCGGATAGAACCTTGAGTGGGTCTTTAAAGAGAATTGTTGGTCAATTTCCTTGGTTGGGATGCAAAAATAAACCCCCTAGGGTCTATACCATAGTGGTAGGGGTCAAGTGGGCATGCAATAGGGCCCCAAGGACATGATGTGACCCTTGGAAAATCCTCATATTGAAGAGTGATGAGTTTTGAGGAGGGGGGGTGGAAAGATTGAGGGATTGTCCAAGTGCATGTATCTTCTTTAATAAGGAAAGGACCCTCATTTATGGAGGAAAGGACACTCCACACATCCCCATCCAAGAGTTGCAAGTTGAAACTCTATATATTTTGAAGAAAAAGAATGACTGGGGTGTTACCCACTTCTCCTGTTCGAGAAATTTAGGGAAGATGGTAGGAAGAAGGAGAAGATGAGAGGAGGAGTCATGTTGGTAGCGATCAAGATGGCTTGGTTGGAGAGGAATGAAGGATAAAGGAGTTAAAGATCAACACCTAAATCAAGAGATAAGTTTTCCCTACTTCCATTTCCCCTTTGTTCATTTGTGGTAAGAAAGTGGCATGTTGTAAGGATCATGATTAAAAGTAGAGAGTAGAGAGCCTAAATGCATGAGATTTGGCACTATGTTATTCTGATTCCTTTGTATGAACTTGAAAAGACTCCATTCATCATCTTGGAGCTAAAATATTTCCTTGCTAGGGGGTATGGCTAGAGCCCATAAGGCTCCATGACGCCATTACGGTAGGGTGGAGAGCAAGCCCTATATAAAAGAAAAAAAACAAATCAATATTCATTGGCATGGAAAAAAATTTACCTCTTTAATTTTAGTTGTAACCTTGTAAGTTAAGTGTGGGTTTCATATTTGTCACCATATTATACAGTATATTGCAAAAGAGTGTGTATAGGTGCATGGTAGATGTTCGGGTTATGTATAGTACTGAATATTTAATTCCCAATAATCTTGTTGAAGGATTCACAAATTGTTCTGTTGTATAGAAAACATCATTTCCACTTAATAATAAATGAAGAAAGTTAGAAAGTATATTCATTTGAATTCTTCCTGCATCTTAGTCTTTTTTGACATGGGCTAAATTAATAAAAAGGAGTTGTGTGTGCTTTGATTCTTTCTTTGATTGTGCTTACATCTACGCTAGGGTTCAACTTACTATTGTAGTGATATGATAAGGTTATGTAAAGTAGTCTTTACATGTTTTGAAATCTCTTGTTGAGGATTTCATTATAAATAGGTGATATAAGTTCTTCGGTGTAGACATTTATTTACAAGATCATATATACAATGCGTAACAGAAATAGTAGCATGAAAAAAGCGCGACTCCCATATGACTATATGGCTGTTTGGTGTAAGTGTTTGTAATGAGTTATCAGGCCGCCGACCCATTAAGCAACCAATCCAAATTTAAAACAAAAAAACAAAAACAAAAGAAAACATGATATTGATACAACACTTAACCTGTTCCCCTCTGTGGATTTATGGAAACCGATCCTTTCATATCAACACTTGTGTACATACAACACCATGTATATGGTTAAACATGCAGTTTCTAGTTCAAGATTGTCGTGCCAATCAATCTATCAAAGGTACCCCTCAATCTGTAGTGAAGGCGAATTTTACTGACTTACTCAAAGTACTCACATTAAATCTCTCCCTGCAGCGATATGATTTACATCTATCAATAGCTAACTTTCACCGCAAGGACTACTGTAATAGAAGAGTATTTCTAAAATGAAAAACTTCAATGTTCTGAACTGCTTGGTCTATGTAGTTCGCAACCTCCTCTACAAAATGGTGATGTTATCATGAATCTCACGTCTTCTCATAGACCATAGGCCATACCGTGGTAAGTACTTTACCTCAAGATTTCATGCACCTAGGAGCATAGACTCGCAATAGCTACAGGAATCATTATTACAAAAGTCACTTCATGGAATAGTAATATAAACTAAAGAGTAGATAGGAAACTTATGGATGGTTGGCTGATGGTTTGTACTCGCTGCACCTTGACTATTGCTGCTTTCTCCACTTAAATTAATTCTAACCATTTAATCCACCGCCAGCTTGTAGGTGAGGTTGGTTGCCCTTCGTAGTCACGATTTGTCATCCCTTGGAAACTGCAACCTTCTGGGAAGTCTTCCATGCAAAAAATAAATAAATAAACAGTGATAAGTACTCTGCTTGCATAGTCTTTAATGGAAACCAATTTGGAGTTACTTTGGAGGCCAAAGGGTCGATAGTATTGATTTGAAATCTACAGCAATAGTTATTGTGGTTGCAATAAAGTTAATATAGATATGAGGGTTCCTTTTTGAATGTAGCTTTGAAGTGGCTACGAAATCAACACACGAAGTGAAAATTTTAATTAGGATGACTTCACTATTAATTCTTAAATGCCATCGCTGCACATTTCACCTTAAAGCATGAGGGGAAATATGGCACTACATTAAACATTGTGAATAGAAGTGAGTAAACTTTCATTATCTTTGAATTGTGTACTGAAAGAGTAAAGGCTAGAAACATGGCATCTTTTTTGGTCACACATTAATAAGGCCTATGACTCTAGTATCTGAATACAATAATTGTATTGCTTCATTGTATCTATTACTACAGGAAATTAAATGATATGTCATTCTTTTTTTTTTGTTAAATAATATAATCTAAAGGGCTTTATAGTATGTTAATAATATGGTTGCTGTAGTGTACAACTCTCTTCTGCTGCTCTATGTTGTAATTATCTATAGCTTGCAACTCACTTGTCATGGAACTTATTGTTTTCTTCAGCTGTTACTGTTTGTCTTCTCAGTTGTTGCAAGCTTTTCTGTAGTTTTACACTACAATATATTTGTAATCTGCATTATCAATATATATATAAAAAATGAGTGTATTCTAAATGGGGGTGTGTCATTGTATCCTATTGAAAATATTTTTTACCTAATTAAATCACCCTAATTCAATGTTTTACCCTTAAAATAATGTTCCATAATTTTACATATAGAAAAGCCTCGAGATCCATGATTAAATCGTAGGATTGAACAAAAGATAGATCTCCAATTTCCATTCTTATCTAATTTTCATTCTTATTTTAAAAATATATATAGAGAACTACCAATAATATTTAAACGGATGTTACAATAGTTTTAAATAATATGGAAACTTTTATTTCTATTAAAGACTAAACATTTTCCTTAGTAAAACTTTAATTATATCTAGATTTCTACCCATTTGTGGGATTGTATTATATTTACCATGAATTAAGGCTTTCTGGAGTGAAACTTAAAGGAAGTATTTATGGTGATGCAGAGTAAACATTTTGCATGCCTCGAATAGCTGTAGTGGTGCTTTATAACATGATTATTATTATTTTTAAATGAAAAATGCCTCTCAATGATTGGAAAAATAAAATAAACAAAACCAAAGTTTATAAAAAGAATCGAATCTAGAAAAATAAATTTAATGTAGTGGGAGTCCTCATTTAGGGCCCACGCATACTTCCTCATGACGTCCATTTTTTTCTGCATAAATAGTCTCCTTAATATTCATTTAATAAAGAAACTACTTTTCCTTTGTGTGGGGAAAAGTTTTAATTTAAGTAAAAAATAAATAAATAGGGTTTTTACTAACATTATTATTTAAAAAAAAGACATTCTTTTGTTATTTTAAATGGGAGTTTATCTTTTACTTTAATGAAAATAAATGAAATAAATATAAATAAATGTATTTCTTAATAGAAATATTTTTACATATAATAAAGGTGAATAATCAAATAAATAAAATAATATTAATAATAAATATAAGTAAGAATTAGATTTTTTACAATATATATATTAAATAGTGATCTTATTTTTAAGGATAATATTAATGGGAATAGTAATATTAAATTATAATATAAATAAAGTAAAAGAAAAAAAAAAGGAGTTGTTCCTACAATAATCTTATTAATAACGTTATGGTGGTAATTAAAAGTATTGCGAGCAACCACGAGTTGGCAATAGTAGTATATATATGTTATTGTATAAAGAAAACAAATAGATTGTTAAGTTGTGAGTAATACTATTATTGTGTGATCTAGGATTAAATTGATATATCATAATGTATGAGCTAATCTTGTACCAATATTACTATGGTATAAAAGTAAATGTACCTTCGACGACCGAATATTGTTCAGAGAAAATTTGTCAAGCATACATCATCCTTTTTGGAGTCTATCTTATACATGTAGTAAGTCTCAAATTGTATACTCATATAATAATAATAATAAAAAAAACCTTACTCATGTTATGATATGAATGAAGAAAATAGGATGGGATCCATACACACATCTCTTGTAATTGTAAAACTCATATTTATATTGGGATACATTAAATTGTCTCAAGGAGAATGGTGGACGTTATATTCCTTTATTTTTATGGCCTACATTCTATACCTTCAGGCGTCGTGATGATGGTTCATGTTGAACATGGTATTTTCCTTGTTTGTCAAAAAAAATTGTTGGTTGTGTTTTTCCCTACAGGCCAAAATTATGGGCATGACACATCGTAGCATTATGTCCTTATTTATGTTAGCTCCCAAGCATACCATAATGGGATGATCAGTGGGACATCGTTAAACAATAACATTGTATCAAGTCTAAGTGTAACTTGTGAATAAAGATAGAAGTGACCTCCCTCATTGTACTCCACATCAAGGATACAATTCTTCTCAACCATTCAGGAGAGATAACTAGCTTAATACTTGTTAAAAAAAAAAAATTGTTGCATTTTCTAGTGGAAATTTTTGGGCATGACAGAAACTATAATCCATTTGATCCTACAATGGACTACAAAATCATGTGCTACAAAGTGCAAGAATTTTGGTTATACAATGTGTTCTTGTAGAAGTGACTTTGCTAAACCTACAAAAAAAATGAGGATGTTCTTGAAAAATCAAAATAGGAATCTACAAAATTTTGGAAGAGAAGAAAGAGCTTGAAATGAAGGAAAATCCATGCTAGTACAAGCAGCCCTCCATGAACAAAATAAAGAAAATCAGTGGTACATTGACAATGGTTGCTCAAGACACATGATAGGGGATAAAAGCAAGTTCCTCACTTTGAAGGAAATAAATGGAGGCACTATAAAGTTTGGAGACAATGCTACAACAAGGATCACAAGAAAAGGTACTCTTAGTTTCGACAATGGAAAGACAAAGACCGAAAATGTATTATATGTCGAAGGGTTGAAGCACAATATTGTAGTGTGAGTCAATTGTGTGATCAAGGGAACACTTCATCCAAGTGGTCGTGAAATCAGAAACACAAGAACAAATAAAATTGTTGCACATGTTAATAGAAATATGAACAATCTTTATGCTCTTAATGAAGTTAAACGAGAAAAGTGCTGCATGGCACACAAAGATGAGATCTGGTTGTGACACAAAATGATGGGACATTAAAATTCATTAGCATTGTGAAGATTAGCGATAAACAAATTGTAAGGGACATGCCAAGGATAACAAATCCATTTAATACAATATACAAGCAAGGCCAGGGCGGAAAGAAAATGAGGTTGAGTTTCAAGTCAAAGGAGTACTCTACATAAAAACCTTTGGCTCTCATACATACTGACTTATATGGGCTAACAAGGAAAAAAATGTTACAAGGTGAGAGCTGATTCATGTTATTAATAGATGATTATTCTATGATGACTTGGATTACCTCCCTAAAAGAAAAAATCAAAAGCTCCTAAGAATTTTAAGGCATTTGAAGCTTTAGTAGAGAATGAAACAGTTTGAGAATCAAATGCCTAAGATTTGATAGAGGAGGAGAATTCACCTCAAATGAATTTGAGGAATTCTATGAATGACATAGAATAAGAAGACAATATTCAACCACAAGAACTCCACAACAAAATGGAGTTGTTGAGAGGAAAAATAGGATAGTCCAAGGAATGGAAAAGAGCAATGTTGAATGAGTCTAACTTACTAACACCTTCTAAAGATCAATGATGCATATGGAAACCTATGTTCTAAATTGAGAACATATCAGAGTGAACAATAAAAAACACCATACAAACTTTGGAAGAGAAGGCACAGTGAAGTATTTTAAAGTGTTTGAAAGAAAATTATATATTAGGCAAGATGACAAAGAATTAGGAAAGTTTAATTTCAGGTATGATGAGGGTCTCTTCCTTGGATATTCTATGAAAAAAATTTTATAAAATTTGTAAAAGTGAAAATGAGAGAGGTTGATGAAGAAAGGCATCTAAAAGGAAATAGTACAAGAATTTGATCATCAAGAAGATAGTATCAAAGAAGAAAAAGTAGAGGAAGAAGTTAAAAATGGAGAATTTGATCAAAGAAATCCAACAACTCCATCAAGACCACCACCCAAGATTCTATCTAGATTTGTTCAAAAGAATCATTCAAAAAAATTGATCATTGGTGAAAGAGATACACAAATTCAAACAAGGAGAGTAGCTAGTTCATATAAACATGCAAACTTGTGATTACAGATCTAAAATGGAACTAAATAATTTTATAGAACCAAGTGAAGAAAAACATTGAAGAAAGGCTATGGAAGAGAGTTGCATCAAATTGAGAAGAATGAAACTTGGGAACTTGTCCCAAGACCTAAGGATAAAAATGTGATTGGAACTAAGTGAGTATTCAGAAAAAGTTGAATGAGGATGGTCAAATTATGAGGAACAAGGACATATTAGTATGCAAAGGATACACTCAAGTCTAATGAATTGATTTCGAAGAAAATTTTTCCCCTATTGCTCGTATGGAGGCTATATTTAAGGATGTTCTTAGCATTCACTTGTTTCAAGAATTTAAAAGTCTATCAAATGGATGTCAAGTCAACTTTTCTTAATGGAAACTTGGAGGAATAAGTGTATATTGAACAAATAGAAGGGTTTATCCTATCAAATAATGAGGCTAAAGAAGGCACTCTATGGGATGAAACAAGCCCCTAGGGCTTGGTACTCAATATTGGACAAGTATCTACAACAACAGGGATTTAAAAAGGGTATTGTTGACAAAAATCTATACATTAAAATTGAATGTTATCATCAATTGATTTTTGTAGTTTATGTGGATGAAATTATTTTTGGAGGTAGCAATGATAAGATGTGTCAGGAGCTTTCAATGCACATGCAAAAGGAGTTCGAAATGTCTATGATTGGCGAGTTGTCTATCTTTCTTGGGTTGAAAATTTCCCAATCAAATATAAGGGGATATTCATTTCACAAACCAAGTATATTAAAGAAATGT